>CM060360.1:63826072-64426072 GCA_030545235.1 Helianthus tuberosus | reverse complement strand
TATTAGAATCCTAACGGGTCTTTAATTAAGTCATGACTTAGACCGGTTAGTTTTCAAAAGGAAGATACGGTTCAAACGCAAGATAAGGCGAAGACTGGAATAGAATGTGATTTAGACCCGACAAGTTCGGAGACTTGTATAATATGGGTATATTATACACATTCTGGATTTTGAGATAAAACCGATAAGGTTTGACCCGTTTCGGCTAATTTATGTAAACTAGTTACATAAACCGAACCGAGCGCGTATGAAGCGTAACGGGTAACCAGAAGAGTCCTAAACAGGTTTCCTAAGTTAACATGCCTTAAATATGTTGTGATATCAGTAGGATACCTTCCATTATGCCCAAAACGAGTTTAATCTCATAATAAGCCCCTTAGGGGTAATTTGGTCATTTTAAAGATTATAAAAGGGATCAATTAAGCTTCTGTGATCCGGGTCTGAATAAATCAGTAAAATAGTTTATTTTAACTTGGTATATCAGTTGGTGTTAAGTCCTATGTGGCAAAATGGTTTTAAACCCTTACTATGCGCTTAATACGCGTATAATGCCATTTTAAGCGATTTACTGGTTAAAATAGTATTCTGAGTTTCCAGGTCAGTTTACAAGGTTCAAAACACTTTATTTATTATTTAAAATCAGTAGCAATTGGATTGGTAGCAAAAGGACTTGTAAAACTCATTTTATGGCCGAAAAGGGCATATTCGGTATTTACCGAATTAAGGCGATAATCCTAGCTTATGATCAGTTTAAAAATAATTAAAAATCTTCAAAAATCCCAAAATATTATATTACATCAGTGGGTAAAAGGTTTGGTGTCAAAAATGGGGTTTAGATAGGCTTTACGCTAATGACGCCGATTAATTACTAAGAAGCGTTATAATTACGTCATTAAGCATAACTCCTAATCTAGACCTCCGACTGATGTGAAAATTTACAGACATGTTTAAAAATCAGTAATTAAGATTATTGTACTTTCACATTTCCAAAATTCTCGTTTTATAGTCATAAGGGCATTACGGTCAATATTTAGGCGATTAACGGAAACGTCGGACAATTAAGGATTTATGTGGTATAAACGCAGAGGGTTATACACACATGTAAGTAGGTCCTAATGGAACTTTAAGGCATGTCTAAACCTATCTAAACCGGGTCAGAACTAAGGTCAAAGCAAAAGTCAAACTTTTGCGACTTTCGGCTCCGAATCGGTTCAAAACAGAAAGTTGTCGAATCAAACAAGTTTAGACAAGTTCTTATACTTATTAACAGGTTATATGAATGATAAAATAGATTATACGCCTTTTACATCGCTAATCATGCGTTCAATCGAATATTACAATTCTGTTGACTTTTTCGGACAACGTTTGACTCGACAAACGACCTAGTTAGGATTGGAATCAGTGAGTGCCCTTTTAAGGGTTTTAAGCCCACATAATTACCAACTTATAACAACTTTCATTTTGACAAAATGCTGGACCGTTTGTGTTTTATCGCTAAGTCAAACCGTAATTACGACGGTTTGACTTCTAGGCTAAATACTAAACAAAACTTAATTAAGAAGGGTTAAGGGTACTTACACGTGACTAATGGATGATTAGGAAGGCTTGGAAGATGATCTTGAGTTCCAAAAATGCTCAGAGATGAAGTATGGAATGAATGTTCAAAGTTGTCAACATTAGGAGCTTTATATAGTGGATGTAATGGCTTGTAAACATGATAAAACACTCTACTAAGGTTCATTGATCATCAACATGTGTCCTAGGGGCTATAAAACATGTAGGGGGTGCTCACAAATGCAGATAAGATCAACCAAAGTCGGTTAACAGGCATGCAGGACATCTGTGCATGTTTTCTGATCAGACAAGGCAGTCGCGTAGCGCGACTGCCGAGGTGTTCCATGCTCGCGCTACGCGAGGGTGTTAATGACCAGCCAAACAAGTTTTCGTTATTTGCATTTCAGTCCCTGGTCCCCCGAAAGGTCGTTTTCTCAATGTTTTCTTGCATTTTAAGACTTTATTATTGACATATGGGGCTTTAAGGCTTATACCATCTTTATCAAGTCCTCGGGTAACTTTGTGATCACCCGAAAAGCCCTAATTTTCAATGTTGACGATTCTAACCCTCACACACGAATTTTATCATAACTTTCTCATACGATAACGAAACTTGGTGAAATTTTTATGTTCCATTCTAGTGAGCATAATTAATCGTTACAAGGCTTCGGGTTTGCTAAAAGGTCACTCAGAGGTATATCTTAAACATGTTGACACATTTAACCCCTGTAGTTTGTAATCTCTCACTTTCCTTCCCAATTCGCTTCGTATGATCCATGATCCATTCATTTAAGGTTACAAACATCACGTAGGGTTATTGTAAAGTATATTTATTCATTGTTGACACTTTGAACCCTTATATTTACATAGTTTCATTGTTTGTCAACTTTAGTCCTTCAAGAACATTCTTTCACACGTTCAAACCTATGACACGTGTCAACACATCATAGGACGTAAATTTTCGAGGTGTTACACCTAAATCCTACCCTTTCTCAACCACTTCACCGGATAATCCGCTCCACCAGGGATTGAATCTCTTTTTACAAAGAAATACTTGGATTTCCATTCCTCTTCATTCCTGGTGGCTCGGAGTATCAGTGGATCGCTAGAGGTGGAGTAGAACAGGAATCGGCAAGAGTCGTGGCACCTAAGCCGGTATGCTAGGGGAAGGTCATGAACAGAGAGATCAGGGACATGGTTGTTCTTGATTTGATCGAGAACAAGCAAGACTCGCCAAAGCATTGGCATTGTTTGACTAAAAAAGATTTTTGTGATATTGAAAAACTCGGTGATAAAGTCAGGAAACGGGAATTGTAGCCCTAAGGTAAAAGGAAAAGCATTGAAGCACAACCACTCATCGGAAACCATGTCCGATCAGATTTCCCGATCGAATGGCCGGAACACCGTCCCTTTCGGAAAGATGCCGGAGGTTTTGAGAGCCGACAAGTGAGCGCTGTCAAAGGAGCATATTTCTTTCTCCGGATCTTGGAGAATATTCTGGTGAATAAATGAAGGAGCGGAGTCGCCGGAGCTAGATCTGGTTTGTCTCACTATATTACCGCCGGAATATTGTGCAGAATAGAGAGAAGAAGATGAAGTGGAAAGAGAGGGTTTTACCTTTTTACTCTTCGGTGAAGGTTAAATGAAGATAAGGGTGAGAAGTTATTGGGAGGTAATGAGTGAATTCAGTCTGAGCGGTTACAAGCAGTCACATCAAGGGTCTTATCTCTTAATTACCTCGTTTATCATGAAAAAATCTAAACGTTAGTCTCAGGATCCTCAACGGTAACATTTTTTGGGGACAATTGTTATGGGTGAAATTCTGAGCCCATATCCTGGATAATATCTTGGATTATATCTTGATTATATGATTAATATTCATACTCAGGATCCTGACTCAGGATGTTGGTAACATCCTGATATGGTATCCTGAGGATTACTAACGGATTATGTGCAGGAGTACGAGTTCAAGTTTGCAACGTTCATGAAGACCTCTTCTCCTGAAGACTCGGTCCAAGTTGTTCGAAGAAAGACGTTGAGGCTGCTTTACTTGGTCTCCAACGTTAACTAAAGAATATTCGATGGCATCCCCCATTTGTAGGAGATTTTTTTTTCATTTCTTAGCTATAAATAGACGGATATATCAGATCGAATAGGACATAACACACAGTGCTCTCGAACACTTCTACTCTCACGCAACTCTCACTTTCTGAAAAAGCATTGTAACACTTAGTAGCGATCTGGTCAATATCCTGCACTGTATCCTGACATTTGAAGTAATAAGAAGAACAAGGCAGCTGCGATTGTCAGCTCTCGAGGTTTTGTGCCGGTGATCTAGATTGATCAAGGGCTTTCCTCGTACATCTCGTGTCACCCTTTACTTTTTGCTCATTGTTTGATTATAGATATAGCTCTATATCCTGATACTTTTTTTGCAAACAACCAACTCGGCATATTTTCAACACACATTCTTAGCACACTACGTCACTTAACTAATTTGATCACTAAATTGCTTAGGTAATTTTTGACTAAAACACCAGTGACCAGGGTTAGCACGCTGATTACTAAGCAGAGTTTAAGGGTTTAGGGTTAGCATGCTCATTACTGAGCAGAGTTTAGCGGTTTAGGGGATTTGGGTATTAGAACAGTGTTTCGAGAGAGAAAGAGTATCGATTTATAAATCGAAAAGGTGCACTGAGACTTCTCCCACGGCTGCCTTTATATAGCCCATCTGAGATTTTCCCGCGCGTCGCGGTAGGATTAGGGGTCTCCCCCGCGTGGTGCGACAACTACCTATTAGGGCTTGGTCAGCCTCGTCAACTGTATAGACTTGCCACTTGTCGCGAAACAGTGCCATGTGGTCTGGTACTCCCCCGCGTGGCGCCTGGGATGCCAGATTTCAGATTCTTCGTTTTTTCGCGTTGGGTTTTGTCGTACAGGTCTGGGGTTTCAATTACGGTTTTTCATAGGGTCTTTTGGGAGTTGTTACAACCGTGAACCAGCAACCTCAAGGGTCGAGGTCAAGGAATTTGAGGAACATACAAGTCAGCGCGACAAGTTCTTATGCTAATAGGGAGGTTGTTAGAGTTGAAAACACTCCACCACCATAATTAGTTGATGGCGTGGTGAAGGATATTGATGAATTTAAGAGTGATTATGAGGGGGAAACAATTTAAAAAATATTCATAAACGAAAAATTTTAAATATTTTTTTTTTTTTGTGAAAATTGTTCAAAAGAAATATGTTTAAGGCTAAGGCTATGGGTGTGGAGGTTAATACCATCCTATCTCCTTTAACTTTTGAAGAACCCAAAAAGGCATCAGTTTTAGAAATCGGGACTCACCAAAGAACGAGAGGTGAAAAATTTTAAACAAGTAAAAATCTATTTAACATTAATCAATGCTGTTCCTCCCAAACTCCTAGACACAAGAGTGCCACTTATACTAATACAAGTTGGGGATGTAAAAAATGACAGGCTATTACTTTATCTTGGAGCTTGTGTTAGCATTCTCCCCTAGAAATTTGTTCTTACACTACCACGAGATGAGGCGTTTCCTCAAGAACTAACATCCAGCCATTGTGGATTTTGCATGAATCTTACAGCTTTCGTAATCTGTATTTATAAACACACTTAACCCAAAGTCATTATCTTTCGGGTACCATAAAGAAACTTAGGTGCTGTTTTTTTTTCAGAGGTAAAACGTCTGCAGTCTGCAAGAAGAAGACTGTTTGTTTTTTTAACTTCTGCAATGAATTTACATCAATAGTTTCATCTTTCACAAACAAACAACAAATAACACCATAGTTTCCTAATAAATGAACATGTATTGTGTTTAAAAATCATCAAGAACAAACAGCACCTAATAAATTTGAAGACACCTAAATTTGAAGACCTAATTACCGTGTTTAAAAATCATCAAGACCTAATTTCATCTTTCACAGCCAATGTACTGTGTTTAAAAATCATCAAGAACAAACAACACCTAACAAAAACATAAGAAATAACAGAACAACGAACATCTAAAAAATGAGATATGATTCGTACTTGAGTAATGCGAAGTCGGCTGGAAGTGGAGATGGTGAGCGACGGTGCAGAAGGTCGACAGGAGAGGAGGTGAACGACGTTGGAGAAGGTTGACGGTGGCTGGAAGTGGAGATGGTGAACGATTCGAGGGGCGGCGGAGGTGGAGGGGCGGCGGAGGAGGTGGGGGTGGCGGAGGAGGTGAGGTCGGCTAGAAGTGGAGATGGGTGCTAGGGTTTGAGGTTTGAAGATGTGCAGGTGTTTTGAAAGGGAGAGAGGTGTTTTGAAGAGGTTTGAAGAGGTTGGTCCAGATCTGCGCGAGGAAGAGCTCTAGAAAAGCTTTTTTAGTGAAATCTCTTCCAAAAAACAAACAGGCTGCAGACCCAAAGGTCTGCGCGTGGTCTGCGCGGCGCAGACATAAGAGGTCAGGAAGTACTTCTTGCAAAAAACAAACACCCCCTTACGGTTGACCCTTCAGATAACGGAAGATTCGCTTCACAGTGATCATGGAAGATTCGCTTCACATCAATCATTGTTGTACCTGGAGCCCTAAGAAAAAATGCATCTCACCCAATGAGCTTAACTCAAATTTAGTCTGCATGACATTTTCGAACTGTTTGCAGAAAACATCTGATGCGGGCCAAAGTGTGGTGGAGCGGGCCATCTTGTATTTGGAGGCCCAAGATCGCTTGACAAAAGGGATTTCACTAAAATGGCTCTAACTTGGGCTACAGATGTCCGTTTTGGGCGTGAGACCAGGTGAAACAAACGTGAGAACGAGCTCCATCTTGCTGCAAACGCCTACTGGGGTTTGGGTCATCGTCCAGGCCAAAAAACGCTTATTTCTATTAGTTATTTACATTTTTATGTTTTTTGAAGTGTTTTGGGCATTTTGTTTTTGGGCTTGTGTTTGGTCCATTGCCTTTTTGAGGCCCATTTCGAATTTCTGTTTCTATTTATATGTTTCTCTAGTAATTTGAAAGATCAGACTTGAATTTTGGATTAACTCATTTTTCACTTCAAATTCTGTGCCCTTTGGGTTGAATATTGGGGGTTGGGGAAGAGCTACATGGGTATTCGCAGAATCAACGTGTTTGATCTTCATTATCGTTTCACATGCTACATCAACATCGTTTTTCGACCTGAATATGATATCGTCAACATAAATCTGGACAAGACTCATGTCTCCCCCTTTCTCTTTGTCAAATAGCGTGCAATCAACCCTCCCATGGGTAAACCCTTTTTTCTAAGAAATGCACGGATAGTGTTTTGTACCAAGCTCTTGGGGCTTGGTTAAGAGGGCCTTGTCTAACTTGTATACTTTCTAAGGAGAAAACTATGGATTTCCGGAGATTGACTGACATACACTTCCTCAAGCACTTTCCAGTACAAAAATGCACTCTTCACAACTATCTGATGTACTTTGAAATTCTTATAAGATGTGAATGCCAAAAAAAACCATATTTCTTCTAGCCATGCCAGGAGTGCGTACACCTCATCAAAATCAGCTCCTTCGATCTGTATGAAACCCTGAACAATCAACCTAGCTTTGTAACTTATGATAATCAACTAGCTACCAAACACCTAAACGACTTCCCGATCCACCACTTAGAGTAGGTTTTCCTGTTTTCAGTATAAACTTCTTTGCCCATTGCACAATCATTGGCATATTCCATTTAATATCCATTTTTTTCAAGTTTATTCGGATCCACCTGAGAGTAGTCGTCTGCTGTCATAGTCATGTCTCCAACCTTTCCAACTATCAATTCCTCATATGATTGAACAAACGCTGTGAATAACGATAATTTTTCTTCATCTACCTTGATTGAAATGCTTTTAGAATTTGCATCCGAATTGCTTGAACTTGAATCATTGCATCCATTTTGACTAACCAATCCAATCAAACCGATTGAACTATTCATACCACCAGATCCTCCAAACGCAATAGTCAAACCTGACAAACCCATAAACTTCTTGATGTATAGTATTGGTTGAAATGATGTAAGATGTCACCCATTAACGCGGTTGTTAACGTTGTGTAAACTTTCTTTTCTTTATTATATCAAATTCCATTAAAACCCTCTTCATATAATGGAGCGTATCCTTCAAACAATGGGATTGTGAGACTGTTGTCCAGTATATTAATATGCGAAAGAAAATGTTTCTTCCAAGTTGGATAATATTCCATTTTAAATAATTTTAGTTCTTTACTATTTGTTCCAATCTAATTATCATAGTTAATCAGTGCATGAACGTTGTTTTGTCAAGCGATGTATGCCTAGTACATACCTACCTTCTTGATTAACAAAGTTTGAAAACTTGATTTGTGAAAAACTGCTTGATCGTTTAGAAACGACTAATAAAGCAGCAAGATCGTTTAGAATGTAAATGATCTGGAAAAAATCTAAACAATAAAGATATGGTTTAGAAAAGATAAATGAGCAAGAAAACGAGCAAGTTTAATGTTTAGGCAAACGATCAATGGACATTACAGTTTTCTGTAAACGAGATAATAGATCGCTAAAATTGATCCTGAATGAGAACATAGATTGGTAAGATGTTATACGTACAGACACATATTGTAATCGAACAAATATGATGTCTAAACAAGCATAACCTTAACTACAAACAGATTCACTAAACACACCAATCCTAAACCTGCTAACCAGATCGGTAATCCTAAAAACTCTAAGAAACACACGAACCAGATCGCTAAACATGCTAAGAGATCTTAAACAATCACTTTGATCAACCATATTTTCAATAAACAAGTAATCTGGATCTCTAACACTCTTCAACGAAATAGGAGCTGGATCGGTAAAGAAGTTTTAGATTAAAACATGAATAGATCGCTAAACCATTCTAGTTGTGCAGAACAAATCAGTATGGAGTTCTAAACGTGCATAAATATCTTGAATAGTTTTATACAATCAGCCTTGATCGGTAGAAGAAATTAAACTAGCAACAGTAGATCACTAACACAATAAAAACAATTGGAAGCTCGATCGTTTAAACCACCTAAACGATAACACGCGATCGCTTGAAGCAGATTATGACTTGAGTTTTAAACGAACACGACAGAGCGTTTGGCTAATCTCACTAAAACTATCAGACGACATCACACAAATCTTAAACAATATAACAAGTTCGCTAACAGAAACCTAACAAAACAATCTAAATCGATAACACATCACTTATACTATCGAAATAAATGATGACCTAGATCGCTAACATGACAAACCAATAGGAACAAATTAATAAGAAATCCAAACGGTATCAATCAGTTTTGTAACACATCCTAAACGAACAAGATGAAGATGAACATAAATTCTTACATGCGAAGTGTGAACAACAATAAGCTAATTCAGACCATGATATTAAATGAAAACGCTCAGATTCTCACCAAAATGACTGAGATTTGTTGTTTATTTAACCTAGAAGTACTAAAATACAAAATTTGATGAAAAGCTTCACACACATAGATAAAATCCAATTTCGCAAGTTTCAACAATGTTTCACTAATTTAACATCAATTTTGATCAAAATCACTTATAGATGATTGTTACGGATAATAGAATCGAGCACAAGCTCTGATACCACTTGTATGTCCACGTTT
This sequence comes from Helianthus tuberosus, assembly GCA_030545235.1. NCBI lineage: Eukaryota > Viridiplantae > Streptophyta > Magnoliopsida > Asterales > Asteraceae > Helianthus > Helianthus tuberosus. The sequence goes on along the minus strand of CM060360.1, from coordinate 64,416,881 downwards.
CAGATCTGGATCTAACACCTATTGTGGGTAAATTGAACGAATCAATTCGGGCAGAATCTGAATCGATATGCAATCAATCGAACAAGATAAACATGTAAATAATTTAAATCCATTAGATTCATAAATGTTGGAGAGTTTTGGGTCTTACACAAACTAAAACATACACACAAGTTCTCTCGCATTCGTTTCAAACCTCTCCTCCAAAAAACGGACATACAAGTACATAAGAATGACGAGAAGTAATTTCTTATTATAATCCATTATGCTCCTATGTTAATAAAACATAAGCATACAATATTATCAACATAACCAAAAGCAATCAATATTTTCAACATAAACCAAAAGTAGTTAATAGCCGTGTTAAGCAGATAATGTTCTTCACTACTTTATTAGCCCTAAACTTGTAGTCGTCATCGCGATCCACCCTCTTAAGACCTCGGGAATTTCTGGAAATGCCATTCATGCCTTTCTCATGTCTGGGGACACTCTAAAGTTACAAAAACCAGCTAAGAATAAAGGATCTATCGGGTCAAACCCAACGAACTTTAACTTCTCAGAACACTCAAGAACTATTGGCCGTTCCTTGCCTCAAATCAAATACTATAGAGCCTTTTGCATATCAAGGGCTAAATCGTCATGATGGATAGATGATTTTGATGTTTTTGCCCTCTTGTTTGGGTTAGGCTTGAAAGTAGGCTCGGAAGTATGCTCATGAGTAGGCTCAGAAGTGCCAACATCATCTTCTGTGTCATGAAAACGGGTGTCCATAGTTATAAGTGATTGGACATGATGACAAGAAGATCCAACCCCTGATGTTGTTTGGGTTGAGGTCCACTTTAGTGGTTGTATGACCATCAAACAATTCTGCACAAAGTTCTGGAAAAGGCAACGGAACTGTTTTCAATGATGCAGCCTTCGGATGCTCCTAAACCCAAAGTAATAAAATGATACAAGTTTTTGTTTACAGGTATATATTAAAAAATTATATAAATGAACATACCTTCTTAAATTCTTCCCATTCCTCGTTCATTTCGTTAAGGTAAAAGTATTTGTTTGAGCGTTGTATATGTGGCCAGTTTTGTTTTTCAAATATACCTAACATATGTATTTGGCTTTAAGATTATCATATGCATTCTTCATTTGTTTTTGAGTCAAATCCAAGCCAAACTTTTCCTTAAGAACTTTTCCTAACTTATTCCATGAGTCTTTATGCGAACTCAATCCTTTTCTACCCACCGTGTTTATCTCATCAATGCAAGTCTCTAATAAGCATTTTAGATCATCATTTAACCATTATTGTTTCTCTCCCATTTCTATTAATCAACAAACAAGCAATTAACATAATAGGCACGAATCAATTAAGCATAATCAAACAATTTAAAGCAACAACATAATAGGCATGGATAAAAATGAACATCTAGACATTCTAATAACCATTTTATCACAATGAACATCTAAATTCCATAACAAAGACCAAAAATTCACATAACCATAACAAACAATGGACTAAAATTAGAAAACAAACACCAAAAATTCATATAATCATAACAAACAAAGTACTAAAATCAGAAAACAAACACTAAAAATTCACATAATCATAACAAACAATGGACTAAAATCAGAAAACAAACACCAAAAATTCCATAATCATAACAAACAAAGAATTAAAATCAGAAAAAAACAACAAATTAAACATACCTTAATCTGCGCTTGGGGAAGAAGAAGGATAACGGCTGAAGGAGAAGGTGGACGGCGGCGGCTGGGGAAGAAGGTGGAAGGCGGCGGCTGAGGGAAGGGTTGACGGCGGCGCTGGGGGATAAGGATTGACGGCGGCGCTGGCCGCTGGGGTGGAGGGCAGACAGCGGCGGTTGGGGGAAGGGTTGATGGCGCTGGAGATGTGGGGGACAACGGCATTGAGGAAGAGGGGTGGAGGAGGTGCGCTAGGGTATTGAATGAAATATTTGTGTTATTAGGGCAAGAAGAACTCGGAAGAAGAGGTAAGAAGTGACTTTCCCATATCAGCACCAAAAAGAGGACGTGCTAGAATTTTTTAATGAAATGTTTTAGAAAAAACATGCAGTATGCAGACCCAAGTCTGCCCCAAACGTCTGGGCATGGTCTGTTTGGCGGAGACATAAGAGGACAAGAAGAGCGTTTAAGAAAAAACAAACATCACCTAAGAGGTTATGATTTGTTTAAAACAAGTGGGTATTTATAAGCTACACCCACTCTAAACGATCAATCCACTTGTTTATTAACTTCTAAACCTTCACATAATTAAATCCTCTACAATTATAAATGACAGGTGGTTGTGGCTCGGGGACAGTTCTAATGTGTTCGGGGACAGTTCTAATGTGTTCAGCAGGGGACAGTTGGCTGAGTGGTCGGAGCTGCAGTCCCTTCTGGGATCAGTGATGGTTTCCAGCAGGAAGGACAGGTGGTTGTGGCTCGGGGACAGTTCTAATGTGTTCAGCGTCCGGTCCGTGCGTAGTCTAATAGCGAGTAGCAATGCGGCGATTAACAGGTTTGTTTTTTAGTGGAGCAACTGGGTGCCGGGGAAATGTAATGTGTTTGCTTGGAGGTTGGAATTAAACACGATCCATACGTTTGACTCGCTGAGTAAGAGGGGTATTTTGGGAGGAGAAAACATATGTCCGATGTGTGGCAGCGAAGAGGAGTCTGTCGAGCACTTGTTCATTTCATGCGGGGTTGCGGCGGTGATTTGGTATAAGGTCAGTAGGTGGGGCCAAATTCCTAATATTTATGCCTTCTCCATTAAAGATCTTTTGGAGGTGCACAAACATAGCAGGATTGGCGGGTCGGAGGCTTATGCGCTTAAGGGGATCGTTATTGTGGCTTGTTGGTGTTTGTGGCTGGCCAGGAACAGGGTCATTTTTTCTGAGTCCCACGTTAAAGTGGATGACATCTTCAACAATATTAGGTCATTGGGATATCTTTGGTTCAAGAATAGGTCGAAGTTCAAGTCGGTTAGTTGGTTAGATTGGTGTAAATTTGTAATTATGTAGTCCTTATAGTGTTTGGTGTTTTTGGTTGTTTGTTCTTTGGGCTCCCGTTTGGGCGGGGGTTCGGCGGTTTTTTTATGAAGTTCACTTTTCAAAAAAAAAAAACAATTATAAATGACACCAAATCACCTAACCGACAAACAATCTACTGACTATACATGTTATTGTTATGTATCTACAAGACTTTAGTTATGTGTTATCAGGTTGGATCTCGTGGTTGAAATGTTTTCCTTTTGACAGTTGAACCTTTGGGCAACAACAATCTAATTTTCAACCATATTAATAAAATTGGTCTTATCAATCTCTTTCAAAACTTATAAAATATCATACTTTCCAAATCATGATTAAAACAATTTTATAGCATACAATGAATATCAAATATTTGAACATCAAGGTTTACAAATCTGAGTATATCCATAAACAAAAGGGGTTAATTTATTCTATAAATGCTCCTAAAAATAAGAAGTTTAAGAAGACATTATAAAATGACAAGTGTCCAAGAACCTAAAGCCTAAACTCACTACACCACCACCCAAAACCTAAACACACACCCCCACCCCACCACCAGTGAAAAACCTAAAACCACCCCCACCCCTCAAAAACCTAAAACTAACCCTCCACCTCCCACCCCCCAAAACCTAAAAAAAACTGACCCCCCAACCCCCAAAAAAATTAGGTTTTTGGGTGGTGGTGGTGGGTGTTTAAGGGTTTTTTTTGTGTAGTGGGTTTCTTTAGAAGACTTTGCACACTTCTTATTTTTAGTAGCATTTGTATTTGATTCTAATCCATTTCAATAAATATAATTTTTAAATAAAAATATCTGGTTAACTCGAAAATAATAACAAGTAATTAAAATTTTATAAAACTTATTAGAGATCTCTAAGAAAAATTTAATTATACAAAATAGTTAGAAGAATAGTGTAATTGGAAAAAAGATAAATATAATAAAAAATAATATATGAATAAGCATAAGAAATAAGATGTGTGAGACTTTTAAAAAATGAGTGATCAATTATTTTAAGTTAAATTATATGGATAATGATAAATAAACCTTATCAAATCCGTATTGTAATAAATGGTTCTAAAGAATACTATGTGTCACTAACGTTATCACTCTCTTACATTTTATAGTTTACTTACACTAATCTTAATATATATTAATTTTTAATTCACACAATATAGAAATATATCTTAAATCCTTATATAACTTCTATCCTTATCTCTTCCTAATCTCTACCTCGATCTCTATACGTAATAAATAACTATCTTATGAATACATGATATAATTTTAGGCGACCTTAATTTTTGTTTTTTCCGCCTAAATTGTATACCATTTAACTTAAACGGAAATTCTTACTTGTTTCAAATTTACCTGATTGCATTTTCAATATTGCATTTAATAATTTCATTTTTTTCGTTTTCATCAACCGCACACGCTTTCATTGTTTAAACTTTACCATTTTTATAATTTATTTTACAGTTATTTGTTTCTATTTTTTCTAAATTTAGGAGTTGTTATTCTCATTTTCCTATTTGCCTTTTATGATCACACATAGTTAAAATGTATCTATACTTTCTATAAAAAGAGAAATCCCAATGATATAAGAAAAGCTTACTTGGCAGCCATAGAGGCTGTCCAACACGGCTTTTCTTATGTAATCAACGATAAGGTGGTAGCCATAGAGGTAGCATAGTGACATCATAAAACTTAATATTAAAAAGGCTTTAAAATTCAAAGCTCTGGCCATAATCAGTTTTTCAAAGCTCTGCCCTCATTTATAATTGAAACCACTGATGTTCATTCAAAATTCAAAATACCTCTGCTCACATTCGAAATTCAAAATTCAAAATTTTGGCTCTAGATTCAAAATATACATATATAACCTACATTTCTTTAATTTCTCTGAGAACTCAACTCTCTAAAACTTACCTTCTCTCTCTCTCAAATACAGACCCCTCTCTCGGTTCAATTTCAGTTCCACCACCACAAAATTCAAACAATCACAAACCAGAAACACAACAAACAACAACAATCATCGAAGGCTTTATCTCGGAGAACGCTAAATCTTGAATATCTTCATGGATCTGATTTGTATGAGGATAGGAAGAAGGCTTCATCTCGGAGAACGCGTCTCGAAAGAAATCCGTCATTGGCTAACCCTAGAACGACTCAGCCGTGATACGATTCGTATCGATGGCTCCGGTAGCCCAGATTCTACGGGACATAGAAAAACATTGCTTTTGCAAAAAGAGTTACTTTCTTTATGATTTTAGATGCCTATGTGCAGGTGAAATGCGGATCTTTAATGGATCGATAGCCAAATGGCATTCTAATCAGTATTTTATTCTTTTTAATTGTAAATTTTCTACCATGATATAGTAGCAAATTTCCTTGCCTATAGACTCAGAAACAGGTAGATTTTTGTTGACTTTTTAGTTTCTATAGACTTTTGACTTATAACATGTTGACTGATGTTGACTTCTTATAGTTTTACAAGTCCCCGACCTTCTAACAGTTTTGTTCACTTGAGATTCTAAAAATAGACTTGTGTTGAGTTCTAATCTGTTTAAGTGTCTGAAACTGTATGTTTGATTTTGAAGAGCTATCTGTGTTGATATCTCATCTTATGTTGACTTTGAACAGGTAGATTTGTGCTGACTTCTGACAGATTTCAAAGTCCTTAAACCTTTCGCTTGTTAACCTGATTGTGAGTCGGTTTCTTAATGTTACTAACCTTTATATTGATGAACGACTCTCCGGTGCTTATCCGTTGGATTCGGTGAGTTTGCTTTTTGCCAACTTGTGTTCTGTTATGTTGTTAATTTTCTGAATGTTTATACATACAGTGTTCTGTTCTGTTGTTAACTTAAAGATTAACTGAAAAAAGATTCATAGATGCTTGATTTATGTTCAATAATTGTGATGAATTTGTTTGAAGTTCGTATGTTCAATAATTACGAGCTATATGATTCAGCGAACATTCATGTGAGCCCTCATACGGTCAATGGTTGGTTGGATATACGGTCAAAGGTTAGATAGTGTGTAGTGTGTTTCTTTAGCCAAGCTCATCTAATATTTATATTCTAAATAAATATACCAAACACTAAAAATGATTGAAAATGTAGAAACCAAATGCCAAACATTGAAGCCAACCGAGGATAAGAAATAGGGAAGAAGAAAAAGAAAGAAGATTTATATATTACAAGAAAAGTTGATGATCATTGATCAAGAAAAGCAATTACAACCCCATTTATGATTTATACAACACTAATCAATTTCTTATTTTATTGATCTGGTTAAGAGCAGGCTGCAAGATGTTGTAAAGCACCCAAAGAATAGCAGGTGCAATGACAATCAACAAAAGCTGTCACCACCCACCGTCGCCATCATCACCGCCACGATTTCGGTGGCTGCAACCCTCCCTCGCAGCGTCTCCACCGCTTTCACCTCTTAGTAATTCCAATTTACTATTTTATTTATTCAATTTATTTCATTAGTGTTTTTAATTCAGTTATTAATCTTCAGACGATACGTATAGATTCCAGGGCTCCGAGATACGACAACGTTCGTTCGATGAGCAGATTCCAGTGGAATAACGATGCGAGATAACTGCCTTGGCTCCAATCGCATCAGATCCATCATAGGAAGACTACCACCGTCTCCCATTCTGATCGATCAGTCGTCGGAAGTTGAACAAATATAAGTCCTCGATCATCCTCGTTACCAAGTTTTTTCTTCTAATTTGTCGATTAATTGTTGTTGTTTAGCTTTATGAGATGCATGTGTTTATTGGTTGATTGATGAGTAAATTGCATTAAGTTGATGTTATTTCAGATTTTGTTCTAAACAAGTAATGGAAGCACGAAATTATTTGCTCTAGATGCATCAGATCCATCGTAAGAAGACCGCCACCGTCTCCCATTCCGATCGATCAGTCACCGGAAGTTGAACAAACCTGAGTCCTCGATCATCTTCGTTACCAAGGTTTTTCTTCTAATTTGTCGATCAATTGTTGTTCTTTAGCTTTGTGAGATGCATGTGTTTATTGGTTGATTGATGAGTAAATCGCATTAAGTTGATGTTATTTCAGATTTTGTTGTAAACAAGTAATGGAAGCACGAAATTATATGCTCTAAATGCATCAGATCCATCGTAGGAAGACCGCCACCGTCTCCCATTCTGATCGATCAGTCGCTGGAAGTTGAACAAATCTGAGTCCTCGATCATCTTCGTTACCAAGGTTTTTCTTCTAATTTGTCGATTGTGACAACCCTCACATTTACAGGTATCCATACAAGTAATTAATATTTAATTTGTGTTTAATGACTGTGCATGATTACAACTGTGATTAAACTGCTTTCTGTTTTCAGATACATACATACATATGCATCACATTTATTACTGTCACTCTATTTATTGCACACAAACATTAGTGACAAACTTGATGCACAAAGCACAGTTAGCACACTAAACGGATAACCCAGAGACATGCTGACAATGCCAGCACATAGACAGACAATGTTTTTAAGGCCAGTGTGAGCCAGAGATAGAGTACTACACTAGTAGGGAGTGTAGGGAGGTGAGGACCATAAAATTGCGTCACTAGGTGATAGTTATAGTGCCCGGAAGTGCCTAAAAAATACTTTAAGTGCAGAATTCTGCACTAAGTAACCAAAATTCAGCATTTAACAATGCTAGTAAAGTGCAAAAACTTGGCAAAATAGTCCTAGACACTTTCCAAAGTGTTGGGGATTTAATGTGTCACTACAAGTATTATAAAAGACACTTTATGAACTAATTTAACACTTTAACGAATCAACATCCAACCGAGCAACCGGACTTTACCCGAAACATAAAAATAATGTCAAACACGTTGTTTTTTACTTTTCTGAGCTAGTTAGGGTCCCCGAACACCCTAACACACCTTACATTATATAACACACAATAATACACTAACTATATCATTAAAACTTAACTAGTTAAGTAACTAGAAACATTACAACCCAACCCCATACCCCCCCCCTCGACGGTCATGGATGTGGGGACACCCCCCACACTTCTTTTCCTTATTTTATTTGATAATGTTAGATGATGAGGAACACATTACATGATGGTTAATGTTGATTTTGGATTATAAATAAACTCAAGGGGTTAAGACTTTCATTTCACAAACACACAAACAAACAAGCTCTCTCCCCTCTTCTTCCCCCTTGTTCGGCCGCCACCACCACACCACCATACCACCACCTTCAAGTCTTGTTCAAGCGATCCATACATATCCAAGGGTGCTAGAGACCGAACAAGTAAGATTGGTGTACTCGGAAGCTCAAGGACCGCTCTTGTTTTCTTTTATCCAACACTTTTACGCTTTGAAACTCCCCTAGCCTTGTGCTAGTAGTAAGTGCCTTAGATCTTCATCTTGTTCATAATTTTGGTGGTTAATAGTAAAAAGAATGATAAAAATGTAAGAACTCTAAAGATCATGATCAAAGTCTTGAAGTATAAACTAACTAAAGATGAAAAATGGTTAATGTAATGGTAAAATCATGTTGTTCTTATGTTGTGATGATTATTGTATGTTGTTTGTTAGATAGAATGATATGGTTCATCACATAGGCTTGCTAGATCATGTTTAAAGACATGAACTAGCAAGATGTGAAGGTTAAAAATGTTGTGGATGATGAAATCATCCACACATAAGTTATGAACTTGATTACATACATGTTTCTTGAAAAAATAAAGATCAAAATGAGTTGTAAACTTGTAGATCTAAAGATTTTTCGAAAGAACCAAGTGAAAAATATTAGTTTTGTTAAAACTTGGATCTTGTATGAACTAAACACATTTTTAGTAAGTAAACAAGTGTGTAAACACTTGTGTAACAAGAAAATTTTACAAAGAAATATTTTTGGAAATCATGACTAGAAGTTGTAAATCTTCAAATCCTTTAAAGATAAAGTTTTTAAGAAACTAATCACATTTTTAAAGGTAACAAGACTCACTAATTATGCTAGTAAGTTACTATTTGCTTTTATAAATATTTCAAGTTCATAAGCTTATGATTTATGCTTATTTTTGTCTAGATTGATGATTAGAAATTGTATGTTGTTGGATGATGATTGATTGAATGATTTTACAAAAGAAAATGATATGCTAGTAAGCATGGACGCCTCCATTTACAAAGGAAACTCTGGCGAAATTTTTCTAGAATTTCAACACTTGGAAATATTTTTCTAACAAGAGTTTACAAATATATATTTTTAACTTTATTTTTCTAAATAAACTTCGCCATCATTTTTATTTCAAAAATTACCAAGTACCGAAGGTGGATTTTCGTAAATAAAATTTGATAAATATATATTTAGAATATATATATATTTTATAATAAAACGCTTGTGTGATTGTTTGTTATTCTGTGCATTAGATATATTATTTTTAGGGTAAAAATAATATAACTTGAAAATACCATGAAATTACGACTCCAAAATAATACCAACGCTCTCACAAAATAAATATTTAAGTTACACAAGTATTGTTGATTTACGACACTCTAAAACGTAACTTATGTATATTTCGGAAAATACTCTCATACGTATATTTTGATGAAGTATTATTTTGGAAAAGGTATGAGGTAAAATATAATATTTTGGGAAAAATATGTATATTTTGGAATTAAGATGTTTTCGACACGTAAATTAAATATATTTTCTAAGTGGGACTTAAAATATATTTTTCGGAATTAGAATTGTACATATATAAAATCCCCCATCCTTGGGAAGGAAGATACTTATAAAATAAATAAGAAGTGTGAATACGAAATAGTTGCCTAACTATTTTTCCAAAACGTTAAACCCTAAGCCAATGCACGGCCATCCGTCTAATAGGCATTAGTACGTGTAGGTCGTCACGCAGCAGATTGAGTTGGAGATTGGCGTTTCAGGATACGCACTTCTGTGAGTTCATGTCCCCCCTTTTCTCTTTAATGTTTTCATTTTTATACTTCGGGGGTGAAATACATGCGACAATTATTACAAACATTTATTTACATGGTATGGTTAGCTTAGGGAGGGTTTATACTACTAGATCATGTGAAGGGTGGGTACAACACTTAAGGCCATTAATCCTCGTTGTTAGGACCGAGGGACATGAGTGATAGATCTATTTGGGTGTAGCGAGCCCCACTCCTGAGTCCGCTGAGTGGACCAGGCGGTGACTATGTGCCCGACGCACAAATTTGCTAGGTTTGAGTTTTCCTGCACCTTTTTCACACATACTAGTGGCTTTGTAACCCAGTGGTGATCTCTTTTTCCTTAATGCTACATACCAGGGACTTTGATACATACTTTAAAGGTTTATACATACTCACTTTTACACGAACTCGCTCAACTTTTGTTGATTTTTAAAACTACATGTATTTCAGGAAATTAGTGGATCTGGCGAGATATGCAATCACGTCGAGCTGCGTAAGGAATAATGATGTCATCCAAGTTTAGGAAGTGTGACCCTTGCCTGGACGGGTTGCAAGTCTTAAACCGTATTTCTAGTCAAGTCTTTTGTCGTGTCGTATGAACATGTTTTTAATTATGTCATGGTTGTATGTTGTTTCATGTGTCGACTTTTAAAACAATGATGTTGTGGTAACTTTTAAAACTTAATGAATGGATGATCATCACGTGTTTTATTTCATATAGCGTTGTTATGATTGTGCTATGGTATTAAGAAGTGACACCAAATAAACCCACGCTTCCGCAAAAGCCAGGGTGTGACAGCTTGGTATCAGAGCCTCGATCATAGTGAACTAGGATTCTTTCTCGAGTCTAGACTATGATCACTAGGGCTCTCACGAAAACATTTTTACATTGCATACACCAAACGTCCAGATCCAGGGTACAAAATATTTTTACAAACAAAAAGGCACAAATACACTTTTCAAAATTTATATTTCAGTCTTAGAGACTGAGGGAGTTCAGTCTTAGAGGCTGAGGGAGTTTAGCCTTAGAGGCTAGGGAGGTTCAGTCTGAGAGGCTGAGGGGTTCAATCTTAGAGATTGGGGAGGTTTAGTCTTAGAGACTGGGAGGTTTGGTCTTAGAGACCAGGGAATTAGTCTTAGAGACTGGGAGTGGTCTTAGAGACCAGGGAGTTAGTCTGAGAGGCTAGGGAGTTCAGTCTGAGAGGCTGGGAGGGGTAGTCTGGGAGACTAGGAGAATTATTTGCTTGCATTGTTATGACTTACATGTTTATCTGACTTCATGATTGATATATGTGCATATATGTGATTGTGTTACAGACACCATGGTTTCTTCTTCCGACACAGGAGTATCAGACACAGTGGACCCCATGGCAGTTGTGTCAGACGATGAGATACCATTAGAGGGAGACGTCTACACGTCCGACACCATGAGTATAGATGACGATGATTTTCAGCCGTTCGCGCTGCCAGACATCGGAGTTGAGATTCAGCCTGCTGATGGTATTCCTGCTGGGGATCTACCTCTTGCGGTGATCCCTGCTCCCGTTCCGCTCGCTGATTTCCCCATGGTAGATGTGCCACTCGATGCCGTATCTGATGAAGATATTGATCTGTTCGAGGAGGGTCCCCCTGAGGACGACTATGAGGGCGGGGCCCCGATTGATATTGATGCTATCCTTCCTATTGTTGAGGCCCCTGTAGAGGAGCTTCCTCTTGGTTCACCTGTCCCAGACTTATTCGAGTCTGTGGCATCTGCGTCTTTGCACACCTTGGGAGTGCAGCATCACTCTCCTGACGCCGACCTCGACATGGCGATGTCAGCTGCACCAGGTCCGTCACACGAGTTTGAGTTTGACCATGAGGTCGATGACGATTTTGATCCAATTTTTCCCCCTGGTTTCGATCCTGACCATGATATCGAGTTTATTCATGTGGACCAGCCTTTAGAGGCGCCAGTAGCTCCCATTGATCCGTTGTTTGACATTCCTACCGATTTTGATATGGACCTTGACAACCCGGAGCCCGTCGTAGCACCAGAGCCAGTTGTTGACCATGGCCCTGTTCTTGATGAGGCCCTAGCCGTTGCAATGCTAGATATGGATGCACCGGCCATTGCACCTCTTGTTGATGATATACCCATTGCTGACCTTCCCATTGTTGTTCCACCATTGGTGGATGATCCTGTTATTGATGCACCTATTGTTGCACCTGTAGTACCTGTTTCAGCCCCAGTGCATGCTGACCATGCACCGTTTGCTTCTCACATTGACCCTCGATACGCCGACACCCTCAACGGGTGGATCGACGACGATGATTACCCACCATTTGTGCTACCTGTCACACCTCCCGTAGCACCGGTTTCTGCACCCACTGATATCCCACTGTTTCGCCCACACACCACTGACGTCCATCGCACTGATATCCCCATCACATTCCTCCAGGATATACCGCCACCTCGTTCTAGAGAGGGCTCATCGAGGCAGCCGCATGTTTCTGTACCACCTGTGCTGTCATCATCTTTTCCGTTTCTGTCACAGTTTCCTCATATTACACCACCTACTGCACCATCATTCATACCATCGAGCGAGCCATTTTTATGGACTACGCCCCCTGTTATGCCATTATCTGACCCGTACCACCCATTTCATGTGCGGTACACTACCGAGGATATACTTGCGTCGCTGCAGCTACAGCAGGACGCGCTGAGCCGTCGTGTTCAGGAGTTGGAGAGAGCTCCACGTCCGTCGTGTCACTGTCAGACCCCCTTTGCAGCACCGCACACTCCACGTCCGCTTTCCCCCGATTCAGACGTTCGTTTCTTGACATCTGAGCAGCAGATTGCATATTTGCTGCGCGTCTGTCGTGCCTTAGAGGAGGACTGGTTACACATGCGTCGTTTACTTTTCACTCATTTTCCTCCTCCTCCTCCGCCATCAGCATAGACATTTTTGGTTTGATGCAGTTCGATAATTTTGGTGAGAAGGTCGCGATTGAGCCAGCTTACGAAGACTTTTGTGAGATCACACTTTTTGTATATAATAGGTGTAGACAGATTTGTACTTTTGGGGGTGATGTAGCCCCACGATCTTACTTTGATATATGATGTACTATTAAACATGTAAAACAATATTGTGGTCGTGATTAATGAAGCTCAATGGCAACATTCTCACTACATGCTTTGTTGAGTTATATGTTTTGATTGATAACATGAGATGTTATGTGCTTGATGGATGTTACTGTATATGTGTATATTTATTATATCTACTATGACCTGACCAACATGATCATCTTTTAGAAGATGCCACCAAGACCCGATGTACGCATGCCTACTAACGAGGCGAAACTCCAAGGGATAATTGCCGTAGCTATAGCACAGTATGCGGCCTCCCAAACAGAAACAAGCAGGAACACATCGAACAACAACAACAACAACAACAATGGCAATAACAATCCACCCAATGGTAATGTTAAGTCGTTTGAGATATACTACGATACATTTGGATATTTATAGCACGTCCGCTAATACCATTTGTAAATTCTAACGTACGTGCAGGGTGCACCTACAAGCAGTTCCTCGACTGTAAGCCCGTTAATTTCAACGGCACTGGAGGTGTTGTTGCATTTGTCCGGTGGGCTGAGAAAACAGATTCTGTTCTAAGAATGAGCAAATGCGCTCCCGAGCAACAAGTGACCTACATCTCAGGGCTGTTTCTGGATGGAGCCCTATCGTGGTGGAATCTGCAAGTGCAAACTTTAGGAGAAGCGGCAGCATATGCACTAACATGGGCTGAGCTAAAAGAACTCATGGGGAGGAAGTACTGCTCGCGAGCTGAAATACAGAAGCTAGAGACTGAGTTCTGGCACCTAAGGATGGAAGGTCCCAAGATTGCAGAATATGTTCAAAGGTTCCACGATTTGTCGCACGAAGTGCCGTATATGGTCACGCCCGAGTTTAAACGTGTTGAGAGATTCATCTGGGGATTGGCACCCCAAATCATGAGTATGGTTACCACGTCCAAGCCTGCAATGATCACGGAAGCCATCGACCTTAGTGTTGCGCTTACTGAGGAGGCCATTAGGTTGAACAAGTTCTCAGTTTCTGATCAGAAGAAAAAGGAAACACATGTCGAGTCGTCTGGAGAAAACAAACGGAAATTTTCCAACTTCAAGCAAGGTACTAGCAATGTGAACAAGAAGGGTGAGTCAAGCGCACCGGCTAGGGCTGCAACCGGTGTCGAAAACAAAGGAAAGGGTTACATGGGCACTCTGCCCAAGTGTGATACATGCCAGCGCCATCATTCTGGCCAGTGCAGATTGAGGAAGTGTGAATCATGTGGGAAGAATGACCACTCGAAGGATACTTGCTGGGTTGGTTCAGGCCAGGGTGGCCAAAGGGGTTTCAATAACAACAACCGTGGTGGTAATGGAAACCGCCCGCAAGGAAATAATGGAGGAAATGGTAATCGTGGGAATGTCACAAATCAAGCTGGTAACTGGGGAACAAACGGAAATCGAGGCGGAAATGGTAATGGGAATGGCCGAGGGCCAGGATGCTTCAACTGTGGAGACGTTGGGCACTTTAAAAGGGAATGCCTAAAACTGAATCAGGCGCAAGGCAGAGTCTTTAACATTGGTGCGAGGGAAGCGCGCCAGGATCCAAACGTTGACACTGGTACGTTCCCTATAAACCAACGCTTTGCATCTGTTTTGTTTGATACTGGTGCCGATTATAGTTTCGTATCATTAGAATTTAAGAATATACTTGGGTTGACCACTAGTAAGTTAGACGTTCCATACTCGATTGAATTGGCGAATGGGAAACTAATTGAAACGGGTGAGGTCATCAGAGGATGCGTGATAGAACTAGGAGGGCACGAATTTACACTAGACCTACTGCCAGTCGAGTTGGGAAGCTTCGACGTGGTAGTGGGAATGGATTGGTTATCGAGCAACAAGGCCGAGATTGTTTGCTGTCACACCCCTTTCTGCGGCGGAAGCACGAGGTGTGATCATGAAAGGTTCTCATTGCATACGAAGAGTAAACATACTACATGCTCATGAAAATAACTTCAAATACCATAATTTGAAACATAAGATAGCGTTTACATCGTTAGACAGCATAAACATTGTCTTAAAAGTTTACAACTTTATTTAAAGATAAACACAAGCGACATCCACGAGCATGAGTAAGACCACGCGCACATCCATCCTAGTTACCTGAAATACATGTGAGTTTTGGAAAAACGTCAACATAATGTTGGTGTGAATTCATGCAGTTTTGTATTTCACGTTTGTATACTTTGTATGAAAACATAGTGTGAGTATAAATCAAGTTTTCATATATAAATCAAGTTTCATGTGTACACCACGTACTCATGTATAATTCAAGTTCTTCTTGAGTACCCCACGTACTCAAGTATAATTCCCGTTTTCTTGAGTACCCCACGTACTTCAAGTATAATTCAAGCTTTTCTTGAGTACCCCACGTACTCAAGTATAATTCAAGCTTTTCTTGAGTACCCCACGTACTCAAGTATAATTCTCGTTTTTCTTGAGTACCCAACGTACTCAAGTATTAATCAAGTTTTAGTATGGTATGAATTTCATGTAAATAAAGTATTCCTGTAAGTATCAGGATTGTTAATGGGTTGCAAAGCCATTAACATGTGACACGACATAGGAAGTCACCAAACCTTAGGCATTTAGTTGGTATATTCTGAGACACAAAAGCACTACTCGGTACTCGCCCTCACCGAGAGTGTGGCTGCCCGGCACCCGTTAGATCTAACCTTTTGTTCTGCGGTCTAGGTATATTGTTGATTAATGATGCTTCTGTACCCTATTCGTGACACGATTTCTCGCATCATCTCTCATAACGCCTCATACTTGGTTCTCGTTCTCACCAAGTGCGCTTCTCGTATTCTTATATCTCGTCACACTTGGTTCTCGTTCTCACCAAGTGTGCTTCACGTATTCTTATATCTCGTCACACTTGGTTCTCGTTCTCACCAAGTGTGCTTCTTGTTATCATACCATTTGTAAACATAGTAATATTTGTACATGTATTTCACCCCCGAAGTTATAAAACTGAAAACAATTAAAGAAAAGGGGGAGCATGAACTCACCACTTTGCGTTCCTTGCGTCGTAAACTTCACCGGGTTTGCTTAATTAACGTCGTAACCTATACGCGTTTTCTTAACGTTAGTCACTAGACTTGTGTCGCACAAGTACAGTCACTCTCTTTTGTGTCTATATTCTTGTGTTAAAAATATTTTATATTTTTAACTAAGTGTCTTACTTATATTATTTTCTCAAAAATAAATATAAGCTTTTTGTATTTTGCACTTTGCACCCGAATTATGTATTTTGTATGTTGTATGTGTATCTTTATGTTTATACTTCTCATGAGTATTTAGTGTATTTTTAAGTCTTAATACACTAGCACGTATAACACATACTGTATACACTTAGCACAAAAGTTGGTGATCAAATAATATATATATTTTTCTCAAAAAAAATATATACATAATTAATATCCCATTTTTATTCTTGAAGAAATCCTCATTTCTTATCACCAAAAATTAGGGAAACCTTGGTAATACTTTTAAATATATTTTTAGGGAATAAGTTTCTCAAAAACTTATATTTTTCTAAGTGTCAAAATTTATAAAAATTTTGACAGAGTTTCCCCTAAAAATGGAGGTTTCCCATGTTTTCAAAACATGTGTTTATTTTCTTTTAAATCGTCAACAATCATCAACAACAATTATCAACAATAATCACTAACTTCTCCATTTCATGAACTTGAATATTTACAAAAATGTGTAGTAACTTACTAGCACATTTAGTAAGTCTTGTTATCTTTGAAAATAAGTTTAATTTCTTAAAAACTTTATTTTTAAAGATCTTGAAGTTTCACAACTTCTAGTCATGATTTATCAAACATATTTCTTGTTAAATTTTTCTTGTGACACAAGTGTTTACACACTTGTTTATTCACTAAAATGCTCTTAGTTTATGTAAGGTCCGGGTTTCAACAAAACTAGCATTCTCCGCTTGGTTCTTCCGAAAAACCACTTGTAGATCTTTAGATCTACATGTTTAGAGTCTTATTTTACAAGAAAATTTATATTTACACAAGTTCATGTTTCATGGATGGAAAGTTTCATCATCTTCCATAACTTTAGCACTATAATACTACTAGTTCATGTTCTTGAACATAACCTAGTATGGTTAGATGATGATCTATCCCACTTCTAGTAACAAACAACATCAAATAATAACAACCATACAAGATTCACATGATTTACACACATATCTACTCTTTATCCAACTAGTTTATCTTTCTTTCAAGACTTTTAGTTTTGATCTTGTGTGTTCTTGAGTTTTAACCGTTAAATCACCTATTAACCACTTTAAACAAGAACAAGAGGATGTTTTAGAACACTTACTACTAGCACAAGGCTAGGGAAGTTCAAGAGTGCAAATGAGGTGGATAAAAGCAAATGAAGAAGGTCCTTCAAGGTCCGCTTGCACCGAGCTTTGTTAGTGACCTTCTTACACCTTAATATCACCTTGGAATGGAAGGATTTGGATCGAAAATGAAAGTATGGAGAGGGGGTGTTTGGGCCGTAGCTTGAAGGAAGGAGAAGAGGAAGAATGGAGGTGATGGTGGTTGTGAAAGTTATGTCTCAATGTGCCAAACTTATATCCATTTCAATACTTTAACTATTGGTTATTATGTTTCTAGAGTACAAACATGATCCATTATTATATTAGAAAGAAATCCAATGAGGGATTTTGGTCTCCCAACCGTCCAACATTAGGGGGGGGGGGGGGTATTGGTTGCATTTCAATTCCAATTACTTAATCTAGTTACAAGTTAAGTAATAGATTTAGGTGTTTAAGTATGTTTAGTAATATATAGTGTGTTAGGGTGCTCGGGGACCCTAACTAGCTTAGAAAAATATAAACAATGCTTCTAGCATTATTTTGGTGCTCCGGGTAATATCCGGTTATTCGGTTAGACACCGGTTCGTTAAAGTGCTAAATCACACTTTTTAGTGTCTTTTAAGTACGTTTTTGTATCCTTTCAGTTCCCAACACTTAGGGAAGTATTCTGGATGATAAAACATAATTTTTGCATGATAATTATACTTTTAAATGCTAATTTGAGCTGAATTTACTAAAATTCTGCACTTAGAGTGCGTTTCGGGTGCTTTTTAGTGCGAATTTTTGCTTTCGTATGTCTAGATATTAAACCCTTGTATATACTCTTGGGTTTTAATGTATTCTTGTTGTTGGACCTACACCTAGGCTCCAATTCTATTGTCTGACTGCTTTCTGCAATTCTATTGACACAGAGTGTCTTACCGGTGAGTTTACTTAGTATTACTGACGCAACGCTCTTGTTTATGCATAAAGCAATATTTTGTAGTATACAACGTGCATGAATTCACTTGTTTAGTATGTGTTCAGACATTGCTGACAATTAGGCACATAATTGCAGTCATTAAATAATGATTAAAGTGTACGGAAATTACCGGTTTGGTGCCAGTTGTCACAGTCTCCCCCCGTTAGGTGGGGATACTTTTCCTTGAACTGGTCTTCACATTCCCATGTGTGCTCGGGTCTGTGCTTAGAGCTACAACGTACTTTGACAAGTTTTACGCTGCTCCTCCTGGTCTTGTTGACTTTCCAGTCGGTAACCTCAACGGGTTGTTCTGTAAATCGGAGGGCGTCATCAATATGCACTTCATCCATCGAGATGATCACGTTTTCTTGTGTTGGACTCTTCTTCAGATTGGATACATGAAACGTATCATGTACTCCATTAAGTTCTTCCGATAACTCCAATTTGTATGCCACGGTACCAATTCTTTCCAATATTCTGAATGGTCCGATGTATCGTGGATTCAGCTTTCCACGCTTTCCAAATCTGACTACGCCCTTCCAAGGTGAGACTTTTAACAACACTTTGTCTCCCACCTCGAATTCTACTAATTTTCTTTTCAGATCAGCGTAGCTCTTTTATCGATCTCGAGCCGCCTTAATGCGCTCTCGGATCTGCGTAATCTTGTCGGTTGTCTCTTGTACAAGTTCAGGACCAACCATACGTTTATCTCCAGCATCTGCCCAACATAAGGGTGATCGGCACTTGCGGCCATACAGAGCTTCGAACGGTGCGGCTTTTATGCTCGTATGATAACTGTTATTGTAGGAAAACTCAACTAAGGGTAGATGAGTATCCCAGCTGCCGCCCAGATCCATGACACATGCGCGAAGCATATCTTCTAACGTTTGTATAGTCCGTTTGCTCTGGCCGTCTGGTTGTGGATGGAAGGCCGTGCTTAGATCTAACTGAGATCCAAAGGCTTCCTGAAATGATTGCCAGATTCTTGAGACAAAGCGTTCATCTCTGTCTGAAATGATTGAGATAGGCACTCCATGACGTGCGACAATTTCTCTTAAGTATATCTCTGCAAGCTTTCCAGTGCTGTCCTTCTCTCGGATCGGCAGGAAATGCGCAGATTTCGTTAATCGATCAACTATCACCCATATCATATCGTGCCCTCTCGGGGTCCTGGGTAATTTCGTGATGAAGTCCATCGAGATTTGCTCCCACTTCCACATGGGTATCTCTGGTTGTTGTAGTAGGCCGGACGGTTTCTGATATTCTGCCTTAACCTTGGCACAGGTTAGGCATTTTCCAACATAAACAGCAACGTCGCTTTTGAGTCTCGGCCACCAATAATATTCTTTCAAGTCTTGATACATTTTGTCCGATCCTGGATGGATCGAGCATCTCGATTTATGCGCTTCATCAAGGATGACTTCTCGTATGCCACCATAGAGTGGAACCCAAATACGCTTCTTGAAGTATAAGGCTCCCTCTTCATTTGGCATCATGTATCTCAGCATACCCTGGAGGTATTCAGCTTTACGGTTCTCTCCTTTAAGAGCTTCTTGTTGTGCATCACGAATGCGTGTAGTGAGGTTCGTTCGAATAGTCATTTCCAATGCTCGAACCCTTAGGGCCTTAACCCTTTCTTTTCGGCTCAACGCGTCCGCTACAACGTTTGCCTTTCCAGGATGGTACTTGATCTCACTGTCGTAATCATTTAGCAGCTCGACCCATCACCGCTGGCGCATATTCAATTCCTTCTGATCAAATATGTGTTGTAAGCTTTTGTGATCTGTGAAAATTATACATCGAGTACCATATAAATAATGTCGCCAGATCTTCAAGGCGAATACCACTGCTCCCAGCTCTAGGTCATGAGTGGTGTAGTTTCTTTCATGTACCTTCAATTGTCTCGAAGCGTAAGCGATGACTTTTTGGCGTTGCATAAGCACGCAACCCAAGCCTTGTCGTGAGGCGTCGCAGTATACCACGAAGTCTTCAGTGCCTTCGGGTAATGATAGTATCGGTGCATCGCATAGCTTGTTTATAAGTAACTGGAAGGCTATTTTTGAGTAAGGGTCGTTAGCGGTTGAGCTATTTTTGAGAAATTCTCGATGAATCGCCGATAATAGCCCGCTAAGCCCAAAAATTGTCGAACTTCAGTTGGGGTCTTGGGAGCTTCCCAATTCTTTATCGCTTCGATCTTGGATGGGTCTACATGAATGCCCTTCTCATTCACAACGTGACCAAGAAATTGTACTTCGCGAATCCAAAATTCGCATTTCGAGAACTTTGCATAAAGTTTCTCTTTCTTCAGTAGTTCCAGAATAGTTCTGAGATGTTGCTCGTGCTCTTCTTTCGTTCGCGAGTAAATCAGGATATCATCGATAAATACAATCACGAATTTATCGAGATATGGTTTGCATACGCGGTTCATCAGATCCATAAAGACCGCTGGTGCATTTGTCAGCCCGAATGGCATCACAAGAAATTCGTAATGCCCATATCGTGTTCTGAATGCAGTCTTTGGCACACTTTCTTCTTGGATTCTTAGCTGATGGTATCCAGATCGAAGATCGATCTTGGAATAGTAGCTTGATCCTTGTAATTGATCAAATAAGTCATCAATCCTCGGTAGTGGATACCGATTCTTGATCGTGAGCTTGTTCAGTTCTCTGTAATCGATACACATCCGCAGAGTCCCATCCTTTTTTTTCACGAATAATACTGGAGCTCCCCAAGGCGAGAAGCTTGGCCTTATGAATCCTTTATCCAACAACTCCTGAAGTTGTGTAGACAGTTCTTGCATTTCGGATGGCGCAAGTCGATAGGGGGCCTTGGCTACAGGAGCGGCTCCTGGAACCAAGTCTATATGAAATTCGACTTGTCGTTGCGGAGGTAGTCCTGGAAGATCTTCGGGAAAAACATCAGGGAATTCCTTTACCACAGGGATATCTTCTAGTTTCGGCTCCACAGCCTTCTTGTCTATAACGTGTGCTAGGAAAGCGACGCATCCTTTCCTTAAGCACTTCTGTTCCTTCATACAACTGATGATTCGTAGAGGCGCGTTTCGTCTTTCTCCATGTACGATGAGAGTTTCATCATTCGCCAAAGGTACGCGAATGATTTTCTCATGACAAATAACCTCAGCTTTGTTCTTGGACAACCAGTCCATTCCGACTACTACATCGAAGCTACCCAATTGAATAGGTAAGAGGTCGATGTTAAATCTTCGTTCACCCAGTTCTAATGTGCAGCCTCTAACAACTTCGCCAGATTCAACGAGTTTACCATTGGCTAGTTCTATGGAATAAGGAATTTCTAATCTACTAGATTCTATTCCAAGCATGCGTTTAAATTCCACAGACATGAAGCTATAATCGGCGCCAGTGTCAAATAATATGGATGCAAAGTGATTTTTAATGAGAAACGTACCGGTGACCACATTAGGGTCCTCGCGTGCGTCCTTTGCTCCAATCACAAATGCTCGAGCCTGAGTATTGTTTCCCTTTGGGCAGTCCTTCATGAAATGATCATTGCTTCCACAAATGAAGCATCCTTGGTTCCGCCCTTTCCCGTTACCATTCTTGTTTCCAGCACCATTTCCATTCCGATTCTTTCCTTTACCCCAACAGTCTTCTGTTTGATGACCCAATCTTCCACATTTGTCGCACCTTGGAATGCGACAAGTTCCTTCATGATGAGACTTACATTTTTGGCATTTAGGCATGGTGCCTTGGTATCCTTTGGTTGCAGGGGTTTTCGTCTCCTGAGGTGGGTTAGCGTCACGCTTCTTATTGAAACCCTTGTTGTTGCGAGTTGCTTGGTTCAAACTTGTATGCTTTCTCTTTTTGTCACCGGACGACTCAGCATGTGTCTCGGTCTTCTCTGTTGGGTTCAACGATAACTTCTTCATGCGAACACAATCTTCAGTAAGGCTGACAGCCAGAGTTACAGCCTCAGTGATTGTTTGTGGTTTGGCCGACGTCACCATGCCACGAAACTCTGGGGCCAGTCCCCAAATGTAGCGTTCAACGCGCTTGAATTCGGGAGTCACCATGTAGGGAAGCACTCTAGACAGATCGTGGAACCTTCGAGTATAACCATTAATGTCGGCACCTTCCATGGTCAAGTGCCAGAACTCCGTTTCCAGCCTTTGGAGTTCAGCACGAGAGCAGTACTTCTCTCTCATTCTTTCTTTCAGTTCATCCCAAGTTAGGTCATAAGCAGCATCATCACCCAAAGTTTGGGCTTGCAGGTTCCACCAAGTCAGAGCTTCATCGACAAACAATCCGGTAGCAAAAGTGACTTGCTGATCCGCGGTACACTTGCTCATACGGATAGTAGCTTCAGTCTTCTCCGTCCAGCGCACAAATGCTACTGCACCTCCTGTGCCGTCATAGTTCATCGGCTTGCAGTCGAGGAACTGCTTGAAAGTGCAGCCTGGAATTGATTCAACCAATTCACATGTGAGCAATCGAAGAAATAATGAAACAAAGACCGTTCATAAATTTCTCCATCCTTAGCAAATCGTCTTAAGGTTACCTTGAGCTGCGTTTCCTCCAGATGAATCTCCATGCCCGTTACGCCTAGCATTGCTTGGTCCTCCACTGTCTTGAGTACGGTTCGCCTCGTACTGGGCAATAGCAGCGGAGATCCTTTCCTCTAGTAGAGCATTCAGCTCTTCAGCAGTTCTTGGCAGTGGGGGAGGAGGAGGTTGATCGTCATTACGAGCATTCACAGCTTTCCTGGGTGCCATGTTCTGACAGAACATAACACAATAGGGTTAAACATTTGTTTGATATCGTCGTACTAGACAGTAGTAGCATATATATTCACAGGCATATACCACATAATTGACATCAAACAATTATTTCTCTAGCAGAGTACTTAGTAGGCTTGCACTGAGGGAATCTACACGTGACAAAACTTGATGTGGTTTCTGTGCACTGAATTCCATAATTATGTATGCATCCATAATTATGTAACTCCTTGCAAAGTCCGCACAGTTCGCTTCATCCTAGTATCTCTTCCTTCAGATGGGCCATCGCTTTCAGGTAAAGTCACGTATACTTGTGACATTCTACTTCTAGTATATGCTAATTATCACACATAATTGCAAGTAATGTCTCAGTTTAAGACAAGTGCTACTTCTGTGCACCCTAAGTCTCGTAGTGTCTTTTCTAGACTCATGTAGACAGTTTCAGGTAGTGGATGTCGCGGGACGTTTTATGCAATGAAAACTCTTTGAAAAATTATTTTCGTGAAAGGATCCTAGAGATTGTAGACTAGACTCGAGAAGGAATCCTGGTTCACTACAATCGCAGCTCTGATACCAATCTGTCACACCCCTTTCTGCGGCGGAAGCACGAGGTGTGATCATGAAAGGTTCTCATTGCATACGAAGAGTAAACATACTACATGCTCATGAAAATAACTTCAAATACCATAATTTGAAACATAAGATAGCGTTTACATCGCTAGACAGCATAAAACATTGTCTTAAAAGTTTACAACTTTATTTAAAAATAAACACAAGCGACATCCACGAGCATGAGTAAGACCACGCGCACATCCATCCTAGTTACCTGAAATACATGTGAGTTTTGGAAAAACGTCAACATAATGTTGGTGTGAATTCATGCAGTTTTGTATTTCAAGTTTGTATACTTTGTATGAAAACATAGTGTGAGTATAAATCAAGTTTTCATATATAAATCAAGTTTCATGTGTACACCACGTACTCATGTATAATTCAAGTTCTTCTTGAGTACCCCACGTACTCAAGTATAATTCCCGTTTTCTTGAGTACCCCACGTACTTCAAGTATAATTCAAGCTTTTCTTGAGTACCCCACGTACTCAAGTATAATTCAAGCTTTTCTTGAGTACCCCATGTACTCAAGTATAATTCCCGTTTTTCTTGAGTACCCCACGTACTCAAGTATTAATCAAGTTTTAGTATGGTATGAATTTCATGTAAATAAAGTATTCCTGTAAGTATCAGGATTGTTAATGGGTTGCAAAGCCATTAACATGTGACACGACATAGGAAGTCACCAAACCTTAGGCATTTAGTTGGTATATTCTGAGACACAAAAGCACTACTCGGTACTCGCCCTCACCAAGAGTGTGGCTGCCCGGCACCCGTTAGATCTAACCTTTTGTTCTGCGGTCTAGGTATATTGTTGATTAATGGTGCTTCTGTACCCTATTCGTGACACGATTTCTCGCATCATCTCTCATAACGGCTCATACTTGGTTCTCGTTCTCACCAAGTGTGCTTCTCGTATTCTTATATCTCGTCACACTTGGTTCTCGTTCTCACCAAGTGTGCTTCTTGTTATCATACCATTTGTAAACATAGTAATATTTGTACATGTATTTCACCCCCGAAGTTATAAATCTGAAAACAGTTAAAGAAAAGGGGGAGCATGAACTCACAACTTTGCGTTCCTTGCGTCGTAAACTTCACCGGGTTTGCTTAATTAACGTCGTAACCTATACGTGTTTTCTTAACGTTAGTCACTAGACTTGTGTCGCACAAGTACAGTCACTCTCTTTTGTGTATATATTCTTGTGTTAAAAATATTTTATATTTTTAACTAAGTGTCTTACTTATATTATCTTCTCAAAAATAAATATAAGCTTTTTGTATTTTGCACTTTGCACCCGAATTATGTATTTTGTATGTTGTATGTGTATCTTTGTGTTTATACTTCTCATGAGTATTTAGTGTATTTTTAAGTCTTAATACACTAGCACGTATAACACATACTGTATACACTTAGCACAAAAGTTGGTGATCAAATAATATATATATTTTTCTCAAAAAAAATATATACATAATTAATATCCATTTTTATTCTTGAAGAATTCCTCATTTCTTATCACCAAAAATTAGGGAAACCTTGGTAATACTTTTAAATACATTTTCAGGGAATAAGTTTCTCAAAAACTTATATTTTTCTAAGTGTCAAAATTTATAAAAATTTTGACAGAGTTTCCCTTAAAAATGGAGGTTTCCCATGTTTTCAAAACATGTGTTTATTTTCTTTTAAATCGTCAACAATCATCAACAACAATTATCAACAATAATCATTAACTTCTCCATTTCATGAACTTGAATATTTATAAAAATGTGTAGTAACTTACTAGCACATTTAGTAAGTCTTGTTATCTTTGAAAATAAGTTTAATTTCTTAAAAACTTTATTTTTAAAGATCTTGAAGTTTTACAACTTCTAGTCATGATTTATCAAAGATATTTCTTGTTAAATTTTTCTTGTGACACAAGGGTTTACACACTTGTTTATTCACTAAAATATGTAAGGTCCGGGTTTTAACAAAACTAGCATTCTCCGCTTGGTTCTTCCGAAAAACCACTTGTAGATCTTTAGATCTACATGTTAAGAGCTTATTTTACAAGAAAATTTATATTTACACAAGTTCATGTTTCATGGATGGAAAGTTTCATCATCTTCCATAACTTTAACACTATAATACTACTAGTTCATGTTCTTGAACATAACCTAGTATGGTTAGATGATGATCTATCCCACTTCTAGTAACAAACAACATCAAATAATAACAACCATACAAGATTCACATGATTTACACACATATCTACTCTTTATCCAACTAGTTTATCTTTCTTTCAAGACTTTTAGTTTTGATCTTGTGTGTTCTTGAGTTTTAACCGTTAAATCACCTATTAACCACTTTAAACAAGAACAAGAGGATGTTTTAGAACACTTACTACTAGCACAAGGCTAGGGAAGTTCAAGAGTGCAAATGAGGTGGATAAAAGCAAATGAAGAAGGTCCTTCAAGGTCCGCTTGCACCGAGCTTTGTTAGTGACCTTCTTACACCTTAATATCACCTTGGAATGGAAGGATGTGGATCGAAAATGAAAGTATGGAGAGGGGGTGTTTGGGCCGTAGCTTGGAGGAAGGAGAAGAGGAAGAATGGAGGTGATGGTGGTTGTGAAAGTTATGTCTCAATGTGCCAAACTTATATCCATTTCAATACTTTAACTCTTGGTTATTATGTTTCTAGAGTACAAACATGATCCATTATTATATTAGAAAGAAATCCCATAAGGGATTTTGGTCTCCCAACCGTCCAACATTAGGGGGGGGGGGGTATTGGTTGCATTTCAATTCCAATTACTTAATCTAGTTGCAAGTTAAGTATTAGATTTAGGTGTTTAAGTATGTTAAGTAATATATAGTGTGTTAGGGTGCTCGGGGACCCTAACTAGCTTAGAAAAATATAAACAATGCTTCTAGCATTATTTTGGTGCTCCGGGTAATATCCGGTTGTTCGGTTAGACACCGGTTCGTTAAAGTGCTAAATCTCACTTTTTAGTGTCTTTTAAGTACCTTTTTGTATCCTTTCAGTTCCCAACACTTAGGGAAGTATTCTGGATGGTAAAACGTAATTTTTGCATGATAATTATACGTTTAAATGCTAATTTGAGCTGAATTTACTAAAATTATGCACTTAAAGTGCGTTTCGGGTGCTTTTTAGTGCGTATTTTTGCTTTCGTATGTCTAGATATTAAACCCTTGTATATACTCTTGGGTTTTAATGTATTCTTGTTGTTGGACCTACACCTAGGCTCCAATTCTATTGTCTGACTGCTTTCTGCAGTTCTGTTGACACAGAGTGTCTTACCGGTGAGTTTACTTAGTATTACTGACGCAACGCTCTTGTTTATGCATAAAGCAATATTTTGTAGTATACAACGTGCATGAATTCACTTGTTTAGTATGTGTTCAGACATTGCTGACAATTAGGCACATAATTGCAGTCATTAAATAATGATTAAAGTGTACGGAAATTACCGGTTTGGTGCCAGTTGTCACAGTTGCCACGAGAAGACCATCCGCATCCCAATGACGGATGAAGAAACAAATGTAGTGCACGGAGAGAAGCATGATATGCCACTGAGGATTATTAGCTGTCTGAAGGCTAGAAAGTGTTTACAGAAGGAATGTGTTGCCTTCTTGGCGCACATCGTGGATAAAGAAGCCGCGGAGCTAAAGATCGAAAACATTCCAGTCGTAAAAGAATATCCTAAGGTCTTTCTAGAAGACTTGCCAGGATTTCCGCCACAGCGACAAGTCGAGTTTCACATTGACTTGGTTCCAGGCGCCCCGCCTGTAGCCAAGGCACCCTATAGACTTGCACCGTCGGAGATGCAGGAGTTGTCAACGCAACTCCAGGAGCTGTTAGACAAAGGATTCATCAGACCAAGCTTCTCACCTTGGGGAGCTCCAGTCCTGTTTGTTAAGAAGAAGGATGGTAGTTTTCGTATGTGTATAGACTATCGCGAGCTTAATAAGTTGACTATCAAGAACAGATATCCTTTGCCAAGGATCGATGACCTGTTCGATCAGTTGCAAGGTTCGAGCTTTTATTCAAAGATCGACCTTCGATCAGGATATCATCAGCTAAGGATACAAGAGGAAAGTATCCCGAAGACGGCCTTTAGGACTCGTTATGGACATTACGAGTTCCTGGTTATGCCGTTTGGGTTGACAAATGCACCGGCAGTTTTCATGGATCTAATGAACAGAGTCTGCAAGCCGTACTTGGATAAGTTTGTGATCGTGTTTATTGATGACATTCTGATCTACTCGAAGACGAAGGACGAGCACGAACAGCACTTAAGAGCCATTCTAGAGCTACTTAAAAAGGAGAAATTATACGCTAAGTTCTTAAAGTGTGAATTTTGGCTGCGTGAAGTTCAGTTTCTTGGTCATGTGGTTAATGGAAATGGAATTCATGTTGATCCCACAAAGATCGAGGCAATCAAGAATTGGGAGACTCCAAAGAAGCCAACCGAGATTCGACAGTTCTTAGGTTTGGCTGGTTATTATCGGAGGTTCATTGAGGATTTCTCTAAAATCGCTCAACCTCTGACCGCACTCACACAGAAAGACAAGAAGTTTGATTGGGGTGACAAGCAAGAAGAAGCGTTTCAGTTGTTGAAAAACAAACTTTGTGACGCACCAATCTTATCGCTACCCGAAGGAACGGACGACTTCGTGGTATATTGTGACGCCTCGCGTCAAGGTTTGGGTTGCGTGCTGATGCAGCGCCAGAAGGTTATAGCATATGCGTCACGCCAGTTGAAGGTTCACGAGAAAAATTACACCACCCATGATTTGGAATTGGGCACGGTGGTGTTTGCATTGAAGATCTGGCGACATTATTTGTATGGTACGCGATGTACAATCTTCACTGATCACAAGAGCCTGCAGCACATATTTGACCAAAAGGAGCTTAACATGAGGCAAAGACGCTGGGTTGAACTGCTGAATGATTATGATTGCGAGATCAAGTATCACCCAGGGAAGGCGAATGTGGTCACCGATGCCCTGAGTCGAAAAGAAAGGATTAAGCCCATAAGGGTTAGGGCTTTGGAAATGATCATCCAGACGGATCTCTCTTTGCGCATTCGTGCCGCGCAGAGAGAAGCCTTGAAAGAAAGGAATATTGAGGACGAGTATCTCCGTGGGATGGAGAAGCAGTTGGTACCAAATGGGGAAGGAACTTTATGCTTCATGAAACGAATTTGGGTTCCTCTGTTTGGTGGTTTGAGAAAGGTTATTTTCGATGAAGCTCACAAGTCACGGTACTCGATTCATCCAGGAGCGGATAAGATGTACCAAGATCTTAAGGATTTCTACTGGTTGCCAAGGATGAAAGGCGATGTTGCGGTATATGTTGGCAAATGTTTAACTTGCGCCAAAGTGAAGGCCGAATACCAAAAACCTTTAGGTCTTCTGCAGCAACCTGAAATACCCAAATGGAAATGGGAACAGATTTCCATGGATTTCATAACGAAATTGCCAAAGACGCCCAAAGGCCATGATACGATTTGGGTGATAGTAGACCGTTTAATGAAATCCGCGCACTTCTTGCCGATCAAGGAAAAAGACAACACGAGTAAACTAGCTGAGATATACATGAGAGAGATTGTTGCACGTCATGGAGTGCCTCTCTCGATTATTTCTGATAGAGATGGGAGATTTGTATCAAGGATTTGGCAATCCTTCCAAGAAGCTTTTGGTTCACAGTTGAATCTGAGCACTGCATTTCATCCGCAGACAGATGGCCAGAGCGAGAGAACTATTCAGACATTGGAAGATATGCTGAGAGCATGTGTAATGGATCTGGGTGGTAGCTGGGATAATCATTTACCATTGGTTGAATTCTCGTACAACAACAGCTACCACACCAGTATTGGAGCCGCCATTTGAAGCTCTTTATGGACGCAAGTGCCGATCACCGCTATGCTGGGCTGATGCAGGTGATAGACAGCTGGTTGGGCCGGAATTGGTCCAACAGACGACAGACAAGATTGCACAGATCCGAGAACGCATCAAGGCGGCTCGTGACAAACAGAAAGACTATGCAAATCAAAGGAGGAAACCTTTAGAGTTTCAAGTTGGGGATATGGTTTTGTTGAAGGTTTCACCCTGGAAGGGTGTGGCACGCTTTGGAAAGCGTGGGAAGTTGAATCCGCGTTACATTAGCCCTTTCAGAATCCTGCAAAGGATTGGGCTTGTAGCATACAAGTTGGACCTACCTGCCGAACTTAATGGCGTTCACGATACATTTCACGTATCTAACCTGAAAAAGAGTCCAACACAAGAGACAGTGATCATTCCTGCGGACGAAGTTCATATCGACGACACGCTCCACTTTACCGAAGAACCCGTCGAGGTTACGGATTGAAAAGTTAACAAAACACGCAGAAGTAGTGTCAAGCTCGTCAAAGTTCGATGGAATGCAAAACATGGGCCAGAATTCACGTGGGAACGTGAGGATCGTATGAAAGAAAAGTACCCCCATTTATTTCCAAAGACCCCTGCAACCAGAAGCAGAACTTAAAATTTCGGGACGAAATTTTCTTAACGGGGGGAGAATGTGACAACCCTCACATTTACAGGTATCCGTACAAGTAATTAATATTTAATTTGTGTTTAATGACTGTGCATGATTACAACTGTGATTAAACTGCTTTCTGTTTTCTGATACATACATACATACATACATACATATGCATCACATTTATTACTGTCACTCTATTTATTACACACAAACATTAGTGACAAACTTGATGCACAAAGCACAGTTAGCACACTAAACGGATAACCCAGAGACATGCTGACAATGCCAGCACATAGACAGACAATGTTTTTAAGGCCAGTGTGAGCCAGAGACAGAGTACTACACTAGTAGGGAGTGTAGGGAGGTGAGGACCATCAAACTGTGTCACTAGGTGATAGTTATAGTGCCCGGAAGTGCCTAAAACATACTTTA
This sequence comes from Helianthus tuberosus, assembly GCA_030545235.1. Lineage (NCBI taxonomy): Eukaryota > Viridiplantae > Streptophyta > Magnoliopsida > Asterales > Asteraceae > Helianthus > Helianthus tuberosus. The sequence continues at coordinate 64,386,145 of CM060360.1, read as the reverse complement.
AGTGCAGAATTCTGCACTAAGTAACCAAAATTCAGCATTTAACAATGCTAGTAAAGTGCAAAAACTTGGCAAAATAGTCCTAGACACTTTCCAAAGTGTTGGGGATTTAATGTGTCACTAAAAGTATTATAAAAGACACTTTATGAACTAATTTAGCACTTTAACGAATCAACATCCAACCGAGCAACCGGACTTTACCCGAAACATAAAAATAATGTCAAACACGTTGTTTTTACTTTTCTGAGCTAGTTAGGGTCGCCGAACACCCTAACTCACCTTACATTATATAACACACAATAATACACTAACTATATCATTAAAACTTAACTCGTTAAGTAACTAGAAACATTACAACCCAACCCCATACCCCCCCCCCCCTTCGACGGTCATGGATGGGGGGACACCCCCCACACTTCTTTTCCTTATTTTATTTGATAATGTTGGATGATGAGGAACACATTACATGATGGTTAATGTTGATTTTGGATTATAAATAAACTCAAGGGGTTAAGACTTTCATTTCACAAACACACAAACAAACAAGCTCTCTCCCCTCTTCTTCCCCCTTGTTCTGCTGCCACCACCACACCACCATACCACCACCTACAAGTCTTGTTCAAGCGATCCATACATATCCAAGGGTGCTAGAGACCGAACAAGTAAGATTGGTGTACTCGGAAGCTCAAGGACCGCTCTTGTTTTCTTTTATCCAACACTTTTACGCTTTGAAACTCCCCTAGCCTTGTGCTACTAGTAAGTGCCTTAGATATTCATCTTGTTCATAATTTTGGTGGTTAATAGTAAAAAGAATGATAAAAATGTAAGAACGCTAAAGATCATGATCAAAGTCTTGAAGTATAAACTAACTAAAGATGAAAAATGGTTAATGTAATGGTAAAATCATGTTGTTCTTATGTTGTGATGATTATTGTATGTTGTTTGTTAGATAGAATGATATGGTTCATCACATAGGCTTGCTAGATCATGTTTAAAGACATGAACTAGCAAGATGTGAAGGTTAAAAATGTTGTGGATGATGAAATCATCCACACATAAGTTATGAACTTGATTACATACATGTTTCTTGAAAAATAAAGATCAAAATGAGTTGTAAACTTGTAGATCTAAAGATCTATGAGTGGTTTTTCGAAAGAACCAAGTGAAAAATATTAGTTTTGTTAAAACTTGGATCTTGTATGAACTAAACACATTTTTAGTAAGTAAACAAGTGTGTAAACACTTGTGTAACAAGAAAATTTTACAAAGAAATATTTTTGGAAATCATGACTAGAAGTTGTAAATCTTCAAATCCTTTAAAGATAAAGTTTTTAAGAAACTAATCACATTTTTAAAGGTAACAAGACTCACTAATTATGCTAGTAAGTTACTATTTGCTTTTATAAATATTTCAAGTTCATAAGCTTATGATTTATGCTTATTTTTGTCAAGATTGATGATTAGAAATTGTATGTTGTTGGATGATGATTGATTGAATGATTTTACAAAAGAAAATGATATGCTAGTAAGCATGGATGCCTCCATTTACAAAGGAAACTCTGGCGAAATTTTTCTAGAATTTCAACACTTAGAAATATTTTTCTAACAAGAGTTTACAAATATATATTTTTAACTTTATTTTTCTAAATAAACTTCGCCATCATTTTTATTTCAAAAATTACCAAGTACCAGAGGTGGATTTTCTTAAATAAAATTTGATAAATATATATTTAGAATATATATATATTTTATAATAAAACGCTTGTGTGATTGTTTGTTATTCTGTGCATTAGATATATTATTTTTAGGGTAAAAATAATATAACTTGAAAATACCATGAAATTACGACTCCAAAATAATACCAACGCTCTCACAAAATAAATATTTAAGTTACACAAGTATTGTTGATTTACGACACGCTAAAACGTAACTTATGTATATTTCGGAAAATACTCTCATACGTATATTTTGATGAAGTATTATTTTGGAAAAGGTATGAGGTAAAATATAATATTTTGGGAAAAATATGTATATTTTGGAATTAAGATGTTTTCGACACGTAAATTAAATATATTTTCTAAGTGGGACTTAAAATATATTTTTCGGAATTAGAATTGTATATATATAAAATCCCCCATCCTTGGGAAGGAATATACTTTTAAAATAAATAAGAAGTGTGAATACGAAATAGTTGCCTAACTATTTTTCCAAAACGTTAAACCCTAAGCCAAGGCACGGCCATCCGTCTAATTGGCATTAGTATGTGTAGGTCGTCACGCAGCAGATTGAGTTGGAGATTGACGTTTCAGGATACGCACTTCTGTGAGTTTATGTCCCCCCTTTTCTCTTTACTGTTTTCAGTTTTATACTTCGGGGGTGAAATACATGCGACAATTATTACAAACATTTATTTACATGGTATGGTTAGCTTAGGGAGGGTTTATACTACTAGATCATGTGAAGGGTGGGTACAACACTTAAGGCCATTAATCCTCGTTGTTAGGACCGAGGGACATGAGTGATAGATCTATTTGGGTGTAGCGAGCCCCACTCCTGAGTCCGCTGAGTGGACCAGGCGGTGACTATGTGCCCGACGCACAAATTTGCTAGGTTTGAGTTTTCCTGCACCTTTTTTGTTAGGACCTGTTTCGACACCGTACGATTGCGTAACGAACGTTCGACGTGCGGAATCCGTGAACTATCGAGACCGAAACACACAAGATGTAATATAAACGTGATTCTATTTATAAATCTGAAACGTACAATGAACCTTGAATCACTTGGATTACTTTCTCTCTCTAGACTCTCTCTCTAGAATCTAAGCTCTCCAAATATCAAATGTGCAAAAGTCTAAAATGATTTAGCTTGAATGGTATATATAGTGGAGGAGATTTAGCTTGAAATGACATGCCACTTTCAAGGGAAATCTTGATTTAGCTTGAAATGACATATGACACTTTCAAGGGAAATCTTGATTTAGCTTGAAACTGTCAAGTGACATTTTCAAGGGAAATCACCACTTTCAAGCTAAATTACATTAAACATACTATTACATGATACAAGACGAAGTCAATATACATAGTGTACTAACAGACTCCCCCTTGGATATTGACGAAGTCTTCAGTGACTATTCTCTGTTATGACACCTTCTTCAGTCTTGATCATTCTGCATCCTCACTCAGATTGTAACATTGTACGCATCCATCACTCTCTTCTTCTATCAGCTTCAGGCTCCCCCTTTCATCAAGCTTCCGTGCTTTGGGATCGACACCTAGCTTTCCATCTACAAGATTTTCTTTTCTTCACGCTTGTCTTCAGACTCCCCCTTAGACTTTGCTCTCGGGATCGTAGTCTGGACTATCTGCAATTTCTCAAACATTTATAAGTAACAGCATTTTCATATTATCAATCAACTTCTCTAATCCACTCCCCCTATCAACAAACTGTATAGATTTAGCAGTATTAAAGAAACCAACTCCCTCACAGTTTATCATCCAAGTTCAAGTTAATGACCTTGGAGATATCACAAACTGTTTTTGAAATTTTTGATTTTAAATTCAAGTTTCAAATTAATGAACTTGTTTTATTTTCAGAAACACGATCAGCTTACTTAGATTTTGAAACTCAACGCTCAGATATCGGTTGTCGAAAATAAAACAGAAATCAAAATCTTTTTGTATTTTCTGAAAATATAAAGCAGTAAAGAAATATGTACAAACATATTTACAGACAATATTTTTGTTTTGAGTATGCGTCAGAGGATCATATCAGTTTTTGACAAGTCACAAGTACCGTTGAGCTTAATTTCACAGTAAGAATTAAACAATTCACTTAGATTGTCGATATATTGATCCACTTAAATTTTCATACAAACTTCAACTGATTCAGGATACGAATTAGGTGAATTAAGAACTTAAACTCATTCATGTGTCCCACCTCTTGAATATACTCCCGTATCCAAATACCAATATTCAGTCTTACAGGTAGTTATAACACAAATGATATCTGTAAGGGGTTAATAAATTATGAAGAATCATGAGAGCTCAGGTCAGAACTACCGTTCAGCAGAGAGATCATGACTCAACTTTTGGGTGTGTCCCCTTTAGAGGATCTTTTTTACAACAGTATTGCTAAGCAATTTTATTGTCTTATCATATATGCTGAGGGTGATGCTGTGTTTCAAGCATTGCGGAAAGTATTATTCGAGGACTAGGTCAGAACTTCCATTCAGCAGAAGTCCCGGAATAATACCCCAGAAATCACTGAGTATAAAAACCTAGTATATCAGAATACAAGACCTTTCAAACGAGATTTCAGGGGTTACCTATATATCCAAGTAGTGTTCCCCACGAAATAAGCAAGTGTGAAATTTAGGTTTATATCCCGAAAAAGTTTACTAAATGTATAAAAATCTACCGACACATCCACGATGAGATCGTTTAACACATTTAAACTTTCCATTTCTTTAGCATACTGTAACTGTCTGCTGATGTACTATCATTTCCTCTTTTTACACAAAAACTCAAATTTTCAATTTTATCATGTTTTTGGCTTTTTCAAATTTTCAAATGTTTTTGTATTTTCTAACAATATTACTCCCCCTAAAATGCAAAATCATATAAAGAAAATTTGACAACCAACACTGATAGCTTTGTCTCGCCATCCATTTTCTGCTTCAAGTGCTCTGATTTTCAGAAAATATAACGTACCCCCATGATTTACAACCCATTGATCTTAACAGTTTGAAAACCGTTTTTCAATCTGATGAAAGTAATCATGTTTGTTCAGCCGTGAGGGTTTCGGCGTATTCAATCAACACATATTTTTGTAATATTCTATTTTTGACAAAAATTAAAAACAAACATATTTTTGGTTTTTCAAATTTTTCAATTTTTAGGGTTTTTGAAATATTGTTTATTTATTTACAGAAAACATATAAACTCCCTGTTTCAACCAACACAGGATCTAGCAGCTTCCTCTCTTCGTTGTGCCAGGCTGCTCCAACTTGCATTCTCACAATCTTTGAATTCCATGAGCACCTGCACAAACAAACTACTCAATTACTTGAACAATTTAGCCCAGGTCTGTTGAACCTTAGGCATTTCAACACAATAATTTTCATTCAATGCTGGAAATTCTTTGTCATTTTTCACAAAAAGTTTCTCAATTTTAATTTCAACTTTCTCATCTTTTTCCAAACCAACATGTTTCTTAACACTCCATGTTTGACCTTTTGGTGTTCCTCGTTTGTAAAAATGTGAAACTTTTTGACCATTTTGATTTTGAACAACAACTCTTGGTTTCCAAAACTCTTGAGGTTTTGTCATATCAACTGTGGTTTTCCAACTCTGTGTTGTTCTAAATCTGGGTGTGTGAGAATTCCAGATCTGTCTAGAATCGAACTTATTCGGGTCTGATTTCCAGTTTTGATTCGAAGCAAACTTGTTTGTGTTGTACCTCCAAGTTTGTTTTGAGTCAAATCTGGTTGACCTTTGTCTCACATTCTCAGATTTTTGTTTCTCAGCATCAATCTTCTTTTGATCAACATCCACAGGTTTTAGATTAGGACACTTGCGTGCAAGATGTCCTTTTTGATCACATTTGAAACATGTTCTCATGGACACATCTTTGACCTGTGGTTGTTGCTTTCTCTTTTTAGCAAAGAACTCATCATTAGACTGTCTCATTTTGAGTTCTTTTTCTTCTACTAAACTGCCTCCTTGAACAAAACTCATTTTTGCTTGAAAATTTAGCATTTCATTTTTGTTTCGATTCTGTTTCTTCTTATAACCCAACCCAGCCTTCATGTTCTTCTTTTTGAAACCAGGTTTGTTATACGAACCTTTATGACTCTTACCAACAAACTTTGAAATATCAGACTTCTCAATCTCAACCATTTTGAAAACTTTATCAACCTTTTCTGAAATCACATTCTGAATCGGGAAAACAACATCTAAGAATAATTTGTCCGATCCAATCATGGTATAAACCAATCCTTTTGAATCATCATTCAAACTTTCCTCGGATTTTGTGTTTTTCAGATATCCATCATGAAGATTTCCTTCATTTTCATCCTGTGATTCAAATTTACCTGTATCAACTGACTCTTCTTTCAACACACTTTCAACGACTTTACCTACCACCTCTGAATCATGAGAATCATCAGATTTGGAATAGGTTATGTCAATGTTGTCTGGTAATTGGTCTACCATGTTGAAAGCTTTTTCGACCTATTCCTCATCATAAAATGCAAATTTTTCCGGTGGTGGAACTTGATGAAACTCTGAGCCAATGCCTTTCTTATTCTGCTCAGACTCACCATCACCCGGTTTTATATTGAAAATTCGTTCAAGCACATATGACGACACATGGTAACTCTTTAACTTGTTGTTATCCTGTTCTAAATCAGCAATATGTCGCTTCAACTTAGCAACATCCTCAATATAGGAATTAACAACATCTTGTTTTATAGAATACATTCGTTTAAGTTCTTTGGTTGTTTCAGACATATAATTCATTCTAGATTGAGCATATTTCATTTCATCTTTTATTTTATCATATGACTCTTTTGTAATGTGATATGATAATTTCATTGAGTCATATTCCTTTTTCATTTCTTGACAAGCAATTTCTTTTTGTTCACATTCATTTGTCATTTTCAAAACATTTTCTTTCAAAACTTCATTTTCCTTTTCTAATTTGTTACATTTTTCTGAAAGTTTTTCATCATTTTCTTTAAAAACTTTTTCTTTTTCTAGCATTTCTTTGCATTTTTCTTTGAAAATCTTTTCAATTTTCGTGAACTCAAGATCTCTTGTTCTAAATTGCTCATCTTTTTCAGTACAAGCTCTGCATGGTTCCATGCATTTCTTGCACTGATCAATCAGTTTCAAGTTTTCAGAATTAGAAGTTACCTCAGTGATTGGCACTTCGGTGTTTTCAGCAACCTCTGTCTGCTCAGCAACATTCTGTTTTTCTTGAACACTGACTTCCTCACCAACATTATCAGCTTCCTCATTCTCATTCTTTTCTTCTTTTTCTTCTTTCTTCACCTCCTCTTCAATCTGCTGTTTTTCAGTAACAGCTTTCTCAACCTCTTCATTCACAACAACATCTTCACTTTTGATTTCCTTCACAGCTTCAACTTCAACAGTTTCTGTTTTAACCTCTTCAGCATCTTTCTTCAGATTGTTCACCATTTCTTCAACATTCTTTTTCATTCTCTCCTCATCCCTTTTTCTCAGACACGATAACATAGCATATCTAATCTCCTTTTCAAATCTCTTAACGGATGTGTCATCTTTCAATACATTTCTATAGTATTCAGCTCTCAACGGGACTTTGAGAAGAACATCATCAAAAATTATGTCTTTCTTGGGAACAACTGGTTCTCCTTCTCTGTTATAATAGCATTCTCTCTTTTTATCCCATCTTTTGCTACCGACAGCCATCTCATACTCCTCTTGCATGTCATCCATTCTGTTGTAGACCACGTTTCTTTCTCTGTAGGTCTTCTCACTCAAAATCTCTTCTCGAGTTTTCTCTTTGATCTCAACATTTTCTTCACTGATTTCAGCAGTATCTTTGTCTTTGTTTTCATCTTGAATCTTAGCAACAAAAACAAACTTTCTTTCTTCTGTCATAGCTCTCCCTTGAGCTGTTTTACGAACATTCTCTAAACGATCTTCTTCTGGACAAACTGTGCTCCAATCAAATCCTTCATCAGGATAGATTACTGCATATGCTCTTGATGTTTCTCTCGGCTTATCTTCGATCAACTTTGGTTCTTCTCTGCTTCGATGGTAAATCGCCTTTCGATAATAATCATCGTTGAAAGGACGTTCACTTCCTTCAGCAACTTCAGAGTTTCTGCATTCTCTTTTGAAATGACCCTTTTGCTTGCATTTGAAGCAGGTCACTTTGGATTTGTCGAATCCAAGCTTTGTTGAAGCACCTCCAAGCGATTGTTTCCCGGTAATCTCCATATACCTCTGAGCTCTTCGGATACAACTAGCTAAACACCAACGGATGTCAATGAGCTCCATCTCTTCCGGATCAATCTGGTCGTAGTCTTCTTTGGTCAATTCAGAATTTCCAATTTTTCCAGCTACTAGACCTTCATATGACTCCAGAACAGATGCAAGAAAACTCATTTGCTGCTTCGCTGCATTTATGCTCATTGCAGGAGAATTCTTCAGTTTAAGAGCAATGTTGCACAGAATTTCTTCAGAATCATCAGAATTTGTCTTTGAAGATGAATGATATCCAGAATGATGACTTGTTGACATTGTTGGTGGTTCTTTCATCTTTTCACCACTAAATGCTGTTTTTGGTGAACCAACGCCTTTATCAGAAAGCACACTGCTTTTGTAGTACAAGCCAACGTTCTGTTGATGTGAAGAATCAGTCATCTTGTTTTGCTTTTGTAGCTCCAGATCATGACTTTCAATCTTTTCAAACAAAGCATCAAGAGTAATTGTATCATACAAAGCATCATTTTTCAAAATAAAAACAAACGTTTGCCACTGATCAGCTCGTGGTAACGCTTCAATCACTTTGTCTATCAATTCCTCTCTTGTTTTATTTATCTCTAATCTTTCCAATTCAATTTTAAGATGACAGAATCTCTCAATCATTTGCCTCACCGACTCTCCTTTTATGTTATCAAACAGATCAAATTCTTTCTTTAATAAAGCGATTTTGTTCTTTTTAATCTGTTTACCCCCTTCAGCTTTAACACGTAAAGCTTCCCAGACAGACTTAGATGACCCATCATGAGTTAATAAAGCAAAAATATCATTTCTGATTGCTGACTGGATCAATGCTATCATTCTCTGTTCAGCTCCGTATTCAGCTTTATCTTCTTTGGAAAACTTCTTGAACACAAGATCTTCGCCTTTATCATCTTTTGGTTTTTCATACCCATACTCCAAGCAAAACCAGCTTTCATGAGCATACGCTTTCGCCCAGTTGATGAAACGTTCTTTCCACCAGGTATAATCCTCAATGCTATCAAGAATTGGTGGCTTTGAGTGAGTTCCATAAAAATTATCATGTTTGATGTTCTCATTTAGCACCTTAGAAATGGTTTTTGGTGTAATATTTGTAGCCTCAGACGATTCGGTTGCGAATGCGTTGTAAAACGTATTGAAAAATTCCTCAGCCATGATGCAAACCTTGACAATCACAAGAAAACAAACAAATACAATCAGTAAACACAATATCAAATATCCTGAAACACACTGATACACAGTTGACGTGGAATAATCTCGACACGAAATTTCACTTTTCAAGCGAAATAGAAAATTCAATCGAAATCACTTTGTTGAACTGTTGAAGCGAAATCAACTTTTGACCAGTTGAAGCGAAATCAACTATTGACCAGTTGAAGCGAAATCAACTGTTGATAACTTCAAGCGAAATCCCAAGATGAAGATTTGAAGCGAAATCAAATCTATTCTGTTTCAAGCGAAATCAAGTCTCTGATGTTTCAAGCGAAATCAAGACTCTGATGTTCCAAGCGAAATCAATACTCTGATGTTTCAAGCGAAATCTTCAATATTCAAGCGAAATCCAACAACTTTTTCAAGCGAAATCTTACTGATAAGGATTTCGCTTGAATTTCAAGCGAAATCTTGCTGTTTGTTATGAAGTCAAGCGAAATCTTGCTGAATGCAGCGAAATCGGACACAAAAACTTGAAAATCTCCTAAACGACAAGGAATTTGAATCTGAAACTTGGCAGGATTGTATATCAACTGTTTTCGCACAATATTCTAAAAAATCAGCTGATTCGGACCATAAAATCCCGTTCAATTTGTCAAGAAACCGTAGAAAACGTGAAAGAATAAGTAGATGATGAAGAAATGATGCAATTGAGATCTGAAAACGCTGTAATCTGGTACAAATCTTGTTGTTTGATCAACGCAATCGAGCTCCTGCTCTGATACCACTTGTTAGGACCCCTGTTTCGACACCGTACGATTGCGTAACGAACGTTCGACGTGCGGAATCCGTGAACTATCGAGACCGAAACACACAAGATGTAATATAAACGTGATTCTATTTATAAATCTGAAACGTACAATGAACCTTGAATCACTTGGAGTACTTTCTCTCTCTAGACTCTCTCTCTAGAATCTAAGCTCTCCAAATATCAAATGTGCAAAAGTCTAAAATGATTTAGCTTGAATGGTATATATAGTGGAGGAGATTTAGCTTGAAATGACATGCCACTTTCAAGGGAAATCTTGATTTAGCTTGAAATGACATATGACACTTTCAAGGGAAATCTTGATTTAGCTTGAAACTGCCAAGTGACATTTTCAAGGGAAATCACCACTTTCAAGCTAAATTACATTAAACATACTATTACATGATACAAGACGAAGTCAATATACATAGTGTACTAACATTTTTCACACATACCAGTGGCTTTGCAACCCAGTGGTGATCTCTTTTTCCTTAATGCTACATACCAGGGACTTTGATACATACTTTAAAGGTTTATACATACTCACTTTTACATGAACTCGCTCAACTTTTGTTGATTTTTCAAACTACATGTATTTCAGGAAATTAGTGGATCTGGCGAGATATGCAATCACGTCGAGCTGCGTAAGGAATAATGATGTCATCCAAGTTTAGGAAGTGTGACCCTTGCCTGGACGGGTTGCAAGTCTTAAACCGTATTTCTAGTCAAGTCTTTTGTCGTGTCGTATGAACATGTTTTTAATTATGTCATGGTTGTATGTTGTTTCATGTGTCGACTTTTAAAACAATGATGTTGTGGTAACTTTTAAAACTTAATGAATGGATGATCATCACGTGTTTTATTTCATATAGCGTTGTTATGATTGTGCTATGGTATTAAGAAGTCACACTAAATAAACCCACGCTTCCACAAAAGCCAGGGTGTGACATCGATCAATTGTTGTTGTTTAGCTTTGTGAGATGCATCTGTTTATTGGTTGATTGATGAGTAAATCGCATTAAGTTTATGTTATTTCAGATTTTGTTCTAATTTTTTTATTGGAATCTGATTGAGTTCTTGGTTAATCTGGTACTAATGATCCCTAATCTCACTAAAGAAAGTCTCAACAAGTAATGGAAGCACGAAATTATATGCTCTAAATGCACTAAACAGATGTTTGAAACCACTGTTAGGTTAAAACAGTGGTTTGTGTAGAAAAACAGTGGTTGTTACATCTAACTAGGAAGCCATTTGTTCAAACCACTGTTTTAACCCAACAATGGTTTCAAACATCTATTTTCTCCATAAACCACTGTTTTAATCCAACAGTAGTTCCAAGCCACCGTTTCAACCTAACAGTGGTTTACCTAACAGTGGTTAAACCACTGTTAGGTTGAAACGGTGGCTTGAAACCACTGTTGGGTTAAAACAGTGGTTTGAACAAATGGCTTCCCAGTTAGATGTAAGTTTGGTTTCTCTTAACGCTGGAGATTACAATTTATTATATTTTATAATGGAAATTACCAAATTTTCTTGTGGCAGGTGTGCCTTCAAGTCGCAAACCAGTTGGATCAAGATGTGACACAATTCTGCTGATAAAAATATCGACATGTGGTTGCCGGTTGGAATTTTTTTAATATATTATATCTTTTATTTGTAGGCGGTCCGAAACTTTCTAAAATCCTCTGAATCTTAGGAGAAACGCGTCTTCGTCGACTTATATGGAAGAGCTTGCTACAAAATGTCCGACAAATCCATGTAAGTTATTTATCTGAAACAATCATAAAGCGAAAAATAAGATGTACGCTTTTGGTTAAGTTTGGCATCATGTCGTCGCAGTTCCACTTAGGCGCAGAAGCAGCTTGGCTTTCGACGAGAAGCTTTTTAAATTATACTTTAGTTGGCAGACGTTAGAGTTACTGATTTCATTTTGACAGTCGTACCGACATTTTAAATTATAAATGCAATTAATTGTTATATAAAAGTAAAACGGATATCTTTGAAGATATCCATGTTGTGCATTTGTAAGGGACATTAAGATGTTTAGGATAAGAGTGAATTTCTGTTACGAGAGTGAATGTAGATTTTTCTACATTTATCTTGTCAAAATTAATTGTGGTTGTTATATTCGTAACCTTTGGTGGCTGCATTATTCTTCTATCTATATACAGCAGCTAACCTATGGGTAACTATATGCACATGAAGTTTAACTAGGAATTTAGTATATATCAACCCATTCAGAAGTATATATTAGGCGCACAAGCAACTTGGTTTTCGACGAGAAGCTTTTTATACAAACATTATACAAGGTATGCGTGAACTTTATACCGTCTCTTGTCACAATTGTTGCTTTCTTATATATACAAAAGATATTTAACAATCTTTTTATTAAACTTTTAGGTTATTACTTTTATATCTAAGAGCAGCCTGATGGTGTTGTATCTTAGAGACGTTGAGAAGCTTCTACGCCGATCACAATGATTATACAGCCCGTTCCAAAAAATGCTAAAAAAGATTTGTGGACCGGTTCTGATTATCGGGTCACGAGTTGTGGACTTAGAAAAAGATTACAGAGAATTGGATGAGAGAATTACGACGGTTTTCCCGTACAACATCGAGATCAAACCTCCTCTAGAAGAAAATCATTTGGTTAGTTGGAAAAGTCAACTGGAAGAAGATATGAACTTGAGGACGTTGATGTGTAAACTGAAGATGAGTAGCACGATGATCGAGTGACTAACGGAAAATACGGCGTATCCGAAACATTTGTAATCATCGATTTTTCTGAAATCGATGAGTATAATCAACGATGAATTAACTACTTTTAAATTTTTATAGTGATTCGTTGTTTAATAAAATGTGGTATGAAAAATTTATCATTAAAACCACCCGTGTTTGCACACGGGTCTTACCGCTAGTACATATAATAAAAGAAACCCTATTGAGTACACATGGCAGTCTGTTAGGTACTTGCTGATTGTGTTTCCCATAATTCATAACCACCTATTGAGGACACATGGCAGTCTGTTTTTTTTTTTTTTTTTGAACGGCAAATTTGGATTACTGACGGACCACTGGATTATCATCGTTTCACCAGCAGAACCACCCGATCATATCCATCTCCACTAGGCAATAATGCCTATACACCAATTCAGCAGAAAACCTAATAAATCTGGAAAAACCCCCTTTGTGGGAATTGAACCCATGACCTAATGGTTATAAGTTTTATCCCACGCCAAAGATACCACTAGGCTATAATGCCATGGGTCACGTGACAGTCTGTTAAGTACAAAATATTAAATTTTATATTAAATAATGAAAGAAACCCTATTGAGTACACATGGCAGTCACTTTCTAATTGTGTTTCCCATAAATCATAACCACCAAACATGGCAGTCTGTTAGGTACAAAATATTAAATTTAATATTGAATTATTTAACCCTTGTTTTTTCATCAAACCCCTTTTGTTTTTTTTTTTTCGAATAAAAATGTTAAATTTAATTAATACTAGAGGTTTTTCCCCGCGCTATGCAGCGGGAACTCAATTGGTATCAGTTCGGTTCGTTTCAATACCGAGATTCACTACAGCAGCAGAAAGAGAATCTAAAAATATAAAGTCGTGATATGCTGAAAAGGATACATGTTTTATATCAATTGAAAACCATAAAAAAATATATTGGTTTCGATACTATCGATGTTAGTACCGATGTCGTTCCATTGAAATATGTTCGGTTAGTGACGTATCACATACTCGTATAGCTTATGATACAAAAAATGTGTTTTTTTAATTCAAATCTGCACTTTATGATAAAAATAAATAAATTACTATTCATTTTTAATTAAAAGAAAACAAATCAAATTAGAATAAATTAAAATATAATATAATATTATTAAAACTTTAATTTACTATTCGAAGAGTTCATATTACAATTACAATTAAAAGAAACAAATCAAAATAAATATAATATAATATTATTAAAATTTTATACTATTCATCAAGAGTTCATATTAATATATATAATAATTAAATGATTGCGCAGGACACTATGACCGAAGCACATAATTAATTTTAGAATTTTTACTTATTGTTTGTTAGTTTAATTTAGGAAATTGACAAATTGTATACGTAGTTAGGTTCTTAATTTTTTTTATCATTTTGTTAAATAATAGATTAATGTCTTGTGTATTATAATTTGTGTTGTCATTTTGTTAAATATTAGTTTGTTGTCGTGTGTATTATACGGATTCAATAATAAAAATTATTTTTTTACATTTTTTGAATAACAACAGATAACTATGTTTAAATTGGTAAAGTAATTTAAAGATACAATCATCCTTATAAATCTAATATAAAAACACTTTCGTAAAATCTATTTTTGATAACGATAAATAAAAACTATCATCATACGTTATAATTAAAAATATGTTTGAGGTAATGGCTAATTTTGCAGGAAGGTTTAGCAAACCTAATCTAACAAAAATTACTGGTTAGTTTAACGTATATATTTAAAGGTCGAATATTAAGTTAAATATTTTAAAATAAGAAACGTTGATAGTAACTAAATGAAATTACTTCGCTTATTCTATTTTATTTCGGCTAGCTAAGACTTGAAGTTCAATTATCGGAAGAAGTTATGTCTCAATTGAAGAATGCCAATCCTTGCCTCACTACAAGTATTGTCGGCAATAATCAATCGAAGGATAGAGATGGTACAGAAGCAATCTCAAGGAAAGTTAGCCCTGTTTATCCCAAAGCATGAGAACAATTGGTTGGGAATGAGTAAAAGAATGACTTCCCCGCCGAGTCAATTGATGAAAATGTTTCTTAACTATTTAAAAATTTTGTTTATAATATTTACTTTATGAATATTTCTTTTATTTAGTATTTCTTTTTGAGTAAACTGCCATTTTGGTCCCTAAGGTTTTGGCAGTTTTTTCACTTTAGTCCAAATCTCAAACCTTTTACATCTGGGTCCCTGTGGTTTCAGTTTTATTGCCATTTTGTTCCAAAAATGAAATCAGGTCTTGTTTGTCCTATAAAACCCTTCTATTTTGTTCTTTTCCTCAAGGGCAAAATGGTCATTTCATTTTTATAAATAAATACCAGCCGACTCAACCATCCATCTCTCTCTACCATAGCCTCACCACGACCACTACCACCATCACCACTACCACCACAGCCTCACCACCACTACCACCCTCACCACCACCCGACCTCCACCACCCCCTCTCTAGCGCTACTACCAGCCACCGCTGCACCACTATCAGCCACCACCGCCAAACCTCTGTATAGTGAGAATCAATCAAATAGAATATTCATAAAATGAGAATCAATCCACCGAAAAAAAATCAAACAAACAGAATATTCATAAAGTGAGAATCAATCCTTTTGTATAGTGATTTGGCAGATCTCTAAAGTCTAAAGACACTAAACCAACATTTTGTGGTCTATTTCATCCTAATCACACTTAACTGAAACCAGATTACGTGTTCCATTGTGGGTGTTCGTTGTCAGCAAGACGAGGCGCCGGAGAGACAGAGAGAGATGGGGTGCGGCTGTGGAGGTGTTGTAGATTAGGGTTTCTTCACGAATGAAGATTGCAGAGGAAAGGAGATGTCGGCTGGTATTTATTTATAAAAATGAAATGACCTTTTTGCCTTGAGGAAAAGGACAAAATAACAGGGTTTTATAAGACAAACAAAACCTGATTTCATTTTTGGACCAAAATGGCAATAAAACTGAAACCACAGGGACTTAGATGTAAAAGGTTTGATATTTGGACTAAAGTGGCAAAAGTACCCAAACCTCAGGGACCAAAATGGTAGTTTACTCTTTCTTTTTTCACTTTTTTTATTATTTTTTGTTGCTTATTTAATAATTGAATATTTTATTGATTTAATACCGTATATTACACAGTGTTCTAACCTAGTTACAAAATAAAACCAAGTTTTATTAATTCAAACTGGTTATCACACAAGATTCTACACTTATATGATGAAACATTCACAACCTCAAAATTCTCTTATCAAAAAGAAAATTATAAATTTCCTGCACAACCTCAAAGTTCTTTGTACAATACATTCACAATATTATCTCGCTATCAAAGTTCTTTGTACAATACATTCACAATATTATGTCGCTAATTGGATTCTCATCGCTCGAAGGCAACATTCCCGACCTACAATGATTATTATGACGTACCTTTTACTTCATAACAACACAATTCTAATTTCATATAATAGACTGTATTGCATGACGTATGCAACAAACATCACATGCCTTGGTTCTCAAGTATTTGATCATATAATCGCATATTTTGTAAGGCTCGGGTCTTTACTATGTTATAAACGTATAGATAACTTTTAGCTATATTCATTTGTACTTTTAGCTAGTCTAATACAAATGAATTTTCATAATTTTGTATGGCACAACATTTAACTAATGTAGGATCATTATTTTAATACACCACATTCATGTTATAAACGTATAGATCACTTTTTCAGCGAGTGTTAAGCATTGTGTAAAGTGGGATAAATATGTTGAGGCAGACGAGGCTTGGCTAAAGCCACCAATGGCTTTGCCTTTGCTAAATCATGTAGGTTCTCCTTGAGATCAACACGTGGTTCGTTAGGGGGCAACTCCCACATGAACCCTTGTACGAGCCTCGCTAGAAGCATTGTGGTCATGGTCGAGCCCAACAGCACTCCTGGGCATCCGCGCAAACCAGTGCTAAACGAAAACGTGTGAAGGTTGTGATCAGTTAACACCACTTCCTTATCACCCTTCATGTGACGGTCCGGATTGAAAGTTAACGGGTCATCCCAGATCACAGGGTTCCGACTTAGCCCGATACGACTCACCATCACGTGGCTTCCCTTTGGTATGAGGTATCCAGCAACAGTAGAGTCAGCAGTTGTCACGTGAGGGAGGTTGAAAGGTGCAACTGGGTGCAACCTCAGAGCCTCCTTTACACAAGCTTTGATGTAATTGAGATGGTGTAGATCAGATTCATGAACCAATCTATCCTTTCCCACCACCGAATCGAGCTCATGGACAGCTTTATCAAATATCTTCGGATTGTTCATCATCTCCGCCATCGCCCATTCGATGTTATTTGAAACATTAACATAAGCTGCAAGAATTAGATCCTGTAGTACACAATAACTAATCAAAATCTATTAAACAAAACAACGAGTGATATATATCTTCAAAGCTAAGAGATCAAATGTTTTGTTAATCATACAAGGATCTGAGCTTTTATTTCGTTAGCATTTAGCCGCGGGTTATTAATGTTGATGAACACGTCTAATAAGTCATCTTGTTTAGTCCTAACACCATCTTTCCATTGCTTCATCCTCTCATCAATCAAAGGATCTTGATACTTTCGTGCGGTGAGAATAGCTTTCCTTATGCTCTTCTCATGCCCATCAAAATCCGTTATCCATCGCAAACACGGTATGAAATCCGTCACACAAAACGCGTAAACGTAAACAAGAATTGTGGAAAGTGAATCAGCATGCTCAATCTCTTCTTCCCCAGGTCCACCATCTGCTCTCCCTATACCAAAATACCTACTCCCGAAGATGAGCTTTCTTACCATGTTGCTCGAGTATTGTTGCCCAACAATCCTTACATTCACCAAACCTTTGGTGACCCCAAGATTTGTCTTGCATTGGTTGTAAATGTACCTGAAACATTTGGATGCCGAAATTAGGTAATTAAGCAAATGTACTCAATCACAAAGCCCCTGGTGACTCACATGAAATTAAAGATAGTGATAAAAAGTCAATCCAAACTTGCAAAACTAAACAAAACTGGTTTTTGGCCAACTGGCCCTGTGCAGGAGGGTCTAATATATATCATATAAATATTAGGAGAGTAAATGAGCTAAGTCGTTTGTGAACTATTCAAGATTGTCTTTCTGAAAGCTCGAATCAAGCTGAACTTAAACAAGCTCGAAACTCATAAAATAAGCTTGTTTAATAAACGAGTTTGAGCCCGAAATTCTGTAATAGAGCTCCAGCTCGCTCCTTAGCCTAAACAAAACTATTATTTATGTTTTGATTAATAATATATACCAATTTAATTATTTCATTATAATGTATTCAAATTAGCTAATATATGATAAACGAACCATGTTAAAACTTTAAAAGTAAAGCTCGAAACTAGCCATGTTAATTAGCCAAGCTCGGCCTCTCGGCCCATCTTGTTTACACCCCTAATTTAATATGCTCATAAAAATACCTCAGTACATTATCATCTTCTTCGTTTCGCTTGTTCAAAAGCCACTTATGCCTAGCGACCGAAAGAATCTCAGAGGAAATAACTTTTTTCATCATCTTCCAGTGATCTCCCATTGGAGCAAGGGCGGTGTTCAAGTAACCACCACTCGTCAGATAAGCTGACATGGAATCAGGCCTAGACGAGAAGATCCTATTTGTGTCCTTCAAAAACTCGAGAGCGATGTTTGGATCACTCACAGAAATGACATACACGTTGCCAAGGCGAATGCATAGGATGTTCGTGTTCATTTCGTCCATCATCCTATGAATCCATCGAAACGTGGGCTTGTTTCGTAGCATGCTGATTAAGCTGCCGATGTAGGGCAAGGGTGTCGGGCCAGGAGGAAGAGGAGGTCGGAGTTTGGAAGTGGTGAACTTGTTGAGAAAGAAGGATAACAAGTAGAAGCTTGACATGAGGAACAGAATGAAGATAACCATGGTGTGAAGCTTTTAACAACAAATTCAATATTGTTGTGTGTATTCGTGTTATAGCCTTATAGAGTATTTATATTGGTGGTGACTGTTGATATTTTAGACCAAATCGTTTTCACAGTGGTTTAGTTAAATTAAAATAGTTCTTGTCAAATTAGAGAAAAAGAAAAATGAAAATTTATAAACTAGTTGATTAAATCGAACTATTATTGTTGACTTGATTTAATTTTTATTTGAATAATTAGTTATTTTAGTCTTAATATATTCTTTCCGTGTTTTAATTGGAGTACACTACATAGACGTTTATATATATGGTGGATAAAACAAACTCTCCAACCATCAAAACCCGATTATTGCAACAACTCACAATAATCAGCTTCAAAACGCATATACAAACACAGCCCATTACTTATTTGATGTAAACGGGTGAGCTTTAAAAAAATAACAAAAATCGGTGAATTATACTATTATCTTTTTCACTATGCATAGTGAAAAAACCGGCCACTATGCAAGAAGAAGAAAGAGGACAAGTTCGGTGAGCTGTGGAGTAGGGGAGGAGTGGGCCGAGGAAGGGGAGATAGGTGGGGAGTGTATTGGGCTAGAGGGGTGTATTGGGCTGGAAGGAGTGGACTGGTGGAAAGGAACGGTTGGGGTGTGTTGGATGTAATCAGTGTAGTCATCACAGTAGGATGTGGGAGTTGGTGGCATTTGTTTTTGTGGGGTTTCGGTAACAGTAGGGGAGGTGGTAGGAGATGGTATGTGTTCTTCAAAGTTGGTGATGGGTAAGTCATTGTTGTTTTTGGTTATCGAGTTTTTGTGAAATGGTAGAACGTCTTCATCAAATTTAGCATGTCGAGTTGTATAGACTCGACCCGATGTAGGTTCAAGACACCGAAATCCTTTGTACTTAGGACTATAACCAATGAATATGCAAGAAGCACTTCTTGGTTGGAGTTTATTTTTTGTGTAGTCTCTAAGGTAGGGAAAAACTAGACAACCAAAAACACGCATGTTGGAATAGGTAGGAGGTTGTTTGAATAAAACTTCAAACGGGGATTTGTTGTCAAGGATTTTAGTGGGTAGGCGGTTAATTATATAGGTAGCGGAAGAGAAGGCATCAAACCAAAGGTTGGGTGGGGCATTGGCATTAAACATCATGGCTAAACCGGTTTCGGTAATGTGGCGGTGTTTCCGCTCGGCTCTACCATTTTGTTCGGGTGTGTGTGGGCAAGATAACCTATGATGGATACCTTGTTGTTGAAAAAGTTTTTGTACTTGGTGATTGGTGAATTCGGTGCCACCATCACTTTGAAACACTTTAATGTTTGAAGAAAATTGGTTTTGAGCAAAGGTTAAGAAAGTGGTGAGAATTGTAAAGAATTCGGATTTTGCTTTTAAAGGATAGAACCAAGTAAAGCGGGAATAGTCGTCGATAAAAATGGCATAATATCGATAACCATCCTTGGAGGTCACGGGTGCGGGTCTCCAAAGGTCACAATGAATTAAGTCAAGGACATGTTCCGCGCGTTTAGGATTTTCAATAAACGGTAAGTGTTTTGCTTTTGATAATTCACAAGATTCACATAATCCTGGTTTGGGTAATATAGAAGTAACAAAAACACAACCAAGTTTATTTAAAATTGAAATTGTGTCAAAAGACACATGGCCTAAACGACTATGCCATTTATTGAAAGATGCACGAAGGTGCGATGCGGAAAGCGCTGCAACTAGAGACTTGTGACCTTGAGTGAGGATGTAGAGACCATTTTCGCACGTGCCTTTAGCTAGAACCTCCTTTATTTTGCGGTCCTGAATTTCAAAAAAATGATTAGAAAATAAAACATCAACCGGAGAATCGTTTGTTAACCTACTAATTGAAAGTAGATTTTTTGTTAAGTTGGGAACTACTAAAACATTTTTTAAATGTATCGAGTCATTTAGAGAGGTGTTCCCAATGTGTGTAACGGGGGTCGAGTTTCCGTTTCCAAAGGTAACCCGAAGGCTACAATCGTGGGATGTAACTTTGTTTAAGCCATGAATGGTAGGTAACATATGTGTTGTTGCACCTGTGTCGGCGGTCCAATCGGGAGAATCGGATGCTATGTTGCAAGTAGCATGAAAGGCTTCGGCAAGATTAGCATCAAGAGAAGCTTTCTTTTGAGCAAACGAGACGAGTTGAGAACAAGTACTTGCATAGTGGCCGATTTGGCGACAAAGTTGACAAAGAGGGGGTCGTTTGGAATAAGATTGGCTTCGGCCCTGAGAAGAGGAACGACCACGTCCTCGAGACAATGAAGAAGAGGGCCGATTGTGCCTAGTTTTGCTAGGTTGGGCATAGAAAGTGGCTTGAGGGGGTTGGGGTTATGAAGTTTTTGAACAAACATTTCTTGATTTTCGGCATTGGCCAAAAGATCACGAAATGAAGGAGCCGGTCGAATGGTACGTTGGGAAGTGGAAAAATTCTCAAAGGAAGTGCCAAGTCCACAAAGGAACCAATGGCGTTTGTCTTCATCATCAACGGGGTGTCCTATAGCCGCAAGTTGGTCGGCAATAGTCTTGAATTTACGCCCAAATTCGGAGACCGAATCGGTCCCTTTTTGAAGGGTGCGAAGAGAATCTTTGAGGTTATGGATACGTTCAATAGAAGAGTGGCTATAGGCATCGGCAAGGGCTTGCCAAACGGATTTGGCAGTGGTATGACCAATGCTTTCGGCCATGGCCTCTTCGGATAGAGTGGAGTTGATGAGGAGGAGAATTTTTTGATCATCGGCTTGCCATGTGAGAAACTCGGGATTGGGTACAGGTTTGTTATCGGCAATCACGGTTTCGGGAGGAGCCGGAGTGGTTCCTGTGACATGGCTGAGAAGGTTAAGGTAGGAAAGAACCGGAGTGATTTGCTTTTCCCATGGAAGGTAATTTGTGGAGGATAATTTTATAGTTATGAGATGCCTAAGAGAGTGAAGAGGGATAGAGGACAAGTTTTCGATAGCCATGAGAGGGACTGTTGCGGCGGAAGAGAGGTAGAAAAAGAAGAAGAAAGAGGTTTGCTAGAGAGGATCTTGTATTGTTAGGCTGATACCATATAAACTTATGGTTCAACTGATTGATTTACACCTTTGCATTACCAAAATATATACAAGAAGAGTTACAAAAAGAATGGAGAGAATTACTCCTATACAATAAATAATATTGACTAACTAATATATGCAATGAATAGATTGAGAGGAAATCGTGGGATTCAAATTGTTTCCTTATAGATCGGTTGATGTAAATGGGTGAGCTTTAAATGGCTATAGATCACCATTTGTTAAATTATTAGTTAATTTATAAACGTTTGTAGGTTTATTATTCCTCTCTTATTGGTGAGAAAACATCAACAGTAGACGTAAATTGACAATGGGAAAGACAATCCTGCATTGCTTGAGGAGGTTGGTGATCGCGTGGACTGCCTAGGCCTTTTGTTTGGCACGACTTGTAACTCAAATCCGAACTCTTGGGTATGGAATGTTGACCCAACTAGAGGGTAATCTGTTAGCTTGGTTCTTAAGTTACTTCTTCCAGATTGTTGAGGTCGCAAGCGCTTTGGCTTTGTTTGGAATAAATGGTTGCCGGCTAAGGTTAATGTTTTTGGTTGGCATTTGTTTCTGGACCGGCTACCTACAAGGAGTTGTCTCTGGATCCGCAATGTGCCGATTGATACAGTAGAGTGCATGTTCTACACAGAAGTGGATGAGTCTGCAGATCATGATTTTTTTGCCTACTCTTTTTCCATGGAGGTCTTCCCAGCCATTGCAGCTTGGTGTAACCTTCCTCCCTTCTTTGCTTTTAGTGCTCGAATACCTTATTCAGGTGCACGGATCTCTCAAGCTCACAAAGACAGGAACGAAAATCATCCAGTCAATCATCATTTTATGTTGCTGGGTCATCTGGAAGACCCGTAATGTAATAATCTGATATTCAATGGTAAGAAGGCAGCAGTGAGTGGTATTATTGGTGAAGTCAGATCTATTGGAATTTTCTGAATGAACATTTAACCGATACTCCTTCTTCTCCAAGAAGCTCTCAAAGATCTCCAAATTACGTCCCGTGTGCAGAATTTTCGTTTAAAATTAGGTTATGACAATTAGGAATTAGATTTGGTTTAAATCATTGCAATCTTGTCCCAAGTCGCAATCTTCTGCGATTTCCCTCCCCTCGCATTGCGCGAGGGGTAAAAGCCAAAGGCCTCGCGTCTTGCGAGGGCCTTATGAGAAATTAGGTTTAGAGCTTTTGTTTTCATTCAATAATAAACCGCAGGGAACAAGAATAAATACAATCAAGATCCTAAGGCTTAGGAGCCAAACTAGGAAACATAATAACTGATAAAATAAAAAGATAATGATACTATATCCTTTACTCCCCCTCACGCTGGAGTGTGAAGATCTTGAACGCCGAGCTTGCCAAGTAAATCACGTAGTGGCTGAGCCCCTAAAGGCTTGGTAAAAAGGTCTGTGATTTGCTGTTTGCTGGTGACGTGAAGAGGCAGGATCTCGTGAGATTCAACCCGTTCGTGAACGAAATAGCAATCCATCTCTACGTGTTTAGTTCTCTCATGAAAAACTGGGTTGTTTGCAATATGCCTTGCAGCTTGGTTGTCACAATAAAGAGGTGTAGCATCTTGCAAGTTGACCGTAAGATCCTGGAGCAGCCAATGCATCCAAAGAGTTTCGCTAACTGTTGTGGCCATGGCTCTATATTCAGCCTCCGCTGAGGAACGTGAAACCATAGACTGCTTCTTTGTTTTTCAGGACACTGGAGCACCACCCAAAAGTAACAAATAACCCGTCCGCGAGCTGCTAGTGTAAGGGCATCCCAACCAACCAGCATCACAATAAGCAACAAGATTAAAACCACCACTCTTAGGTATGAAAATGCCTTGGCCAAGAGTGGATTTGATGTACCGAAGCACACGAAGGAGAACATTCATGTGATCAACTCTAGGATCTGAGACGAACTGACTAAGGATATTGACTACATAAGCAATATCAGGGCGCGTGGCTTGAAAATATAATAATCTCCCAATAAGACGCCGATAAAGGGACGCATCGATTTTGTGACTCTCATGACACTGGTCAAGTTTTAAGTTTTGCTCCATTGGAAAAACACTAGGTCGACATCCAAGCTGCCCACAATCAAATAAAATATCCATAGAATACTTGTGCTGACTCAGGACCATACCATCTTCAGTACGAGCGACTTCTATGCCCAAAAAATACTTCAAGGGGCCAAGGTCTTTGATACTGAAACTAGTGTTCAAATGATCCTTGGTTCTTTGAATCATCTCGACATCATCACCAGTTATCATTACATCATCAACGTAAATCAAAATTGCAACAAATTTGCCTCCGTTTTGATAGGTAAAAAGAGAGTGGTTAGTGTTCGATTGTTTGTAGCCAATCTCTAGCAGGGCAAAAATGAATTTTTGATACCAAGTGCCAGAGGCTTGTTTCAAACCGTACAAAGATTTCCTTAGTCGGCAAACTCTGGTTTCTTCGTTATCGGTGAAGCCTTGTGGCACTTCATATAAACTTCCTCTTCGCAATCTCCGTGGAGAAAAGCATTGTTCACATCTAGTTGGTGTAACAACCAATTCTTCTTAACAGCAACAGTGATGAGTGTTCGAATAGTTACCAGCTTTGCAACTGGAGCAAACGTATCATGATGGTCGACTTCTTCGATTTGTGTAAACCCTCTTGCCAGGGGACGGGCCTTGTACCTTTCGATCTCCCCATTGGGTTTATATTTAAATTTGTAAACCCACTTCGAATCAATTGCGTGTTTCCCTTCTGGCAAGGTTTCTAACGTCCACGTTTCATTATCTTCGAGTGCTTCAATTTCACGCTGCATGGCATCACGCCAATTCTCGTCCTGCATGGCTTCTTTAAAGGATTTATGCTCATTAACGGACGTAATGGCTGCTAGAAAAACCTTGTGAGAAGCTGAAAAATTGTTATAAGAAACATAATTTGAAAGAGGGCGTATCGTAGAAGAAGCTCGATCAGGCACGGGTTTTACATGGTCAACGGAGGGTGGCAGCGTAACTTCATAATCCTGCAATCGAGATGATGGAACTCTAACCCTTGTGCTTCGCGGTGCTGGAGGTTCATTATGGGGTTGCTCGACGATCGTGGCATTCTCCACTTGTATTTCACTTTCAAAGTCTACAAAATCAGTCAGTACATGGGTAGTACCAGACTGAGTGGGTTCGGTTTGTGGGAAAAAATCTGCCATAACATCATTCTCGGCTTCTGTGGGTTTAATATAGTCATCATCAAACCACATGGGCACCTCAAATATTTCAGCAGTTGGGTTTTTAGACTTAAGATGAGCAAACGGAAAAACAGTTTTGACAAACTTGACATCACGAGATATCGCCATTTTACCATGTTCGATGTCAAGAATTTTATACCCCTTTGTTCCTTGTAGATATCCCATGAACACCCCCTGGTCTCCCCATGAATTCGAACTTGTTACCTCCCGTTTCTATACTACTATAATAGGCTAAACAGCCTAAAGTCCTCACGTGATCATAATCTGGTTTTTGTCCAAAGACTATTTCATATGGTGTTTGGTTTTTAATGACTTTAGACGGGAGGCGATTAATGATATATCTTGCCATTTCTAAACACTCTCCCCAGAATCACTTCGGAATGCTCCCTTGGAACATGAGGGCCCGAGCAGTTTCGAGGAGATGTCGATGTTTACGCTCCACCACCCTGTTTTTGTTGGGGTGTGTGAGGGCAAGTAGTTTCTAGTAAAATGCCATCACGAGAATAAAACTCTTTCATGCAATTGGAAACGAACTCACCTCCATTGTCACTTCTTATTCGTTTGTGTAACAATCCTAAATAAACCGACACCCTCGAATATTTTCTGACACCCCAAAATATTTTAAAATATCCCAATATGTCCCAAAATACACCCCATACACGAAAACGGGCCCCAAATACATTAAATAGTATTAAAAATAATTAAAAACTGAAAATTTAAGTTGAGGCGGGCCGCGTAAGGTACCCCATAACCCTTACGCGGGCCGCGAGAGGCTCAAAAGGTGGCGTAACCCGGTGCGGCCATGTGGCCCAAACACATGGCAGGTTTAGTCACTAACCCAGCCAAGCTATCGCGTTGACCAGGTTTGACGCGGGCCGCGTAAGGCTTTGCTTACCTTTACGCGGGCCGCGAGAAAATGAGAAATCAGCACTATATAAAGGAGGCCTTGGATCTCAGTCGAAATCGTTCAAAAATCGTTTCTCAATCTCAATTTCTGAATAATAGGCTTATTATACGGGTATTATAACCCCCTAAATAGCGAAGTTCTGCTCCGTTGTAAGTATTATAACCCCTGGATACGTATTAGATACGCTGCCCGATTGATCTAGGGTTCCGTAACGGCTGTCGTGGTTCTGTCCGACGTAGTCGTTGGAATGCCGTCTCGGGGAGGGTATTACTAATGTTAAAATGGGTTATTATACTAACAGGTGTACATTTGTGTAAATTACAGATTGTCACCAGGAAACCCTCACGGGAAATCTAAGACAGCAATGTGAGTTGATCCACTTTTTGTTAACTGTTTTTACAAAACCTCATACAATTAAATATATATGAAGCAGTTATTGAGTATTTGTAAGAATACAATTATCATGAGTATGTTGGGGTTTTGTATACAAAATTTGTTACCATCAGGTCAAGGAGTAACATTTCCACAAGTCGGGTTTGACAGTACCATGGATGTTAATTGTGATGTCTTGGAAACAAATATAATTGCGGGATCGCCCTCAATACTGTACAATGATTTTTATTGAAACTTGATTAAACTGGGATTCACTCACCAGTATTTCTGTCACACCCCGAATTTCCACGTGTCACCGGTGGGCCCGGTGGGGGAGTATCGTGACGTGGTTGGCAATATAATAGTCAAACAACACAATATTTAATATGCACAGCAGAAGCAAAAGAAAGATATAATTCAACCGAATATAATATTGTAATATCAAGTATCACAACAGTCGATTGTTTATCCACAGACGGATCGAAAAACAAATAGGAAACAGTAGTTCAACAGACTTTAGGCATCTTAAGCTTGCGAGACTCTTTTGATGCTAAGGAGATATCCAGCCAATTACGAGTAGTACCTGCACTTAATCTTTTTGGGAAAATACGTCAGTTTACACTGGTAAATACAATCAACTGACTCATTTTAAAAATGATTAAAAATTGATTTGGATGCACATGGCATAAACATTTTATAACTTGGGATAATTATTTAAATATATAAACTTGTAAAAGAATTACATGTTCCTTATGCGTTTAGTAGCCCGGATCAAGCCGGGTTAAAGATCAATAGACACACCACATTATTTATTTATGCACTGACGAGTGTACGCCTACACTCCGCGCTTAGGTCGTGGCCATTTCGTAAAATGATGCCAAGGATATCCGGGACATGGTCATTAACCTCCCAAAGGCTTTAAGTAAACAAAACAATTTAAACGGGCCGATCAAATTATCAATTAACCATCATACGATGGAAGATTTGATGCCCGACCAAGCGGTATTTTATATACCGTACCCCAAGCCCGTACAGGGAAAATAAGTTAAAAGTATTTACCTGAGCAAAGTAATAATCACAATAAGCAAATGCAAGTAGCTTTTACTGGTCCTCCTATTCTAGAACGAAGGTTTATAATAACTTATTAGAATCCTAACGGGTCTTTAGATAAGCTTAAGCTTAGACCAGTTAGTTTCAAAGATACGGTTCGTACGCATGATTAAGCGAAGACCGGAATAGAATGTGATTTAGACCCGACAAGTTTGAAGACTTGCTTAATATGGGTATATTATACACATTCTGGATTTTGAGATAAAACCGATAAGGTTTGACCCGTTTCGGCTAATTTATGCAAACTAGTTACATAAACAGAACCGAATGCGTAATAAGCGTAACGGGTATTCATGAGAGCCATATACAGGTTTCCTAAGTTAATATGCCTCAAATATGTTGTGACATCAGTAATATGTCTTTTATTATGCCCGAAACGAATTTAAACACAAACTATACCCCATAGGGGTAGTTTGGTCATTTACAAGGTTATAAAAGAGTTTAAGTATTAACCTGAGTTACAAGTCTGATATAATCAGCAAAAATACTTAGGGCCTGTTTGGTTGCCTCTGAATGGCTTCATTCAGAGGTAAACCTCTGAATCGGACAGAGGTATCCTTGTTTGGTTCACAAAAACTTCACCTCTGAACTGAACCATTCAGCTCTGAATGGTTCAGCTACTTCTCATCTCTGAATGAAAATTGGACTTGTATGCCCTTTGCTCCTTCTTCTTCACGAGTTCTCCACAGCCACCACCTCCACCTCCGACACCACCTCCACCACCTCCGACACCATCTCCATCATCATCATCATCATCAACTCCGACACCACCTCCGACACCATCTCCATCATCATCATCATCGTCACCGACGCCACCACCTCCACCATCTCCGCCAACACCTCCACCATCTCCGCCACCTGCACCTCCACCATCTCCGAAACCCCCAAATCGAAACCCCCAAATCAAACCCTAATCGATCCCATCATCGAACATCATCATCGTCGTCTTCATCGATCATCATCATCTCATCAACATCTTCATCTTCATCGATTATCATCATCACCGGGTGCGGCTGTCGGACCTCCGTGCGCCGCCGTGTCGCGCCACCAGGCCGGCCTCCTCCTCCTCTCCGACTCTCTCTATCTCTGGTTCTCTCTATCTCTCTCCGATTCTCTCTCTAAATTCAGTGTATGTGTGTGTAGAGAATAAGGGGCGGTGTTGCAGGTATGGAGAGAAAGGGGAAGGGGAAGGGGGTGGGGGTGGGGGGATGATGAATACTGATGAATGATGATGATGATTGGGTTTTATAGAAAAAAAATCTATAAAAGGTTTATTTTGTGGGGAGGGGTAAAAATGTCATTTTACACTGTCATTCAGATATGGAACCAAACAGCACTTTACTGGTTCAGCACTTACCCATTCAGACCCTCTTACCCATTCAGACCTCTTATTCATTCAGCACTTATTGGTTCAGATGTTGCCAAACAGCCCCTTAGTTTAACAAGTTATAACAGTAGGGTAAAGTATATATGTGAAATTTATCAGTTATAACCAACTATGCACCGTA
This sequence comes from Helianthus tuberosus, assembly GCA_030545235.1. Classification (NCBI taxonomy): domain Eukaryota; kingdom Viridiplantae; phylum Streptophyta; class Magnoliopsida; order Asterales; family Asteraceae; genus Helianthus; species Helianthus tuberosus. The sequence goes on along the minus strand of CM060360.1, from coordinate 64,357,255 downwards.
GGGGCATTTTGGTAATTTCACATAAGCCGTAAAGCTCAAAATTGAAGTCTGAGTTAAAAAACTTTTGCTTACTGTTAAAATATTATAATTTACCTAAAATATCAGTAGGTATCAACCCTTGTATGTTTAAAATAGTTTTAGTACATACTACGTGTTAAAAACGCTTAATAAGGCGATTAGAAGCCGTTTCCGGGTTCTATATGTAAAACTGATATTCTTATTATTCCAGAAGGCTTAAAATAATTTATTTATCATATGTAATCAGTAGCAAAAGGTTTGGAGTCAAATAGATATGTAAAACTCATTTTATAGCCCGAAAGGGCAAAACCGACAATTACCGAATCAAGCCTACGACTCTAAGTTATGCTCAGCCTAAAATTAATTAAAAATCTTCAAAAATCCCAAAATAATATATCATATCAGTGGGTGAAGAGTTTGATATCAAAAAGTAGGTTTAAATAGGCTATACGCTAATTATGACGTTTAATCGCTAAAGAAGCTTTCTAATTACGCTAATGAGCATAACTCTCAATCTACACCTCAAACTGATGTCAAATTTTGAGTGCAAGTTTATATATCAGTAACTAAGATTTCTGCTCTTTTACATTTTCAAAAATCACGTTTTATGGTGAAAAGGGCATAATGGTCAACATTTGAGCAATTAACGGAATCATGCATATTAATTGGATAACTAATGAACCAAGGTGTATAATCACAGAGGATTATACTAGCATGTAACTTGGTCCAATTAAAGCTCCAAGGCATTTCTAAAACATACCATAACGGGTCAGAACTGGAGTCAAAGCAAAAGTTAAAGTTTTGCGACTTTCGGTTCCGAACCGGGTCTAAACATAAACTTGTCGGGTTGAACATGTTTAGACATGTTCTTACACTAATTACCAAGTTATATTAATGATCAAACAGGTTGTATGTGTTCTACATTGCTAATTATGCATAAATTAGAAATTAAGCATCCTGTTGACTTTTTAATAACAAGTTTGACCCGACTTTTGACATAGTTAGAGTGGGAATCAGAGGGTGCCCTTTTAAGGGTTTATTGCCCACATAATTACCAACTTATAACTACTTTCAATTCGACTAATCACTGAACCATCAATGATTAATCGCTAAGTCAACCGTTAATTACGACGGTTTGACTTTTAAGCTAAAACTAAGCAAAAACTTAACTAAGAAAGGTTAAGCATACTTACTGAAGTCCTATGCACGATTAGTGATCACTTGAGTCTGCTTTGGAGCTCTAGAAATGATCAGAAATGCTGAAGGAAGGTGTGAAGAAATGGTTGCAACCTTGGCCCTTTATATAGTGCTCAAGAACTCATAGATTGTTGACAAACAACTCTAGCAATGTTCCCTGATCACTAACACATGTCCCTAGTGTCTAGGAGCCATTTAGGGGTCATCCAAATATGTGCAAAGTCGAATATAAGTCAGTTATTGCGTTTAAACAGCAAACAGCCCCGTTTTCAGTCGCTGGCACCTCCTTACGGACCGTAAGGGGGTGGCTTACGGTCCGTAAGCCTGTGATCAGAAGCAAAAAAACTTTTGTTCTTTCAAATTTCGAAAGGGCAACTGATGTGTAACGATTTTGGCCATGTTTTATCAGTATGGGGCCTCATGTTTTGGGTCTTCAACAGTTATATACCCTACCACTTTGATATGTTTTCTTGAATCCTTTGAAAGTGCCGAAAATGAAGGTTTATCGTAGAAATTTCCATAGGATCCTATCTTGCACTTTTGAATTCAATTACTGCCATCAATTTGCTGGATTGAAGGTATATTAGATGTTCATAATATATAATTGGGTCTTGGGATTTATAAATGAGGTCGGTCAGAGGTGACAATTAACATGACGACACTTTTAAATCCTGCCAAACATCTTTATTAAATCCGGGTTTATAACGCTTTTTGTCTTACATCACACGTGTCGTTATTTCATTGAACACGAATTTTCGAGGTGTTACATCCTCACCCCCTTAAAAGAAATCTCGACCTCGAGATTTACTGAAATAAATAAGGGTACTTTTCTTTCATTGTGGACTCAACCTCCCATGTGTATTCGGGACCTCTACGGGCATCCCATTTTACCTTTACAATAGGCACATGCTTCCTTCAAAGCTTCTTAACCTGTCGATCTTCAATCGACAATGGTTTTTCCACAAATTTCAAGCTCTCATCTATATGCACATCTGTATGTGGTATGACTAGCGATTCATCAGCTAGGCATTTCTTCAGATTGCAGACGTGGAATACGTTATGAATACCACTGAGCTCTTCAGGTAAATTTAACTTGTAAGCCACTGATCCAACACATTCGATAATCTCGAACGGTCCTATATACCTCGGGCTTAACTTACCTTTCTTACCGAATCGCATCACTCCCTTCCAGGGTGATACTTTAAGCAACACTTTGTCGCCTACTTCAAATTTCATAGGTTTACGCTTTGGATCTGCGTAACTCTTCTGCCTATCTCGGGCAGCTTTGAGACAGTCACGAATCTGGACAATCTTGTCTGTCGTTTCAAAGACTATCTCTGGTCCTGATAATTGGACATCTCTAACTTCCGCCGAACAAACGGGCGTTCTGCACTTTCTACCGTATAAGGCCTCGAAAGGCGCAGCCTTAATGCTGGTATGGTAGCTATTGTTGTAGGAGAATTCGATTAACGGCAGATGGTTATCCCAACTACCACCTAGATCAATCACGCATGCTCGAAGCATGTCTTCCAAAGTTTGGATAGTACGCTCACTCTGACCGTCCGTCTGAGGATGGTAAGCCGTACTAAAATTTAAACGCATGCCCAAAGATTGTTGAAAACTTTTCCAAAAGTGGGATGTGTATCTAGTATCTCTGTCAGAGATAATAGACACATGTATGCCATTCAAAGCTACAATCTTATCCACGTACAACTGGGCTAACATATCGGAGCTATAAGTCTCCTTGATGGGTAAGAAATGTGCTGACTTAGTCAGTCTATCAACTATAACCCATATCGTATCATTTCCTTTCCTTGTCTTGGGTAACTTGGTGATAAAATCCATAGTTACCATTTCCCACTTCCACATAGGAAGTTCAGGCTGTTGTAGCAAACCTGTCGGCTTTTGATGTTCTGCTTTGACTTGCGCACACGTCAAGCATTTAGCTACATAGGTAGCTACAGACTTCTTCAAGCCTATCCACCAATAGTTTGCCCTTAGATCCTGGTACATCTTATCAGCTCCAGGATGAACGGAATATTTAGAACTATGGGCTTCCTGGAGGATAACATCCCGAAGTCCTCCATAAATTGGAACCCATATTCGTCCATTCAATCTCAGAATTCCGTCCTTGCCAAGAGATAACTGCTCCTCAGTTACTCCTAGATTTTCATTAGGATAGTTAGCTTCCAACACAGCTTCCTTCTATGCAGCTAACAACCTTTCATTCAAACTGTTCTTTATTTCAATGCTCTTGGCATTGATTCGGTTGGGTTTCACCTTTTCCTTTCGACTCAAGGCATCAGCGACTACATTCGCCTTCCGGGATGGTATCTGATTTCACAATCATAATCATTCAAAGTCTCCATCCATCGGCGCTGCCTCATGTTTAAATCCTTCTGATTAAACAGGTGCTGAAGGCTCTTGGGATCAGAATAGATCACACACTTGATACCATACAAATAATGCCTCCAAAGTTTTAGTGCAAATACAACGGCACCCAACTCCAAATCGTGGGTGGTGTAATTCTTTTCATGCACCTTTAACTGCCGTGAAGCATAGGCAATAACCTGGCCTTTTTGCATAAGCACACACCCCATGCCAGTGTGTGATGCATCGCAGTAAACTACGAATTCTTCGGTACCTTCAGGCAATGTCAGTACAGGAGCGTTGCTCAACTTTTGCTTCAGAATATCAAAAGATTCTTGCTTCTTAGTGCCCCAATCAAACTTTATTTTCTTCCTAGTCAAGGAAGTTAGGGGTGCAGCAATCCTTGAAAAATTTTCAATGAAACGCCTGTAGTATCCTGCTAAGCCTAGGAAGCTACGAATCTCAGTAGGCGTCTTCGGCTCTTGCCAATTCATAACAGCTTCCACCTTAGCGGGATCCACTTGGATACCACGCTCACTAACCACATGTCCAAGGAATTGGACTTCTCGAAGCCAAAATTCACATTTAGAGAATTTGGCATAGAGCTTCTCATGATGTAGAAGTTTAAGAATACAGCGAAGGTGTTTCTCATGGTCAGCTTGGTTCTTCGAGTAGATGATAATGCCGTCGATGAAAACGATGACGAATTTATCTAAGTATGGCTTGCAAACGCGATTCATGAGATCCATGAACGCGGCCGGTGCATTAGTGAGCCCAAAAGGCATCACTAGGAACTCGTAATGACCATAACGAGTCCTAAATGCAGTTTTGTGTACGTCTTCATCTCTAACCTTCAGTTGGTGGTAGCCTGACCTCAAGTCAATCTTTGAGAAATAACTTGCCCCTTGCAGTTGATCGAACAAATCGTCGATCCTGGGCAAAGGATACCTATTCTTTATTGTGACCTTATTAAGTTCACGGTAATCGATGCACAGACGCATCGATCTATCCTTCTTTTTAACAAACAAGACTGGTGCTCCCTAAGGAGACGAACTGGGTTTAATGAAACCATTAGCTAGCAATTCATCTAGTTGTGCTCTTAATTCCTTCATCTCTGTTGGTGCCAGCCTATATGGTGCTCTAGCAACAGGTGCTGCTCCAGGGATGATGTCAATTCTGAATTCCACTTGCCTATCTGGTGGTAAACCAGGCAGTTCTTCAGGAAAAACTTCTGGGTATTCAGAAATGAAGGGGATGTCTTCAATCTTGGGTTTCAGCTCATCAATGGTCACTTGTGCCATGTGGACGACACAACCCTTCTTCAAACACTTAGAGGCCTAGAGCATAGTCACTTGCTCAGGCAGTCCGTACCGGGTATCTCCATGAATGGTAAGTGTTTCACCAGACGGAGTCTTGATCACCACTTGCTTCTTATTACAGACAATTTGGGCCTGGTTATGAGATAACCAGTCCATGCCTAAAACGATGTCACAACCAGCTAACTTCAAAGGAAGTAGGGACAAAGGAAAAGAGTGGTTCTTAATGGATATGAAACATCCATCTAATATGGTTGAGGCGGTTTCTAAGGTGCCATCTGCTAGCTCCACCTCATATTTAACTCTTAAGGTTTTAACAGGTAAATTCAGCAATTTGCAAAACTTATTATCTACAAATGATTTATCGGCGCCTGAATCAAAAAGTACTCTTGCATAGATATCATTTATGAGGAAGGTACCTGTGATCACGTTATCGTCTTGCACAGCCTCCTTTGCATCCATCCTAAAGACCCTAGCATTGGTCTTCTTGGCCTCTTCAGGCTTCTTGGCGTATTTAGGGCAGTTGGTTTTAATGTGCCCTTTCTCATTGCAACTGTAGCACGTTGCATCCTTCAGCTTTTTGCAATCCAAGGTCTTGTGTTCCTTGGACTTGCATATCCCGCAAGCAAAAGTTCTTGACTGAGTCTGCGAGTTCGATTCGAGTCTGCACTTCCCGAAGTGCTGTTTCTTGCAGACTTTGCATTTGGGCTTCTCACCAGACTGATGCCCATCTTTCTTTGACTCAAACCCTTTCTTGTTGTCACTGTTTCCTCGGTGCTTCTTGTTTGACCTCCGTGAATTATCATCTTCACGTTTTCTTTTCTCAGCATCTTTGTTACTCAGCGATCTTTGTCTGACCGCGTCCAGCGTGAGGGACAAAGATATATCCGCTACAGATCTGAATGTAGCTGGCCGAGAGGCCTTCACGCTTGCCTTTATCTCGGGGGCTAAACCCCCAATGAAACGAGCTATTCGTTTGGGTTCCGGGGTCACCAAATACGGAACCAACCTCGACATTGTATTAAAGCTCGTGAGGTAAGCTTGGCAATCTAGACTGGTCATTACCAACGAAAGAAAGTCTGACTCAATCTTCTCGATCTCATGCTGAGGGCAGTAATTATCCCTGATAATGGCAACAAATTGTTCCCAAGACATGTTGTACAATGGGATCTTCCCAGTGGCTTGAATCAGCGATCTCCACCAGGCTAAAGCCTCGCCTTTAAAAGATTGAGACACAAACTTGACTATATCCCTCTCAGCGCATCCGCTGATATCCACTACCATGTCCATCTCATCTAACCACGTCATGCAGTCAATGGCTCCTTTTTCCCCAGTAAAATCTATGGGTTTGCATGAAACAAAGTATTTGTAGGAGCAACCCTTGTTACGGGGTTCTTGATTTAGTACAATCTGTTGAGAGGGAGCACTGTTGTGGTTTGAGGAGTGTCGATCATCATTTTTCTTTGGTTCCTCCTTCTTGGAGGGAGGCTTGTTGTGAGCCTCATAATGAGTCTTAGGGACAGACTTAGAGCGGGGTACAGTTGAGGCTTTACTATGAGTCCCACTATACTCCTTAAATTGCTCCTCTACAGCTTTAGACACGGCTGTATCGATCAGTGTGCGAAGCTCTCCTCTGGTTATATTAATTCTAGCATTGTCATTATTCTCCAGAGGATGACTGTTAATCTCGTCCGAGTTAGCCATTTATCTTGAACTGTTACATAACATAATGACAATAGTTTATTAGAGAGTTTATTATGGAATTGCCCCTTAGGGTAATTCATTAACCATGGTAAACATAGACCATATTTGGTTAATTTGTCACTCACATTTATTTAGGATTTCTATTAAAATTTATCCTAATTATAAACAATAGCAGTATTATTAGCACACAAGGCCTAGTCACAGGGACATTTTAAATTATAAGCCATGATTTCAGAGAATCAAGGCATGAAGGTTTGAATATAGTTCTTTACCTTTTTCAGACAGGGTGACAGACTATTACTGTCTTTTGTCTCATATAAAAAAAATGAGAAGGCCCCGTAGGCATTATATTACCAATGTATGGTCAAAATATGATCATCTTAATTGATGATTTAAACCCATGATTCAGAGATCATTTAGTTGGGTTAGGAATCTTTTGAAGAATCCTTATTTAAGAATGACGTGTGTGATTTTTACGAATCATGTCTGCCAGGAGCGTTAACATGTTTTCAGATGTTAACAGGGATTTGAATCTTTTTAACAGGTTTTACCATCTTGGCCAGGTCTTATAATGACATGCAGGCTAGGTTATACCCTTAAGATCCTTAGTTAATATTTAAACAGGCAGATTATTTTTAAAGGAACGATTTTGATTTATTTATTTCATATATAATTTATTTATGCATAACATGGCAAAAATGAAATTTATAAATTAAACATCCCATTAATTATTAATAGATTACACATCGCCCTAAACGGGACTTTTTAGACAAACAAGTTACCCACGCAGGGGTCAAGCAACATACTAGTCCACGCAAGGACTTAAACAAACATCATACCCTCGTAGGGGTTAACAGAAAGATAGACCCACGCAGGGGTCAAAACAAACAAACATACCCACACAGGGGTCAATACAGCAAGACAGGCCCACGCAGGGGCTCAACTGATACAAGGAAATTACAACAACAGTGGAAGGATTCAATGGTCCTTCTTGCTCTTCCCTTTTATTAGGCTTGTCAATCCTTGGAAGAAACTTTGTCGCTCCCTGCGGTCTCTGTGAAAGTCTCGCTCGACTTGGTCCAACCTTTGCAGAATTTCTTCACGCTCTGGTGGGGAGAACCTTGGCGGCTGCGGTTGTTTCCGAATTATAGGTCTAGTAGGTATTTGGTACCCATGAGTCGGGTACCCTACTCCCCAAGGAGCTCCATATGGTCCTTCCGGGTGAAGGGCGTTGTAATTGGCCGCTACCATGTATGGGTCGGCTTCAGCGTAACCATAGTTGGTGTGAGTCAGCGGCTCAAAGGGGTTGTACGCCATAGAACCAGTGTAGGCAGGAATTGGGTTATCAAAACCCATCGGTGGTGGTTGCGGTGCAACTGGGTTCGAAGGTCCACCCATTTGTGGATCTTCTTGAACTGGCGGATAATGACTGCCACTAGATTGTCGAGGAGAGCTAAAATGAAAGTCCCCTCCTTGTGCAGACATACGTGCTCCGGTTCTCCTACGCCTTGGCGGTTGCGGAGGTGCCGGCTGAACTGGTGGCGGTGGAGGCGGTGGCGTGACTGCCACAAATCGTGAATCCCCAGAGGGATCCTGCTGCTGCTGCTGGTGAGGCGACGAATGATGCGAGGGTGTAAAATACCACTCGCACTGGTTAAATCGTGCCTGATAACTATCCGGACCATGGTAGGGTGATCCATGAAAAGACGAACCATCTGAGACCTCGATAGGATGGTTCGGAGTTCCGGTTGCGGGCTCGACGGGATCGGTGTCCTCGTCCATATCCTCTGCATGATCGCCGGAGTAATGATCATCTGGTCCCAATGGGTTAAAACCCATTGGTTCTTGTATGTAATTTGCCGGGTTAAACCGGCCCCTAAAAACAGGTGTGGGGTTACCAAAGGAATTATGCGATAGGGATCGCTGAAGAGGTATGTAAGAAGGTTGAGGGTTGTCGGGCTCATTTTCCGACTGGGGCCCATATGAGTTGTGAATGGGAGGTGTCGAACTGTGCGAGACAGATCGTCTAGCAGGTTCAAAAAGGTGTCTCCTGTTCTCTCTAGGGTCACCACTCGCGGTGGTGGTAGGAGCTCGCATGTGCGAAGGCCCGGCCTCGTCGTCTTTGGGGGCGGTGATTGGCCCCTTGCTTCGTCCTCTTCGTCGAAAGAATCTTGGCGGCATATTTAATCCTGCCAATACAACATAAGATAACGACAAGAATATATAAATAAAGGCAAAGTTAAAAATAAGTTGAAACAAATTTGGATTGTTCCTATGTTCTTTGTCTAGACTCGAAAGTTTAGGAATGTGCAATTGTGTTATTGAGATTAAACACAAAAGGCTAGTGTTTAATTCACTCAATGTTGGCTCTAATACCAACCTGTCACACCCCGAATTTCCACGTGTCACCGGTGGGCCCGATGGGGGAGTATCGTGATGTGGTTGGCAACATAATAGTCAAACAACACAATATTTAATATGCACAGCGGAACCAAAAGAAAGATATAATTCAACCGAATATAATATTGTAATATCAAGTATCACAACAGTCGATTGTTTATCCACAGACGGATCGAAAAACAAATAGGAAACAGTAGTTCAACAGACTTTAGGCATCTTAAGCTTGCGAGACTCTTTTGATGCTAAGGAGATATCCAGCCAATTACGAGTAGTACCTGCACTTAATCTTTTTAGGAAAATACGTCAGTTTACACTGGTAAATACAATCAACTGACTCATTTTAAAAATGATTAAAAATTGATTTGGATGCACATGGCATAAACATTTTATAACTTGGGATAATTATTTAAATATATAAACTTGTAAAAGAATTACATGTTCCTTATGCATTCAGTAGCCCGGATCGTGCCGGGTTAAAGATCAATAGACACACCACATTATTTATTTATGCACTGACGAGTGTACGCCAACACTCCGCGCTTAGGTCGTGGCCATTTCGTAAAATGATGCCAAGGATATCCGGGACATGGTCATTAACCTCCCAAAGTCTTTAAGTAAACAAAACAATTTAAATGGGCGGATCAAATTATCAATTAACCATCATACGATGGAAGATTTGATGCCCGACCAAGCGGTATTTTATATACCGTACCCCAAGCCCGTATAGGGAAAATAAGCTAAAAGTATTTACCTGAGCAAAGTAATAAACACAATAAGCAAATGCAAGTAGCTTTTACTTTTCCTCCTATTTTGGAATGAAGGTTTATAATAACCTATTAGAATCCTAACGGGTCTTTAGATAAGCTTAAGCTTAGACCGGTTAGTTTCAAAGATACGGTTCGTACGCATGATTAAGCGAAGACCGGAATAGAATGTGATTTACATCCGACAAGTTTGAAGACTTGCTTAATATGGGTATATTATACACATTCTGGATTTTGAGATAAAACCGATAAGGTTTGACCCGTTTCGGCTAATTTATGCAAACTAGTTACATAAACTGAACCGAACGCGTAATAAGCGTAACGGGTATTCATGAGAGCCATATACAGGTTTCCTAAGTTAATATGCCTCAAATATGTTGTGACATCAGTAAGATGTCTTTTATTATGCCCGAAACGAATTTAAACACAAACTATGCCCCGTAGGGGTAGTTTGGTCATTTACAAGGTTATAAAAGAGTTTAAGTATTAACCTGAGTTACAGGTCTGATATAATCAGAAAAAATACTTAGTTTAATAAGTTATAACAGTAGGGTAAAGTATATATGTGAAATTTATCAATTATAACCAACTATGCACCGTAGGGACATTTTGGTAATTTCACATAAGCCGTAAAGCTCAAAACTGAAGTCTGAGTTAAAAAACTTTTGCTTATTGTTAAAATATTATAATTTACCTAAAATATCAGTAGGTATCAACCCTTGTATGTTTAAAATAGTTTTAGTACATACTACGTGTTAAAAACGCTTAATAAGGCTATTAGAAGCCGTTTCCGGGTTCTCTATGTAAAACTGATATTCTTATTATTCCAGAAGGCTTAAAATAATTTATTTATCATATGTAATCAGTAGCAAAAGGTTTGGAGTCAAATAGATATGTAAAACTCATTTTATAGCCCGAAAGGGCAAAACCGACAATTACCGAATCAAGCCTACGACTCTAAGTTATGCTCAGCCTAAAATTAATTAAAAATCTTCAAAAATCCCAAAATAATATATCATATCAGTGGGTGAAGAGTTTGATATCAAAAAGTAGGTTTAAATAGGCTATACGCTAATTATGCCATTTAATCGCTAAAGAAGCTTTCTAATTACGCTAATGAGCATAACTCTCAATCTACATCTCAAACTGATGTCAAATTTTGGGTGCAAGTTTATATATCAGTAACTAAGATTTCTACTCTTTTACATTTTCAAAAATCATGTTTTATGGTGAAAAGGGCATAATGGTCAACATATGAGCAATTAACGGAATCATGCATATTAATTGGATAACTAATGAACCAAGGTGTATAATCACAGAGGGTTATACTAGCATGTAACTTGGTCTAATTAAAGCTCTAAGGCATTTCTAAAACATACCATAACGGGTCAGAACTGGAGTCAAAGCAAAAGTCAAAGTTTTGTGACTTTCGGTTCCGAACCGGGTCTAAACATAAAATTATCGGGTTGAACATGTTTAGACATGTTCTTACACTAATTACCAAGTTATATTAATGATCAAACAGGTTGTATGTGTTCTACATTGCTAATTATGCATAAATTAGAAATTAAGCATCCTGTTGACTTTTTAATAACAAGTTTGACCCGACTTTTGACATAGTTAGAGTGGGAATCAGAGGGTGCCCTTTTAAGGGTTTAATGCCCACATAATTACCAACTTATAACTACTTTCAATTCGACTAATCACTGAACCATCAATGATTAATCGCTAAGTCAACCGTTAATTACGACGGTTTGACTTTTAAGCTAAAACTAAGCAAAAACTTAACTAAGAAAGGTTAAGTATACTTACTGAAGTCCTATGCACGATTAGTGATCACTTGAGTCTGCTTTGGAGCTCCAGAAATGATCAGAAATGCTGAAGGAAGGTGTGAAGAAATGGTTGCAACCTTGGCCCTTTATATAGTGCTCAAGAACTCATAGATTGTTGACAAACAACTCTAGCAATGTTCCCTGATCACTAACACATGTCCCTAGTGTCTAGGAGCCATTTAGGAGTCATCCAAATATGAGGAAAATCGAATATAAGTCAGTTATTGCGTTTAAACAGCAAACAGCCCCGTTTTCAGTCGCTGGCACCCCCTTACGGACTGTAAGGGGGTGGCTTACGGTCCGTAAGCCTGTGATCAGAAGCAAAAAAAAAACTTTTGTTCTTTCAAATTTCGAAAGGGCAACTGATGTGTAACGATTTTGGCCATGTTTTATCAGTATGGGGCCTCATGTTTTGGGTCTTCAACAGTTATATACCCTACCACTTTGATATGTTTTCTTGAATCCTTTGAAAGTGCCGAAAATGAAGGTTTATCGTAGAAATTTCCGTAGGATCCTATCTTGCACTTTTGAATTCAATTGCTGCCATCAATTTGCTGGATTGATGGTATATTAGATGTTCATAATATATAATTGGGTCTTGGGATTTATAAATGAGGTCGTTCAGAGGTGACAATTAACATGACGACACTTTTAAATCCTGCCAAACATCTTTATTAAATCCGGGTTTATAACGCTTTTTGTCTTACATGACACGTGTCGTTATTTCATTGAACACGAATTTTCGAGGTGTTAGAATTTCCCACTGCCAAATGTTTTTAAAACGCGTTTCAGGTAACAAAATGTGAAAGCCAAATAGAAGGCAGCTGGACAGCACTGAAGGCTTGGAAAAGTGGCAATAAAGTTACCTAAAATAAAATAGATGTTTTTATTTAATAAAATAGGATTTATTCCTATAAACATGTGTGTAATGCAAACTTGGTATTTATCCCATGTTTTTAATGTTATAAAAATGTGGTATTTTACTCTGATAAAATATTTCCTAACTACGGTCCTGATGTTCTGCTGTTAGGAAATAAATTACGGAAATATGTGCATAACTGTATTTATTTGTTATGTGTTATTTGACTGTTTGTTAGTTTACAGTATGAGCGACCAAGGACCATCTGACGCGTACCGTCAATTGTCTGGTTCACCTAGAAGCGAAGGCACCTCCTCTTCTCAGCCTGCCCTCTCGGGGTACTCTGCTGATACGGAAGAAGGAATCTTTGTGTTTAAGGCTCAGTCAGAAGAGCCATTTCCTCAAAAAAAAAGAGGGGATGGTTCAGTAGAGGGGCACACGAGCGTATAAAACGTATGAAAAAGTTACAAGACCGGAGAGCACTAGCAGCAGCCAAGAGAGAGACAGATGCCTATGCCCAGGATATGATCAATAGGGGTATAGCCAACATCCACATATTAGCAACCACTGCAGCTGACCCTAATCTGGAGCAAATAATAGCACCCCAACCACAACTGCCAATCCCTGACCAACCCATGGAGATAGGAGACCCTGAAAACCAAGTGGAGATGCATGACTTAAATCCAGAAGAAATACCTAGGGTACCTGCACCAAACCCCCTAGACCCAAATTACGACCCCTGGTGGGACGACAATAGGAACTATCTGCAACGTTACCCGATACATGAAGACATGCCCATGCCAAACGTAGGAGCCTACCTAGGTTTGGATCCTTTAGATCCCTATTTCCACGATGAATACATTAGGGAGATCTTAGAAGATCCTTACCAATTCCAGGCACCTACACCCCCATACCATGAACCCGCACCCCAGATTCCGAACCCAGTCCTAGAACCTGCACCCCCAATGAGTGCAGAAAACGTACAAGAACTTAGGACATTTGGTAAGGAAATTTTAGAGAGTAGTGAGCGAATGCGTCAGGTGGGAGAGCGACTCGTCTGGAAGTACGACGTGCGCAATATGGATTGTTGGATGAATCCATATCCGTAATGTGATGGTGGAGACGGTAATAGTAATAATAATAATACAATAAAAAAATAATAAAATAAAATAAAATATGTGTGTACGGATGCCTACTATTATTAGTGTAATTTTATTTCAGTCGGTATTGTAATTTTTATTTCAGTACTAGTGTGTAATAGACGCATAGTATATGAATAGAGTAAAGTCGCAATGATCGAACCTTTTGGCTAAATTGCGTGTCATGTGATTGACTATATTAAATATTATTGTGTGATATTAATATGTGGTAAATGTTTAAAATTCAGATGGCCGGCGAAGGAAATCAAGGAAATCTGAATAACGATAACCAGAGTAACATTAACGTGGTTAATGAGAATCCAAGCGTCAATAACAATGGAAACCAAGTGGATAATAGTGCTATCCGACACATAGTAGCACAAGGAATTATAGATGCAATGCCATTTATTATTCAAACGGTTCAGGAAGCGAATAATAAAAGTAAACATAGCAGTAAGCGACCAATTGAACCAGAACACAGCATAAACAATGGCCCTGTACTTCAAATGTCCATTCCCAAAAGAAGAAGAACCGTGTCTTACGGTTGTTCTTACAAAGAATTCTGGTCTTGTAAACCAATAGAATTATCGGGCAATGAAGAACCTATTGCAGCTTTACGCTGGATAGAAAAGACTGAGGCTGTTCTAAAAATAAGTAAATGTGCGGAAGAGGACAAGATAATGTTTGCTTCCAATCTATTTAAGAATTCAGCCTTAGAGTGGTGGAACACTATCCTTTAGTCTAGAGGAAGTGATAGGGTATACAATATGGAATGGGAAGAATTTTGGAATATGGTAGAAAGGAAATTCTGCCCTCCTAATGAAAAAGAGCAAATAGCAAACAAATTTCTAAATCTTAGGATGAATGGAGTGGATAGTAAGGGGTACACAAAGTTATTATTTGAATATGCCAGAATAGTACCAACCCTTGTAACACCAGAGCCGGTATTAATCTCCCGTTATATATGGGGATTAATCGGAGAGATTAGACATGTAGTCAAGGCAGCTCGACCTCAAACTATAGAAGAAGCTGTAGAATTAACAAATACATTGACTGATGAATTAATTCGTACTAGAGAAGAAGACCAAAGGAGAAACCTAACCCAAAGGCTTACCCAAGAATTCTGTTCTGGAAATTACATTCGTAGGAATATGGGTTCTACCTCTGCATCATTCTGCAAGGTCTGCAAGAAAAAGCATTCGGGAAAATGCTCCACTCTTTGCAATTTCTGCAAAATGCCAGGACACAAGGAAGAATATTGCAGAAAAAAATCCAGTAATGGACTGTGTTTCAACTGTGGAGAAAAAGGTCATATCAGGACAAACTATCCAAAATTGGCTCCAGCTGTATACAACAGGAATACTAAAAATGCTAGAGCATTTGTTCTGACTGCAGATGAAGCCAAGATGATTCCGGACGTGATAGCCGGTACATTTTTAGTTAATGATGTTTTTGCCAAAGTATTATTTGACTCTGGTGCAAACCAAAGTTTTATTAATACTTCGTTTTGCAAACTTCTAAATCAGTCATTAACTAAATTATCACAAGAATGTCTAGTAGAGACAACTAATGGAAAAACTGTTAGGATTTCTGAAATCTTGCAGGGAGCAAGAATATAATTTTTAAATCAAAAGTTTATGGCAAACCTTTACTTAATGAATCTGGCAGGATTTGATGTCGTTTTAGGAATGGATTGGTTAATAGCCAATAAAGCCAGTATTTTATGTTATCAAAAGTCAATCCAAGTAAATTCATCAAAAGGTGAAAAGATCACAATTAAAGGAGATAAACCATCTAGATCCACTAAATTCATCTCTGTAATGAAAACTGCAACCTATATAAGAAAAGGTTCTATAGTGTATTTGATTTCCATAATCACTAACACTAAAGGAAAAGAACTAAAAGACATTCCAGTAGTGTCTCAGTTTTCAGATGTATTTCCAGAAGAATTACCAGGTTTACCGCCAGACAGATAAGTTGAATTCAGAATTCATCTACTACCCGGAACAGCACCAATCGCCAAAGCCCCTTACCGTTTAGCACCCGCAAGAATTGAAGAAACAATTAGATGAATTGCTGGAAAAAGGATTCATACAGCCAAGTTCGTCGCCATGGGGAGCGCCGATACTGTTCGTTAAAAAGAAAGACGGATCAATGGGTATGTGCATTGATTATCGTGAATTGAACAAGGTCACGATTAAGAACCGGTACCCATTACCGAGAATCGATGATCTGTTCGATCAATTGCAAGGAGCTAGATTTTTCTCAAAATCGATTTAAGGTCAGGATATCATCAATTAAAGGTACTGGAAGAGGATATTCCTAAAACCGCTTTCAGAACAAGGTATGGTCATTATGAATTTACTGTCATGCCATTTGATCTAACCAATGCCCCAGCCTCATTTATGGACATGATGAATCGAATATGTAAGCCATATTTGGATAAATTCATAATTGTCTTCATTGATGATATTCTAATTTATTCTAAGAATAAAGAGGATCATGCAAAGCATTTGCACACACTTTTAAGTATATTAAGAAAGGAAAAGCTTTATGCTAAATTTTCTAAGTGCGAATTTTGGTTAGAACAGGTACAGTTTCTTGGACACTTAGTTAACCATGAAGGCATTCATGTGGATCCCATAAAAATCGAGGCAATTACCAAATGGAAAACCCCTGAGTCACCAACTGAGGTTAGAAGTTTCTTAGGATTGGCCGGTTATTATAGAAGATTTATTCGAGATTTCTCTAGAATAGCCATTCCTTTAACTAAGTTAACATGTAAATCCATTAAGTTTGAATGGAGACCAAAACAAGAAGAAGCATTTAGAATTCTTAAGCAAAGATTAACTAATACACCCATACTAGCGTTACCAGAAGGAACTGAAGACTTTGTAGTATATTGTGACGCTTCTAAGTTAGGTTATGGATGTGTATTGATGCAACGTCAAAGGCTTATAGCTTATGCCTCTAGACAACTTAAGAATCATGAAGAGAATTATTCAACCCATGATTTAGAATTAGGAGCTATAATTTTTGCCTTGAAAATTTGGAGACATTATCTTTATGGTAATAAGTTTACCATATTTACTTATCATAAAAGTTTAAGGTATGTTTTCGAGCAAAAAGAGTTAAATATAAGACAAAGACGCTGGATGGAATTACTTAGTGATTATGATTGTGATATCCAGTATCATGAAGGAAAAACAAATGTAGTGGCAGATGCTTTAAGTCGAAAGTATCATGAAAAGCCAAAAAGGGTACGATCTCTTAAATTAAATATGCAAGTAGATTTAAATGATCAAATTAGAAAAGCACAAGAATCAGTAATCAAGGATGATACTGAAAAATTAAAAGGAATGATTAAGGAATTAGAACAAGGAACAGATAGAATTTGGAGATTCCATGAAAAGAGAATGTTTCTAAATGTTTAACTTGTTCACAAGTTAAAGCTGAACACCAGAAACCCTCAGGTTTGTTACAACAACTAGAAATGCCAGTGTGGAAATGAGAATTAATAACAATGGATTTTGTTACTAAATTACCCAAAACAAGAAAAGGTAATGATACAGTCTGGGTGATTGTAGATAGGCTAACCAAGTCAGCTCATTTCCTACCAATGAAGGAAACATTTAGTATGGAACAGCTAGTAAATTATATGTAAATGAAATTGTTTCATTACATGGAATTCCTTTATCAATTGTTTCTGATAGGGATAGCCGATTTACCTTTCATTTTTTGTCAAGTTTCCAAAAGGCAATGGGAACCAAGTTAAATCTAAGCACAGCTTATCATCCTCAAACGGACGGACAAAGCGAAAGGACAATTCAGACAATGGAAGACATGCTTAGAGCTTGTGTAATTGATTTCGGAGGTAATTGGGACGATCACCTACCTTTAATAGAATTTTCCTATAATAATAGTTATCACACAAGTATCAATGCTGCACCATTCGAAGCACTTTATGGACGAAAGTGCCGAACCCCAGTCTGTTGGGCATAAATTGGGTAGAAGCAACTATCTAGACCTGAGATAGTACAAGAAACAACCGACAAGATTATTCAAGTCAAGGAACGACTAAAAGCAGCACGAGATCGACAAAAGAGCTATGCCGATAATCGACGTAAACCATTGGAATTTCAAGTAGGAGATAAAGTATTGTTGAAGGTCTCTCCTTGGAAAGGAGTTGTAAGATTCATCAAAAGAGGAAAGTTAAGTCCCAGGTATGTTGGACCTTTTGAGATTATTAGAAGGATAGGACCTGTAGCCTATCAGTTACAACTGCCAGAAGAAATGGCAGAAATACATGAGGTATTTCATGTATCCAATCTCAAGAAATGCTTAGCCAATGAATCACTAATGGTACCTCTTAAGGATATAGAGGTAAATGAGCAACTCAAGTTTGTAGAAAGACCTCTACAGATTGAAGACAGGAAAGTCAAGAACCTCAAACATAAGAGACTAGTTCTGGTCAAAGTGAAGTGGGACTCCAAAAGAGGACCTGAGTACACATGGGAGCTTGAATCAGAAATGCAAAAGAAATATCCACACTTGTTCCAGTAGATCTCGAGGACGAGCTCTAAAACAAGGTGGGGAGGATGTAACAATCCTAAATAAACCGACACCCTCGAATATTTTCCGACACCCCAAAATATTTTAAAATATCCCAATATGTCCCAAAATACACCCCATACGCGAAAACAGGCCCCAAATATATTAAATAGTATTAAAAATAATTAAAAACTGAAAATTTAAGTTGATCCGGGCCGCGTAAGGTACCCCATAACCCTTATGCGGGCTGCGAGAGGCTCAAAAGGTGGCGCAGCCCGGTGTGGCCACGTGGCCCAACACACGACAGGCCTAGTCGCTGACCCAGCCAAGCTATCGCGTTGACCAGGTTTGACGCGGGCCGCGTAAGCCTTTGCTTACCTTTACGCGGGCAGCGAGAAAATGAGAAATCAGCACTATATAAAGGAGGCCTCGGATCTCAGTCGAAATCGTTCAAAAATCGTTTCTCAATCTCAATTTCTGAATAATAGGCTTATTATACGGGTATTATACCCCCCCTTAAATAGCGAAGTTCTGCTCCGTTGTAAGTATTATAACCCCTGGATACGTATTAGATACGCTGCCCGATTGATCTAGGCTTCCGTAACGGCTGTCGTGGTTCTGCCCGACGTAGTCGTTGGAATGCCGTCTCGGGGAGGGTATTACTAATGTTAAAATGGGTTATTATACTAACACGTGTACATTTGTGTAAATTATAGATTGTCACCAGGAAACCCTCACGGGAAATCTAAGAAAGCAATGTGAGTTGATCCACTTTTTGTTAACTGTTTTTACAAAACCTCATACAATTAAATATATATGAAGCAGTTATTGAGTATTTGTAAGAATAAAATTATCATGAGTATGTTGGGATTTTGTATACAAAATTTGTTACCACCTGGCCAAGGAGTAACATTTCCACAAGTCGGGTTTGACAGTACCATGGATGTTAATTGTGATGTCTTGGAAACAAATATAATTGCAGGATCGCCCTCAATACTATACAATGATTTTTATTGAAACTTGATTAAACTGGGATTCACTCACCAGTATTTCTCACTGACAAATGTTTTTAAAACGCGTTTCAGGTAACAAAATGTGAAAGCCAAATAGAAGCCATCTGGACAGCACTGAAGGCTTAGAAAAGTGGCATTAAAGTTACCTAAAATAAAATAGATGTTTTTATTTAATAAAATAGGATTTATTCCTATAAACATGTGTGTAATGCAAACTTGGGATTTATCCCATGTGTTTAATGTTATGAAAATGTGGTATTTTACTCTGATCAAATATTTCCTAACTACGGTCCTGATGAAAAATTCCGCTGCCAAATTAGACAATACACGATACCACCGAAACTGGCTCGCGGCCGCCCGTTCCCGGGGATCAGGGATCGGGGGTTGCGACAGTTTGATTGGTTTTGAAAACTGAGTTTTGACCATATTGTGAAAACTTACCAAACAGTCACTCGCTTCACTCTTATGTTTGATGAGAAAAACCCAAAGCGCCCTACTAAAATCATCGACAATGGTTAGGAAAAAACTCGCATGGCCTGTTGATGGTTTACGATATTTACCCCAAATGTCACAATGAATTAACTCAAAACATTCATTAGTCTTAACAAAACTCTTAGGAAATGGAGTCCGTGTGTGCTTAGCTTTGATGCACGAATCACACACATTGTCTTCAAAATTGAAAGAAATATCCTTTAAAAAATTAATATGCGATAACTTGGAATCGGAAGCGTGACCTAGTCTTGAATGCCAAACTTTAGCGTTAACTTTGATCGCCATAGCCTTTCTTTCTTGAGCCACCATACCCATCCGATATAGACCTTGAATGCATTTTCCCGTGCCAATCAACTTCTTCGAGTGTAAGCCCTGCATTACACAAAAATCCGGAAAAAAGCTTACTACACATTGTAACTCTTTTGACAATCTACTAACTGAAAGTAAATTGCAATTGAAGTTTGGAACATATAAAACTTCATTGATTTTATTTCCACCAATCAAGGTGCAATCCCCTTTTGCTTCTACCGATATGTTATCACCATTCGGTATCGTAACAGGCGCCTCTCGTATGGTTCGAATAGTATTTTCAAGAGACTCCAGGTTATGAACGGTGTGCTCGGTTGAACCTGAATCCACGATCCAATCCCTATTTTCATTATGCTTACCAGCCATATTTGCCTTACGAACAGGGTCACCTTCAGTATTCTGCTCGTTGCTGGCAAAGTGCTTCATGAGCACCTGATATTGGGTTTCGGTCAGGCCTGCTAAATTGGACTCGGTCTCGATGTGGGTTGCCTTTGGCTTTGCTTTGTCAACCTTTGCTTTTCCGGGCCACCATTCAGGATATCCTATCAACTTGAAACAACTATCTCGTTTGTGACCATCTCTCCCACAATGAGTGCAATGATCGACTTCATTAGCTGCAGTTTGCTTGGGTTCTTTTGAGACCCCTCTATTGTTTCGTTGGAAGTTGGAAGGTCCTTCTCGTCGTCCTTGGGTTTTGACAAATTTCTTGAATAAAGTTTCCATTTCTGGAAAGAATCAAAAGTATGAAATATGTTAGTAGTAAACGTTTTAAACACATATTTATGCTTCAAATGACCCTGTGAGTCATCTAAAACAAGAATTTTCAATAGAATCTTGTTCTACAAATTTTTTTCAAAAATAAGGAAAAAGTTTCCTTTTTGGGAAAGTTAAGAACTATATCATGTTCATGCTACTTTTGTTCATAAATTTTGATTGATATTGATACTTGACGATGTTTTATGTTGAAATAAATTGAAAACAAGTTTTGTATAAACTTGGGGAAAAATTCATATTTCAAACAAAACTATGGCAAAATTTTTATAAATTTTGTTATGTTTAAAAAGTTGTTAAACAAAGAAGTATGTAACTAAAACAACTATTTGAGGTCTTTGAACATGGTTAAATAAATTTTGGACAAAGTTATAAATCCATGTTTTATAAAAAGATTTCTAAACAAAAGTGACAAGTATATATTTTTGGATAAAATATGTACTTTCAAAAATATCCACCAAGTATCATAAATATATATTTTGATGTGTACATTATATGTTTAGTTCATGTAAGGAACAAATACAAAATTTATACACATCCACGAAAATTACAAAAATATATATGAACTTGAAAAACGAAATAAAATGTCCATCCTTGGACATGAACACAAAAACAGACAAATTCGGACAATATGGACTTTTGGACAAAATAAAATGGCACAAAACAAATAAATGGTAAAAACGAGACGAACGACACTAAAGGGACAAACGAGATGAATAAACCAAGCCGAAACATAGAAAATGGTCATAACAAAATACGAATCGTCACAAAAGCTTATGCACTAAAAAGGTTCATATATGGCATAAGTAATGACTTTTATAAAAACTAGATTTTTATAAAAATACAAGTATTACTATTATTTTTTACTAGCCCTAAATCTTCTAAATTAAAAAGTAGTCCATAAGTTAAATTGGGATAATGTCCATTTCTCATAAATAAAATTTGGGCTAAGCCCACTTTTACAAAACAATGGACTAAAATATATTTTTATTCAAAATTGGGCTAAAGCCCACTTTACAAAAAATATTTGGATTAAAAACCCAATTTTTATAAACTATTATGGACTAGATCCATTTTTAGAAAATGGTTTGGGCTATGCCCATTTTTACATAACTTATTTGGGCTAAGTCCACCATTAAAAATTAAATTAGGCTAGGCCCACTTTCATAAAAAGTATTTTGGGCTAAGGCCCACTCCTACAAATTAATTTGGGCTTGACCCACTTTAAACAAAGTTATTTGGGCTAGGCCTATATACACCAAATACACAAAATGGACTTAAAATCTAATAAATAAATTAAGCCCATTAAAAAACAAATCAAATAGAATATATATATATATACGAAAACACAACAAAAAAAGCAAACGACTACGAGAAACTAAAAACGAAATACAAGATGAAATACTTGTACAATAAACAAACATAAACCTAAGTGTCTAACTAGATTAGAACACTTGTAGGTCGAGAAACAAACAACGAACAGGGGATCGAATAGAGATTTGCACGGAACGCAAATCTGTGAGTTCATGTTTACCCTTTTACTTTGAATGTTTATAGTTTTAAACTTTCGGGGATGTATACATGTTACAAATAGTATGATGATACGATGAAACTATTTTGATCACATGCGGATATGTGTTTAAAATAAAGGGACCATTAATGAATAAACAAGTACCGAGGAACAAACGAATAGATCTATTTGGGTTTTGGCAAGCCCCACTCTTAACGGCAACGATAACCGCGATCGTTAAGAGTTCCTTTATGTGCAACGTTACCCGATACACGAAGACGTGCCCATGCCCAATCTAGGAGCCTACCCAGGTTTGAACCCTCTAGATCCCTATTACGATAACGATGTATACATTAGGGAGATTTTAGAGAATCCTTACCAATTTCAGGCACCTACACCCCCATATCAGGAACCCGCACCCCAAATTCCAAACCCAGTCCTAGAACCTGCACCCCCATTGAGTGAAGAAAATGTACAAGAACTGAGGAAATTTTAGAGAGTAGTGAAAGGATGAGACAGGTGGGAGAGCGACTCGTCTGGAAGTACGACGAGCGCAATATGGATTTCTGGATGAATCCATATCCATGAATGTGATGGTGGAGACGGTAGTAATAGTAATAGTAATAATAATATAATAATAAAATATGTGTGTATGTGTATGAAAAAAAAACTATGGATGCCTACTATTAGTAGTATAACTTTAAATTTCATTCGGTATTGTAATTTTTTTTCAAGTATCGGATTGTAGTAGATGCATATTATATAAAAATAGAGTAAAGTCGCAATGATCGATGCTTTTGACCAAAGTGCGTGTCATGTGATTGGCTATATTAAATATTATTTTGTGATATTAATGCGTGGTAAATGTTTAAAATTCATATGGACAACGAAGTGAACCAGGAAAACCTGAACAATGAAAACCAGAGTGATAACCACCCGAATAACGATAATCTGAATAATGAGAATCCGAACAACAATAACAATGGAAACCAAGTGGATAATAGTGCCATCCAACACATAGTGGCACAAGGAATCGTAGATGCAATGCCATTTATTATTCAAACTGTTAAGGAAGCGGATAATAAAAGTAAGCATAGCAGTAAGCGACCAACTGAACTAGAACATAGCGTAAACAATGGACTTGTACTTCAAGTGCCCATTTGTAGGATCATTTACAGACCCGAACGAGTCGATCAGAAGAGTTTTGCTCAGTTTGAAAGGCGAAAACAAACAAACTGAGATCAATTCAGCAAGATTATCACTTAAAATTGTCGTATTAATGATCTGATAACATTTTACAATGAGATGACACTTCGGCAGCACTTCGTGGCTCAACCGGAAACTGTTACAAATGATTCAGCTTGAAGGGTATATATAGTGATCAGGATTTCGCTTGAGAGTGCCAAAGAACCTGTTCAAGCGAAATTACTCTAGGTGATTTCGCTTGAAACAACACAAGACACTTTCAAGCTAAATCACTCCCTTTCAAGCGAAATCTCCATATCTCAAAATATGTGCACCAATCTAACAATCTAAATACAAGACTCGATACAAGACGAAGTCGAGAGACGCATGCACTAACAGACTCCCCCTCGAATGTTGACGACTCTTAAAGTGTTGAGTCTTCTCATCTTCAGTCTTTATCAGTCCTCTCAAACTCTCTGAAGTATCTGACGCTGTAAAACATCCTCAAATCTCTCTCTTCTCTTTCTATCAAGAATTCGCAATCTTATGATCAGAACCTGGCTCTTTGACATTCAGACTCCCCCTCTCAGTAAGCTGGGATTGTAGTCTGGAATTCTTGTTTCCAAGATCATAACCTGGCTCTTTGCTCTTTCCATAGGTTCAAGATCGATTCCTGACTCTATCATTACCTGCAAAAATCTCTACCTCAAAATAAATTTTCTGATGATCACTTGTAAAAACAAACTCACCATCTAATAAAACACTTGCAGGAATAAAACAATCAAAGAATAATTTTTCAATGTAGATCTCAGATGAAATATTTGAAGAAATATCGTTTTTCTTATCAAAACAACACACTCTCCCAAACCATCTGTTCATCATGTCTAGCACTCTGAATTTTGAAAAATAGCTCTCCAACATCAGTTGTCGAAAACCTTTTTGTATTTTTCAAAATTTATGCTAAAACACACTAAAATCTTTTTGGATTTTTCAATATAATGAAATGCAGAGAAGAAATATTTAAAAACAATATTTTTGTGAGTTTGTGTAAGAGGATCATATCAGTTTTTGAGACAAATCACCAACACCGTAAAGCTTTAATCATTTTAAGTTCTAAACGATTCACTTAGATTGTCAGTGTACTGATCCACTTAAATTTTCACACAAAGTTCAACTGCTTCGAGATACGAAATTAATGTCTTAGATACTTAAACTTAATCGCTTGTCCCACCTCAGAATATACTCCCGTATCCAGATCCCAATATTCAGTCTTACAGGTGAGTATACCACAGATGATATCTGTAAGGGGTTAAATTGCGAAAACCGTGAGAGCTCAGGTCAGAACTTTCGTTCAGCAGAGAGATGACGGCTTCGACTTTTGGTGTGTCCCCTTTAGAGGATCTTTTTTACAACAGCATTGATTAGCAATTTTATTGTTTCATCATTTATGCTGTTTCAAGCAAGCGTAAAGTATTCTCCGGGGACTAGGCCATTGCTTCCGCATTATCAGAAGTCCCAGGATAATACCCCAGATATCACTGAGTATAAAGACCTAGTATCTCAGAAAGAGGGACCTTTCAAACAAGATTTCGGGGGTTACCCATATATCCGAGAGATGTTCCCCACGATATAAGCAAGTTTGAAATTTAGGTTTATATCTCGTCACAATCTACTAATTGTATAAAAATCTACTGGCACATCATCAGTGAGAGCGTTTATCACATTTTAACTTTCCAATTCTTTAGCATGCTATGATCGTCCACTGATGTACTATCATTTCCTCTTCTTTGACACAAAAACTCATTTTTTTTTAATTTTATCATATTTTTGTCTTTTTCAAATTTTCAAATGTTTTTTGGATTTTCATAAATTCTTACTCCCCCTAAAATGAAAACACATTTCAGGAAATTTTGAAAACAAACTGTACAAACAACATGACAACTGATATCAAATAGCTTCAATTCACCATCCACTTGGCATAAACAATCAGAACTCCCCCTCACAACCAAACATTTTCTCATTATGATTTCAAAACACTTAAGTTTGTTTTAATCAAATGGTTTTTCCGGAAAATAAATTTTGTTGATTGATTTTAACCATTTGTATGTTAGGGGTTTGGTTCATCACATTGTCATTCAACCACTTGTAAAAATGATCCAATCAAGTTCAACTTAATGACCTTGATTAATCACTTGTAGGTGAAAATATTTTTCAACCACATGACTTACCAACCAATACCTCATGTAGATTGAATTCTCAAGATGCCGATTCCTACTCCACACTTACCAACCTGGGAGTTCCGGCAAGTCATACTTGTGACTAATTTTCAATTTTTCAAAAACAATATAAGAATGATGCCGATTCATGCTCCACGATTACCAACTTGGGAGCTCCGGCAAGTCCACAGACTTACTATTCGTAATATGTACCATCCCAGTCACAAACCAGGGATGGTTCAACTTTATCTTTCTTCATCTTCTTCTCATAAAACTCCTTCACTCCTTTGACCTTCCTGTCAACCATTTTTCCAAAAATATGATGAACTTTGGAGTTGAAGGCTTTTTCAATATCAAACTCTTTCTTTTCTGAGAAAAATTGGTTTGATATCTCAACTTTACCAACTTTTTTCTGAAAATTTTCAGCCCGAAGTGGTGGAAAATTCACATCATCCACAGTCGGTACTGATTTTTCACTTTTAATCTCAACCTGTGGCTCATCTGACTTTGTGGAATCAGAATCATCGCTAGAACTATCATCAGATTTCTTAACAACCCATTTTTGGTTGTCAAGATTTCCCTTCTTCTTATAAAACCTGTTTGAACATTCACAAATCTCAAAAATCGAATTTTTGAATAGTTTTGTTCTATCAATTGGTGGTTCAAACTCAATCTTTTTATCTATCCAGTTACGAGAAACTCCCTGTTTTGATTTTACTGCCTTGGAACAATCTTTGGCAATATGTCCAACATTGTTGCATTTGAAACAGGTTCTCGTTTCTTTCTTCTGATCAAACATCTTCCCCATTTCTTCTTGCTTCTTCGCAAGGAATTCTCTGTTTGATTGCTTCCAGAAAGTACTCTTTTGTTCTTCTTCAGCACTTGTCCTTGAAACAAATACCATCTTTGATTTAAAATCTCGAACATATTTTTCATTTTTATAATTTTCTGGTGGAATAAATCCAAGACCTTTCTTTTTGAAATTACCGTTATGGTTTGGTTTCTTTTGAAAACCTGAACCAGAACTGTAACCCTTTTTTCTTGTTTTCTCTTTGGTGAACTCTTGAGGTGTATTTTTTAGGTTTATCATTAAGATTTACATCTTTTATTTCAGAAATATTAATTTCTGATAGTTTGAAAACCTTTTTGATCATTTCTGGTTTAACACCTCTTATTGGAAATTCCTCATCAAAATATAATTTGTCAGAATCATTCAAAGTATATGCAACTTTAAACGTTTCGTCATTCAAATTAGATTTTGGTAACAAGAATTCTTTGTTATAAACCCTTTTAATTGACGACTTTGAACTGTTGACTGTCGAACTCGAACTTTCAGAACCAGACTTTGACTCTGACTCTGACTTCGACTCTGAGTTTGACTCCAACTTTGACTCCTCAGTTTCATCTTTATCCAACACCTGATCGACTACTTTCTTTATTAACTCGGACTCATGATCAGTGTCAGATGATGTAAAAGTCACATCAATATTTTCTGGCAAGTTAACTGTAGACTCCGACTCCCACTGTAAATTTGTTGCCTTTTCGACTCTTTCTGAATTTGGATTTCTCGGAGAATATCCATTTTCAAGCGGAGGTGGACACTTGTTGTAACTGAAACCTTGTTTCTTACCAGATTTCTTTTCTTTAGTATCCTTCTTTTTGTCTTTCATCTTTTCAGGAGTCTTTTCTTTAAAAACTTTTTGTTCTTCAGTATTCTTTGTCTCAGAAGTCTCCTCTTCCTCAAACACCTTCATGCCTTCTACTGTTGGATAGATCCTGTCAATAACATAAGAAGTACATTAGTAACTTTTCAATAAACGATTAACTCTTTCAGTTTCAATTCTTTGGGTTTCAAGTTTCTGTTCTAGCACAGCACACTTCTCAATGTAGTTGTTCACAACTTTCTGCTTTATCGTGAAAGCTCCCTGAAGTGTCTTCATTGCTGTTGCTTGTTCTTCACTTGTCTGGTTGTATTGATTCATAGCTTTGTTCAGGACATCATAAGATTCCTTCAAACTATTCAAGTTATAAATCAATGTGCTATTCTGTTTCTTTATAGCTTCACAAGTGTCACACTTCACAGGAATCTTTTTAGCATCAACTTCTTCATCAACTTTGAACTTTGGTATATCTTTCACCTTTTTCTTTATCACTGGAACAGCCTCATCATCACTACTCACTGGTGTTTTAATCTTTTTCTTTTTCTTTTCAACCTTTTCATCTTCACCATCACTTTCAGCCATCATTTTCAAATGATCTGCCATTTTCCTTGACCAATACTCACGATCATCATCACTATCTTCTTCAACTCGAGCAACGTACGCTTTGTGACTTGAATCTTTGTTTGGATCATAATCATCCCAGTTAAAATTTGTCCAACTAAAACCTTCAGGCAATTTTTCATCATCTTGGTTTATCAGGCATGCTCTGTTATCAGCTGAGATATATTTGTCCCACCTGAAACTTTTTGTTGGCTTTTGATCATCCTGATTCACCATACAAGCTCTCTTTGAAGATTCTTCAATCTCTTTTCTTCCATGTGCCACTTGCGGTTCTTGTTGTTGAGCAACTTGATGATAGATCGCCTTTCGATAGTAATCATTATTGTTGTTGAACGGATTTTGAGCTCCACTTGCTTCGCGATTTTTGCACTCCCTCTTGAAGTGTCCTTTTTCCCTGCAACGAAAACAAGTGACTTTAGATTTATCAAAACCCAAAGTAGAAATATTAGCTTCACGTAAATCATCTCTTCCTGTGATCTGCTTAAATTTCTCAGCTCGTCTCAACACACTAGCCAAACACCATTTTATATCCATCAGTTCCATCTCTTCAGCTTCAATCTGATCGCAATCCTCTTTTGTAAGCATTGGATTCCCGATCCGACCTGCAACAAAACTACCATAAGATTCTAATACAGTTCCCAACAAAGACATGTGGCTTTTGGCCATTTCTGCTGAATAATCTTCATCATTCTCCAGATTCAGTACAATGTTGCGTTTAAGCTTTTTGCCATTCTTTGTTGTAGAAATATTCGGATCAAATGATGGATATGAAGAGAAACTTGTGTTGCTGTTTGATCCTTTGGATGAACCTTCAGATGAACTCTTTTTATTGAAAGCTGTTTGAATCTTTGGTGACAAGTTGGTGTTTTTATCACTAACACCACCTTTGTAATAAAGCCCGATGTCTTGTTCACCATCGAAATCTTTCATTCTTAAAGCTTTTCTTTGTTCCATCTCCTGAGCCTCAATCTTTTCAATGAATTTACTCAATGTCAGACTGTTAAACCCTTTCTTGTTCCTTAGCATCATGAGATATGTGCCCCAAGTCTCATAGGGTAATGCATCAGCTAGCTTCTCAATCAACTCCTCATTATCCTTCTCGATGCTCAATCTCTTCATATTAGCTAACAAATTGCAATATCTTTCAACAATTTGCTTTGTGCTTTCATTTTTCAACCCACGAAACAGATCAAACTCTTTCTTCAAAAGCGATTTCTTGTTTTTGACCATCTCTTGACTACCATGAAACTTTGATCTTAATGCTTTCTAGATAGAGTAAGAAGTTCCATTGTGTTGTAATAACACCAAGATATCTTCTTTCACTGCTTGTTGTAAAAGACTTAGCATCATTTTCTCATCTTTGTACTTCTTTCTAGCATCTACACTTAGATCTTTGATTGGAACAATCTCTTCGTCATCATTCGTCGGTCTAATGTATTTTGTCTCGACACATTCCCAAGCATCTAAGTAATTGGCTTGTACCCAATTTTCAAACCGTCCTTCCCAACCCTTATACTCCTCGATGTTCATTAGTTTAGGCGGTTTTTGCATCGTCCCTGTCTCATTTTCCAACATAGTGTTCTGTGCCAAAGTGATCGGGGTGACCGGGGTAGCAAACGCGTTATAAAAATCCTTGTCCATATTTCGGATTTTCAAAAATTTGTCAAACAGTTGGTTCAAGCGAAATCACAAAGTCAAACTAAAGTCTCTGTTCAAGCGAAACCCAGTTCAAGCGAAAACACAACTTTTCAAGCGAACTACCTGATTTCGCTTGAATCGTTCAAGCGGAATGAGGACCTTGAAGCGAAAACAGTGTTTCAAGCTGAAACACTCAAGCGAAATAACCAACTGAAGCGAAATGGCAGGTTTGAATCGAAATCAGATCAAAAACTGTTAGTGCAGTATGTCTATCGCCTCCGTCATCTCAAGACCGTAGCAGAAATAGATTAAGTTTTGTGCTTATAGTGTTATATTTTAGTAAAAGACAAGGTGGCATTTATGTAAATAATGAGATTTCTCATTATATCCCTTGGCCTATAAATAGGAGCCTTAGGGTTTTCTTTTAGGAACTTTTGACACTTTTACACATTTGGAGCTTGGGAGATCTAGAGCTAGAGAGAGAAAGTTCTAGAGAGAGAAAGCTTGTCCACGTGATTCAGGCTCTTGTACGTTATCAAATCTATCAAAGAATCACAGATTATATTACTTTCGTGTGTTTCGGTCTTGCTCGTACACGGATTCCGCACGTCGTACGGTCGATTCGCAATCGAAACGGAGACGATTCCGGACCTAACAAGTGGTATCAGAGCAGGAGCTCGGTTGCGAGGATCAAACGCCCGATTTCGTTCAAGATTTGATCAGATTCAGAGCCAAAATCATCCAGATTTGTCAAATTTCTCATATTTTTCTTGTTCTTCACGTTTTTATCTGATTTTTTTCGATTTGAACAGGTTTTTACGGTCGAAAATTGCTGATTTTTGGATATGTTGAGCGAAAGTACCTGATCTACAAGCGTACAAATTTTCAGATCTAAATTCGAAGCCATTCGTGAGATATCTTGATTTTTGTGGTGCGAAAATGATAAAAGTTGCTGCTGTTACGGTTGTTGTTCTACGCGCGGATTGCCACCCGTGCGTATGACCATCCGCGTTGACTGATTGTTGACCTATACGTACGGATAAGTTGCCCGTGCGTACAACTATACGGGTTGACTATACATTGACCTATCCGCACGGACACTTGTCCGCACGGTTAATAATCCGCGTCATAACATTTCACCTGAACAAGTTACTTTTGTCAACAAATTTCTTGATATCATTAATAAGATGCAACAATAAGTCACGTGTATCCAAGTGAGTGATTAATTCAAGCGGTGAGCATGTGAAGTTTCTGTAAATCACGTGATTTTCTTTGTCCAAGGATAATTGTCAGATTGCATGTGATAGTGATAATGTTTGTCGGCTAGTGATTGTTTATCAGCAAATCACGTGATTAATCTGCATTCTGAGAGCATGTGATATTGTTGTTGGTCGAATAGGAGTTGTGTCACACGTGCGGATAACATACATCATCATACGCACGGATAGCATCATACGCACATATAGCATTATTTCCACCCGCACGGATTACTTTCAGCCATACGTGTTGACTTGTTGACTCTGCCACCCGCACGGACAACTTGTGCATGCGGATAGCATCATTTCTCGTACGCACGGATACCTCGTGCGCGCGGACAACTCGTACGCGTGGACAACTCGTACGCACGTACAACTCGTCCGCACGAACAACAATCAGCGTCTGCGCATTTCATCCAAGCGAGTTATTAAGTCAACACTGTTATGTTTGTCAGTCAAAGTAATCATTTTCATTCGATGAGTATGTGACTAGGTACATGTGTCATCAAGTGTTGCTTTGCTTAATCATCTTTTCACGTGATCATTCTGCAAGTTTGCATGAGAAGTTGATATTGAATAGTTATCACGTGATTATCATTGCCCAAGAATAGATGTCAGTATACATGTGATCTTTCATTAAATCATAACATTTGGTATCATTTTGAGGTCAAAGAAGTCAACAAGCTACCCGATTGGACAACAGTTTGTCGTGTAGTAACATTCATACGGACAACATTGTTGTACGCACGTATCACCACCCGTGCGTATCACCACCCATGCGTACAACATCTCACGGATCCCCACTCGTGCGTATTGTCATCCGGTTTACCATCCGGACGAATCATCATCCGGACCAACTCATTTGTTCGTGATACTTCATCCGATTTGGGCTGATCTCATCCGTTTGGGACAACATCATCCGATTGACTATTGATCCATCCGAACGAACTAAATTCTTTTACGATTGTTTGACAAATTTGATTAAACTCATTGTGTTTGTTTGTTCGTGATTCAGGTTCTTGTGATTGAAGATATACAAAGTGCTCTAGGTGTTTGAAGATGTCAAGCAGTAAGGTTGATCCTGATAGATATTGGAAAGCAGATTATGCAAGATGGGAAATCGGAAAATTAAATGAACCATTCAAAGAAGCCAAGAGAGCAAAAAGATGGAATGATGAGTTGGAATGTTACATGGATCCACGGGGTAATCCAGTTGTTGACCCATCAAAAGTGGATTTCAAAGCTGTAACAAGTTTGATTCCAAGGCAAGCTACTTTCAATACACGAAGATTATCTGATAAAGCATATTTGCCTGATTTGGAAAAGAAAATTAGAGAAGTTTGTGAAGCAAGTCTACCAAAGGTGGTAGAAATGAAAAAGAGAAAAGAAGAAGAATTGAAGAAGATGATTGAGGAAGTGAAAATTGTCGCAAAGCTTGCTGGAGAGGAACAGAGAGCTGAAGAAACACAGAAGAATGAAGAAGATCAGAAAGTTGAGCCAGAAGAACCGGTGCTGAATGAGACTGAGGTTAGAAAATCTTCTGACTTATCAAATGTTGAGATTGTTGATAACAATGAAAACAAGTGCAGGAATAGCATAGAAATGTGCAAAGCCTGTACAGAAAAAGATGACATCATAAAAACAAAAGATAATGACATAGTTAAACTTGAAAATGTTTTCACAATAAAATGTAAAGATATGATTGAAAAAGAAGAAATTTTGAAACTAAAAGTTGAAAAGCTGACACAGAAATGTCAAGATCTTGAAAAGGATAATGATGTTTATAGACAATTGTGTTCAGCAAAATGTGTCGATTGTGTTGAAAAAGAATCTAAATTTCAAGAATTACAAAAACAGTATGATTCTTTAAAGTGGTCGAGTCAGAGAGTACAAGAAGCTTATGATACTTTGAAGAGCCAAGTCAAAAGTTTTGATCAAAGATTGTCAGAAACTTTAGTCACTAAAGAAATGTATGAAAGAAAGTTTAAAGAAAAGCAAATTGAATTAAACAAATGTGTTGATGAAATTGCAAATCTTAAACAAGTCTTGGCTGAAAAAGAAAAAGTTGTTACCAAACTTCAAAGTTATCATAACTCTTCGTACATTCTCGAACGCATTTTCAACATCACACCAGATGACAAAGATACTGAAAATTGCAAAAAGGGTATTGGTTCAGAATTTCATCAGGTACCACCACCATTGAGAAACAATTGTACTTTTTATGATGAGGAAAAGGTGGCAAAGGGTTTGAACATAGCTGACCAGTTACCTGAAAGTATCGATGTGACTTACTCCAAATCTGATGATGCTAATGATTCAGAGGTGGTAAGTAAGGTTGTTGAAAGCGTTTTGAAAGATGAGTCTGCAAAAGGTAAGTCTGAATCACAGGAGGAAGATGAAGGAAATTTTCATGATGGTTATCTGAAAAACACAAAATCCGAGAAAAATTTGGATGATGATTCAAAGGGATTGGTCTATACCATGATTGGATCGAACAAACTATTCTTAGATGTTGTATTCCCGATTCAGAATGTGATTTCAGAGAAGGTCGATAAAGTTTTCAAAATGGTTGAGATTGAGAAATCGGAAATTTCAAAGTTTGCTGGTAAAGGTCATAAATCTTTTTATAACAAACCTGGTTTTAAGAAGAAAAACATGAAGGCTGGTTTGGGTTATAAAAAGAAACAAAATTGGAAGAAAAATGTTCAGGTTAAAACAAGTTTTGTTCAAGGAAAAAGTTTAGCAGAGGAAGAAAAACTCAAAATTGGACAACAGTCTAATGCTGAGTTTGAAGCTATGAAAAAGAAACAACAACAGGCCAAGGATGTTTCAAAGAAAGTGTGTTTTAAATGTGATCAAATTGGACATGTTGCTCGAAAGTGTCCAAATCCAAAGCCTGTTGATGTTGAAAAACAGAAATCTGAGGATGTGAAACCAAGGTCAACCAGATTTGATTCGAAACAAACTTGGAGGTACAACACAAATAAGTTTGCTTCGAATCAAACTTGGAAACCAAAACAGACTGGGTCTGATTCAAAACAAACTTGGAGGTACAACACAAACAAGTTTGCTTCGAATCAAACTTGGAAATCAAAACAGACTAGGTCTGATTCAAAACAAACACAGATTTCTCACACACCCAGATTCAGAACAACACAAAGTTGGAACACATCTGTTGATATGACAAAACCCCAAGAATTTTGGAAACCAAAAGTTGTTGTTCAAAGTCAAAATAATCAAAATGAGTCACGATTTTACAAGAGAAGTGCTTCAAAAGGACAGAACTGGGTGGTCAAGAAACAAGTGAATTCTGGAAATGTTGAAAAAGCCGAAGACAAAGATGAAAAAGTTTTTGTGAAAAATGACAAAGATTTTCCATCATTGAATGAAACTTATTGTGTTGAAATGCCTAAGGTCCAACAGACCTGGGCTAAATTGTTCAAATAATTCAATAGTTGAATGTGCAGGTGCTTCTGAAGAAATCTGAATGTCAACAAGAAGAGAATCGAAGCAGCCTGGCACGAGAAGAGGAGGCTGTTGATCCCTGCGATAGTTAAACAGGGAGTTTGTTTTCTGTACATAAATAAACAATATTTCAAAAACCCTAAAAATTGAAAAAATTTTGAAAAACCAAAAATATGTTTTTGTTTTGTCAAAAATTTGAAAAATTCAAAAATATGTTGATTTAATACGCCGAAACCCTCACGGCTGAACAAACATGATTATTTTCACAAGATTGAAAAACGGTTTTCAAACTGTAAAATATCAATGTGTTGTAAATCATGGGGGTATGTTAGATTTTCTGCAAATCAGTACACTTTTAGCAGAAAATGGATGGCGAGACAAAGCTATCAGTATTGGTTGTCAAATTTTCTTTATATGATTTTGCATTTTAGGGGGAGTAATATTGTTAGAAAATACAAAAACATTTGAAAATTTGAAAAAGTAAAAAACATGATAAAATTCAAAAATTGAGTTTTTGTGTAAAAAGAGGAAATGATAGTACATCAGTAGACAGTTACAGTACGCTAAAGAAATGGAAAGTTTAAATGTGTTAAACGATCTCACCGTGGATGTGTCGGTAGATTTTTATACATTTAGTAAACTTTTTCGGGATATAAACCTAAATTCAAACTTGCTTATTTCGTGGGGAACACTACTTGGATATATAGGTAATCCCTGAAATCTTGTTTGAAAGGTCTCATAATCTGATATACTAGGTCTTTATACTCAATGATGTGTGGGGTATTATTCCGGGACTTCTGCTGAACGGTAGTTCTGACCTAGTCCTTGGATAATACTTTCTGCAAATGCTTGAAACATAGCATAAACCCTCAGCATGCCGATGAAACAATAAAATTGATAGTCGCTGCTGTTGTAGCTAAAAGATCCTCTAAAAGGGGACATTCCGTAAAGTCGAAGCTGATATCTCTCTGCGTATACGGAAGTATCGACCTGAGATCCCTCGGCCCTCGCATACCTAATTTATGTACAGATATCATTGTAGTATACTCACCTGTAAGACTGATTATTGGGATTCTGGATACGGGAGTATATTCAAGAGGTGGGACACATGAATGAG
The DNA here is from genome assembly GCA_030545235.1 of Helianthus tuberosus. Classification (NCBI taxonomy): domain Eukaryota; kingdom Viridiplantae; phylum Streptophyta; class Magnoliopsida; order Asterales; family Asteraceae; genus Helianthus; species Helianthus tuberosus. Next base: position 64,321,851 of record CM060360.1, on the reverse strand, counting down.
TTTAAGTTCTTAAAATACCTAATTCGTATCCTGAATCAGTTGAAATTTGTATGAAAATTTAAAGTGGACAAGTATATCGACAATCTAAGTGAGTTGTTTAATTCTTAAAGTGTTTTAAAGCTCAACGGTACTTGTGACTTGTCATAATCTGATATGATCCTCTGACGCATACTCAAACAAAAATAGTGTCTGTAAATATGTTTGTAAATATTTCTTTACTGTTTTACGTTTCAGAAAAAATACAAAAAGATTTTTGATTCTGCTTTATTTTCGACAACCGATGTCTGAGAACTGAGTTTCAAAATCTAAGTATGTTGATCGTGTTTCTGAAAATAAACAAAGTTCATTAATTTGAAACTTGAATTTTTAATCAAAAATCAAAAACAGTTTGTAATATCTCCAAGGTCATTAGTTTGGACTTGGATGATTAACTGTGAGGGATTTGGATGCTTATACTGTTAAAATCTGTAAAAGAGCTAGTTTCCGATCCGGTTCGTTGAAACTGCCAAATCTTTGAAGATTGTTGATAGGGGGAGAGATTCAAGTAATCCTGGATATATTTCATACTATTATATCTTAGTCCCAGGATCTTGATTTAGAAAGTTTGATAGAGCCAGGTTACGATACCTGGACAACCAAAAATGCTTTCATTGTTAAAAAATTTAGCATATGCTGAGAGAGCCAGGTTTTCAATCCTGGAAGTTCAAAACGTTGTTACTTATAAACGTTTGAGAATTGCAGATGTTGTACCAGACTACGATCCCGACAGCAGTGTCTAAGGGGGAGTCTGAAGACGAGCTCAACGCAAGGGGAAGCGTGCATAGGAGCCAGGATACTTTTCCCGAAAGAGCTTGTAACCGAAAAGCCAGGTGTCGATCCCAAAAGCATGGAAGCTTGAAGAAAGGGGGAGCCTGAAGAGTCTACCGAAAGGAAGGAACTGGAGCTGAAGACAGATCCATCGGGATTCTGTTAGAGCTAGAGAGAGAGAGAAAGACCAGAAGCTACGAGTCTGACTAAATGTTTGAGATTGACTGCGGCAATATCCAAGGGGGAGTCTGTTAGTGCAGTATGTGTATCGCCTCCGTCATCTCAAGACCGTAGCAGAAATAGATTAAGTTTTGTGCTTATAGTGTTATATTTTAGTAAAAGGCAAGGTGGCATTTATGTAAATAATGAGATCTCTCATTATATCCCTTGGCCTATAAATAGGAGCCTTAGGGTTTTCTTTTAGGAACTTTTGACACTTTTACACATTTGGAGCTTGGGAGATCTAGAGCTAGAGAGAGAAAGTTCTAGAGAGAGAAAGCTTGTCCACGTGATTCAGGTTCTTGTACGTTATCAAATCTATCAAAGAATCACAGATTATATTACTTTCGTGTGTTTCGGTCTTGCTCGTACACGGATTCCGCACGTCGTACGAGTCGGTTCGCAATCGTTCGGAGTCAAACCGGTCCTAACAAAAACTCAAGCGAAATCCCGGTTTTCAAGCGAAATAAGAGACTGATTTCGCTTGAAGAGCTGCTGATGTCATCATCTCATGCATGTTTTCAAGCGAAAACTCATTTTTTTCCTGAATTAGATCGATTTTAGGCCTGAAACTTTTAAGGCTTTGTTAAAACGCTAATGCGCACAATCTGTGAGAATATTAGCTGATTTAAACCGTAAAAAGTTTAGAATTTTGAAAAAGAAGGTGTAGAAATCAGAATTTGCGGCTGAATTGATAAGAACTCTTCTTCCTGAGCTCTGATACCAATTGTAGGATCATTTAAAGACCCGAACGAGTCGATCAGAAGAGTTTTGCTCAGTTTGAAAGGCGGAAAAAAACAAACTGAGATCAATTCAGCAAGATTATCACTTAAAACTGTCGTATTAATGATCTGATAACATTTTACAACGAGATGACACTTTGGCAGCACTTCGTGGCTCAACCGGAAACTGTTACAAATGATTCAGCTTGAAGGGTATATATAGTGATCAGGATTTCGCTTGAGAGTGCCAAAGAACCAGTTCAAGCGAAATTACTCTAGGTGATTTCGCTTGAAACAACACAAGACACTTTCAAGCTAAATCACTCCCTTTCAAGCGAAATCTCCATATCTCAAAATACGTGTACTAATCTAACAATCTAAATACAAGACTCGATACAAGACGAAGTCGACAGACGCATGCACTAACACCATTCCCAAAAGAAGAAGAACCATGCCATATGGTTGTTCTTATAAAGAATTCTGGTCCTGCAAACCGATAGAATTCTCGGGCAATGAAGGACCCATTGCAGCTCTACGTTGGATAGAAAAGACCGAGGCTGTTTTAAAAATAAGCAAGTGTGCTGAAGAGGACAAGATAATGTTTGCTTCCAATCTATTTAAGAATTCAGCCTTAGAATGGTGGAACACTATCCTCCAGTCTAGAGGAAGTGATAGGGTTTATAATATGGAATGGGAGAAATTTAAAAACATGGTAGAAAGGAAATTCTGCCCTCCCAATGAAAAGGAACAGATAGCCAATAAGTTCCTAAATCTTAGGATGACTGGAGTAGATAGTAAGGGTTATACTACTACATTCTTTGAATATGCTAGAATAGTACCTACCCTTGTATCACCTGAACCAGTATTAATCTCCCGTTACATCTGGGGATTAATCGGGGAGATTAGGCATGTAGTCAAGGCAGCTAGACCTCAAACCATAGAAGAAGCTGTAGAACTAGCAAATACCTTGACAGATGAATTAATCCGTACTAGAGAAGAAGACCAGAGAAGAAACCTAGCTCAAAGGCTTACCCAAGAATTCCGTTCTGGGAATTCCAACCGTAGGAACATAGGTTCTACCTCTGCACCCTATTGCAAAGCCTGCAAGAAAAAGCATTCGGGAAAATGCTCCACTCACTGCAATTTCTGCAAGATGCCAGGACATAAGGAAGAAGATTGCAGGAGGAAATCTAGTAATGGACTGTGCTTCAACTGTGGAGAAAAAGGTCACATCAAGCCAAACTGTCCGAAATTGGCTCCAGCTGCGAACAACAAGAACATTAAAAATGCTAGAGCATTCGTTCTGACGGCAGAGGAAGCCAAAATGATTCCAGACGTGATAGCCGGTACGTTTTTAGTTAATGATGTTTTTGCTAAAGTATTATTTGACTCTGGTGCAAACCAAAGTTTTATTAATACTTCGTTTTGCAAACTTCTTCATCAATCATTATCTAAACTCCCACAAGAATGTCTAGTGGAGACAGCAAATGGGGAAACCGTTAGAATTTTTGAAATCTTGTAGGGAGCAAGAATAGAATTTGTAAATCAAAAATTTATGGCAAACATTTACCCAATGAATCTGACAGGATTCGATGTCGTTTTAGGAATGGATTGGTTAATAGCCAATAAAGCCAGTATTTTATGTGATCAAAAGTCAATTCAAGTAAATTCACCAAAAGGTGAAAAGATCACGATTAAAGGAGATAAGCCTTCTAGATCCACTAAATTCATCTCTATGATGAAAACAACAAGTTGTATAAGAAAAGGGTCATTAGTGTATTTGATTTCTATAATCACTAACACTAAAGGAAAAGAACTAAAAGACATTCTAGTAGTGTCTCAGTTTTTAGATGTATTTCCGGAAGAATTACCAGGACTACCGCCGGACAGGGAAGTTGAATTCAGAATCCACCTACTACCAGGAACAACACCAATTGCCAAAGCACCTTACCGTTTAGCACCCGCATAAATGCAGGAACTGAAGAAACAATTAGACGAATTGTTGGAGAAAGGATTCATACAGCCAAGCTCATCGCCATGGGGAGCACCAATTTTATTCGTCAAAAAGAAAGACGGATCAATACGTATGTGTATTGACTACCGTGAATTGAACAAAGTCACAATTAAGAATCGGTACCCATTACCGAGAATCGATGATCTGTTCGATCAATTGAAAGGAACTCGATTTTTCTCTAAAATCGATTTAAGGTCAGGATATCATCAATTAAAGGTACAGGAAGAGGACATTCCTAAGTCCGCGTTCAGAACAAGGTATGGCCATTATGAATTTACTGTCATGCCATTTGGTTAACCAATGCCCCAGCTGCATTCATGGACATGATGAACCGAATATGTAAGCCATATTTGGATAAATTCATAATTGTTTTTATAGATGATATTCTCATTTACTCTAAGAATAAAGAGGAACATGCAAAGCATTTGCATGCACTTCTAAGTTTATTAAGAAAGGAAAAGCTTTATGCTAAGTTTTCAAAGTGCGAATTTTGGTTAGAACAGGTACATTTTCTTGGACACTTAGTCAATCATGAAGGAATTCATATGGATCCCATAAAAATCAAGGCAATTACCAAATGGAAAACCCTTGAGTCACCAACCGAATTTAGAAGTTTCTTAGGGTTGGCCGGTTATTATAGAAGATTTATTCGAGATTTTTCTAGAATAGCCAATCCCTTAACTAAGTTAACCTGTAAATCTATTAAGTTTGAATGGGGAACAAAGCAAGAAGAAGCCTTTAGAATTCTTAAGTAAATATTAACCCATGCACCCATATTAGCATTACCAGAAGGAGCTGAAGATTTTGTAGTCTATTGTGACGCTTCTAAATTAGGTTATGGATGTGTGTTGATGCAACGTCAAAAGGTGATAGCTTACGCCTCTAGACAACTTAAGAATCATGAAGAAAATTATTCAACCCATGATCTTGAATTAGGAGCTATAATTTTTGCCCTTAAGATTTGGAGACATTACCTTTATGGTAGTAAGTTTACCATATTCACTGATCATAAAAGTTTAAGGTATGTTTTCGGGCAAATTGAGTTAAATATGAGACAAAGACGCTGGATGGAGATTCTTAGTGATTATGATTGTAATATCCAGTATCATGCAGGAAAGGCAAATGTAGTGGTTGATGCTTTAAGTCGAAAGTATCATGAGAAGCCAAAAAGGGTACGTTCTCTTAAATTAAATCTACAAGTAGATTTAAATGATCAAATTAGAAAGGCACAAGAATCAGTAATCAAGGATGATACTGAAAAATTAAAAGGAATGAATAAGAAATTAGAACAAGGAACAGATGGAATTTGGAGATTGCATAAAAAGAGAATGTGGATACCTAAATTAGGGAACCTGTATCATCGTATATTAGAAGAAGCCCATAAGTCCAAGTATACAATGCATCCTGGAAGTGATAAAATGTATCAGGATTTAAGAAAGAATTTTTGGTGGATAGGAATGAAAAAGGACATAGCAGCCTATGTTTCTAAATGTTTAACTTGTTCACAAGTTAAAGCTGAACATCAGAAACCCTCAGGATTGTTGCAACAATTAGAAATGCCCGTATGGAAATGGGAATTGATAACAATGGATTTTGTTACTAAATTACCCAAAACAAGGAAAGATAATGATACAATCTGGGTGATTGTAGATAGTCTAACTAAATCAGCTCATTTGCTACCAATGAAGGAAACTTTCAATATGGAACAGTTAGCTAAGTTATATGTAAATGAAATAGTTTCATTACATGAAATTCCTTTATCAATAGTTTCTGATAGGGATAGCCGTTTTACCTCTCATTTTTGGACAAGTTTCCAAAAAGCCATGGGAACTAAGTTGAATCTAAGCACAACTTATCATCCGCAAACGGACGGACAAAGCGAAAGGACAATTCAGACCATGGAAGACATGCTTAGAGCTTGTGTAATTGATTTCGGAGGTAATTGGGACGATCATTTACCGTTAATAGAATTTTCTTATAATAACAGTTATCACACAAGTATCAATGCTGCACCATTCGAAGCACTTTATGGACGATAGTGCCGAACCCCAGTCTGTTGGGCAGAAATTGGGGAAAAGCAACTATTTGGACCTGAGATAGTGCAGGAGACAACCGACAAGATCATTCAAGTCAAGGAACGACTGAAAGCAGCACGTGATCGACAAAAGAACTATGCTGACAGCAGGCGGGAACCGTTGGAATTTCAAGTAGGAGACAAGGTATTATTGAAAGTCTCTCCTTGGAAAGGAGTTGTACGATTCATCAAGAGGGGAAAGCTAAGTCCCAGGTATGTTGGACCTTTTGAGATTATTAGAAGAATAGGACCTGTAGCCTATCAGCTACAATTGCCAGAGGAAATGGCAGGAATACATGATGTGTTTCATGTATCTAATCTCAAGAAATGCTTAGCTGATGAATCACTTGTGGTACCTCTAAAAGATATAGCGGTAAATGAATAACTTAAGTTTGTAGAGAGGCCTCTACAAATTGAAGACAGGAAAGTCAAGAACCTCAAGCAAAAGAGATTAGTTCTGGTCAAAGTGAAATGGGACTCCAAAAGAGGACCAGAATACACATGGGAGCTTGAATCAGAAATATAAAGGAAATATCCACACCTATTCCAGTAGATCTCGAGGACGAGCTCTAAAATAAGGTGGGGATGATATAACAACCCTCCAAAATATTTTTCCGACACCCTAATATAATTAAAAAATACCCCAATATGTCTTAAAATACACCCCATACGCGAAAACAAGGCCCGAATACCTTTAATATTATTAACATTAATTAAAAACAAGAAAAATAGGGTCCTCGCGGGGCGTGTAACCTTTGGCTACTGCCTACGCGGGCCACGACGGCAAAGGATCAGGGCGACACCCGGTGCCGCCACGTGTCGGGTCACGTGTCGGGTCTAGGGCTGACTCAGCAACCCTAGGGCCTACCCAAGGGAGCTTGGCGGGCCGCGAAGGCCCTGGCTATGTGCTACGCGGGGTGAGACGAAACCCAAATGCAGCCCTATAAATTGCATGCATCGGGCCTTCAGTCAGTTAGTCCCAAATCTTTCTTTCTCTCTCAATTTTCACATAGTAGGCGCTATACTCGGGCATAATACCCCCCTAAATAACGAAGTTCTGCTCCGTTGTAAGTATTATAACCCCTGGATTCGTATTAGATACTCTACCCGATTGATCTAGGGTTCTGTAACGGCTGTCGTGGTTCTACCTGACGTAGTCGTTCGAATGCCGTCTCGGGGAGGGTACTATTAATGTTAAAATGTGTTATTATACTAACGCGTGTGCATTTGTGTAATTTATAGATAATTCCCAGGAAACCCTTACTGAAAACCTAAGACAGCAATGTGAGTAATCTCCTTTTTGTAAATTATTTTTACAAAACTTTACACAATTAATTATATATTAAACAGTTATTAAGTATTTGTAAGGATACAATTATATCACCGTGGGTGGTAATTGATATGACTTGGAAGCAAATATAATTGCGAGATCGCCCTCAATACTGTACAATGGTTTTTATTAAACTTGATTAAACTGGGATTCACTCACCAGTATTTCCCATTGACAAAATGTTTTTAAAACGCGTTTCAGGTAACAAAATGTGAAAGCCAAATAGAAGCCAGCTGGACAGCACTGAAGGCTTGGAGAAGTGGCAATAAAGTTAACTAAACAAAATAGATGTTTGAGTAAACTGCCATTTTGGTCCCTGTGGTTTGACCAGTTTTGCCACTTTAGTCCAAATCTCAAACTTATTACATCCAGGGCCCTGTGGTTTGCATTTTGTTGCCATTTTGGTCCAAATCTCAAATTTGACCAGATTCTCCTACTTTGACCCTGCTATTTTGTCTTCATTGTCAGGGGCATTTTGGGCATTTGTAATTATTATAAGCCATTACTGAATAAAAAAAATTAAATCAAAATTTTAGAATTATTATAACCCTCTCTCTTAAACGCCCCCTGTCTCTCTCTCTCTCTTCTCTCTCGAACACCCCTTCATCTTCTGCAGTCTCTCACTCTGCTCTCTCCCTCTCTTTGACCTACCACCACCACCCCCGCCACCATCAACACCCACCCTACCGCCACTACATCGTTCACCGCCACCCACCGCCTCTGCACTCTCAAAACCTCCTCTGTCTCTCTCTTCTCTCTCTACCCTGTTTCAAACAACCCTCAAAAACCCCCAAATGACCCCCAAAATCAACCCACCGCTACCTCTCCTCCGCCATCGCCATCACCGTCCTCCGCCTCGATCGCCTCAAAGTGCACGTCGCTTCAGTATCACTCGATATCGAGCCAAAACCCACCACCAACAACCGCCAAAACCGCCAAAACCCACCACCAACAACCGCCAAAACCCACTACCAACAACCACACTCAACATCACCAACACCACCACTCTTCTCCGCCGCCTAATACCACTACTGTTCTCCACCGCTCACCACCATCACCACTATTCTCCACCGCCCCAGACTGATCTACTACAGAGGTCACCACCAACAGCCGCCGACAATCATTCATGGTGCTACATGTTCAGGAACCACCAGATCTGAGCATCTTCCTTGTTCTCGTTTTAATGGTGAAAAATTGGCTGCAAATGGTGAAAATGATGTTGTTAGTGTTAGGGTTAGTGTATGTATTATTTATAACATAGTCCCTACAGACTACAGAGTGAATTGAAGATTTGAAGGGGTGAGATTTGGGAGGATGCAGGAAGATGAAGGGGTGTTCGAGAGAGAAGAGAGAGAGACAGGGGGTGTTTAAGAGAGAGGGTTATAATAATTCTAAAATTTTGATTTAATTTTTTTTATTCAGTAATAGCTTATAATAATTACAAATGCCCAAAATGCCCCTGACAATGAAGACAAAATAGCAGGCTCAAGGTAGGAGAATCTGGTCAAATTTGAGATTTGGACCAAAATGGCAACAAAATGCAAACCACAGGGCCCTGGATGTAATAAGTTTGAGATTTGGACTAAAGTGGCAAAACTGGCCAAACCACAGGGACCAAAATGGCAGTTTACTCTAGATGTTTTTATTAAATAAAATAGTGTTTATCCCTATAAAAATGTGTGTACTTGAAACTTGGGATTTTTCCCATGTGTTTAATATATTAAAAGCGTGGTATTTCACTCTGATAAAATATTTCCTAACTACGGTCCTGATGTAAATTCCGCTGCCAAAATTGAGTAATCACACGATACCACCGAAACTGGCTCGCGGCCGCTCGTTCCCGGGAGATAGGGATCGGGGGCTGCGACAGTAAAAGCTCTAATGTCTCAATGGTTCCGTCAAAAGCAAACAAAAACCAAACATCGTCGCAAGCAAAGCCTCCAAGCAATCGCCACCTCTCCGAAAAGATAGAACTTACTGTGATGTTTGATATGATGAATAACGCCGTAGCCACAATCAATCTCCATTAACGAACATAAAAATTCAAAAAGAATATAGGGAGTTTTTATTCGTCTACCTTCCTCCATCCACCTAAATTGAGACTAATTGTGACCGATTGGAGCCAATAGCGTCACACGCCGGCATAAACGAATATCTCGCCGCTCGTCGCCAACGGCCGCTTGATCGACCTGACTATTTGTGAGTTGTTGGAGCATTAACGTCACACCCCTTCGTCAACGACCATATCACTGCCATCTTATGAATACCTGGTCACCGGAGGTCGGCTTCATCCTTTGCAGGCTTACTCTGATTCTGATTTGGTGGGTGACCGTGTGCGTGGTGAAAAATGAAATTGGCAGCTAGCACATGGCTTCTTTGTGAACCATACCGTAGATCAGAAAATCAAAGGTTGTGATGCATTACTGTAGCTAAGGACCTACGTTATTTGTTATATTTAGATAATTTAAATACCTCTAAAATAAAACATATCTTTTTTGTTTTATGATTCTAATTTTATTTTAGAAATTTGATACTGAATTATGAATTAAAAACGTTTATCACTCTTGTGGCTGGCGCAAACGATTAGCTTTTCAACAACAAAGCTACCCAGATTTGATCGGTGGTGGACGATGTCAAAGAGTAATCACTATTGTGGCTTAGGGTGACCGGGGCGTCTTCGGTTAAGGGGTGCAGGGAGTTGGGTTGTGGAGCGGTAACACCGCCGCCATCCCTTTCTTCCCCTATGTTTGAGTTCCATTTCGCGATATTGTCACCGATTGAAAAAATGATCGTTGGAGATTGTTTGACAGGTGTGATGTTTATCAACGGCTATATGATGTGTATCTTTGTAAAAAAAATTCCTCTGACCTATTTTAAACCCCTTTTCTCCTTAAAACTTCACACCACCTTCTGTTTGTTTCTCAACCAATATCTAAACCCTTTTATTTACAAACTCCTTAAAATCAATATGGATAACCAAAACAAGGGTAAAAAAAAGTTCGATTAGTCGAGGGTCGGGTTTGAAAAAAAGCTCGGCTAGGCGAGGTTGTCTGAGTGCACCATTTCAACCTCCACTTGGGTATTCAACACAACCTCAACCTTTTTATTTACAACCAACTTTTACAACACACAACCCAATCTAATTTTCCACCATAATATTTTTCTCACCCACATGGTCCAACAATGGTCGCACCCGGTCATTATGAATACCCCATGGAAGCACAAAACGCATTCGACTCGTTTGCATATAGGACCCCACCAATTCAATCATCAAGAGAGAATTTCGAACGCCCGCTTCTGATCTACGTTGATAATGAACCCAAAGATGTTGTCCCTGAGATGCAATATTTGGTTGACGATGAAGATCTTGGCATAAAAGAAGAATATGAAATGGAAGACGAAGACGAAGATGTTGGTGACCTGAGTGACCCGAAAGGCAAGGGAAGAAAGATGGAGCGTCAAACTTGGACGAAAAAACAAGAAGAGGCCTTAGCCAAGGCTTGCATTCATTGTTCTTTAAACAAGAAGAAAGGTAATCAACAAAGATCAGTCGACTTTGGGGGAAAAGTTCTAGCGCATTATAACACGACGGTTGGCGGTACACGGGCTAATCGTGGGGGACATATGACAGCAGCGAATATTCACTTGTAGGTCCGTTTTTCTGGAGGATCCGATACGTAACCTGTCCTTGTTTATCACAAACACAATCACGGGTGCGGAATCCCCGAGACGGTGCAAACCAAACAATGTAACGCGAGTAACACAACAGATAATCAAAGATTCACTTGGATTAAAAGGACGAGAACAATATCAAACATATACACACAATGTTTGACGATAAACTCTCTGGTTTCACTACGCTCTCATACTTCGACTGATGAACATTCCAACAATATATATTGTCCACTTTGACGAACTCCTTATGACGAAGTTGATGGGTGACGAAGGTTCAACCTTCGCCACACACTCTCTCTGACGAAGGTTAGGAGTTCGCCAAGTTTGATAATCACGAAGGTTAGGACTTCATCATCCATCAAATATAACAGAAATATACTAAGGCATTAATCAGTTAAGTATGAAGACAAACACTCACACATAAACAACATGCACACTTGCATTTGTTTAAGTAACAATACAAACACAAGCGTCATACCAAGTAGGATAGGAGGATATCCGACTAGGTAGACTTGACGGAACATACAGACTCGATAACAGAAGACCGTCTTACATACAACGAAACAAGAAAAGTTACAGACACACAAATGCACCAACAAACTCCCCCTTGTCTGTTACTGTCTTCGATCTTCCGTCTTCAGTGTTTCAGCGTCCAGGTGCTTCCAGCATGAATTCCTCGATAAAAGTAATAACAAGCGACGCGTTGAAATCGAAGCACTTGATGAGCGTCCTTGTCTTCATAAAATATATCATGCCAAAATAGCTTGCTGATGTCGTTCCCAGACATATTAACAATCCACATCGGATCCAACATCCGAAAGTTTTCACGATCGCCATTAAATACAATCACCGCTTCATGAGTATCGGATTCATAACACCATAACCTCATATCATCAAGAAAGTTCTGCTTCATCGGCATTAAAGGGATCTTGTCCATGACCTTAGCGGGCTGATACACAAGCTTGTAGCGCGCCGTGTTGGTCGCTGGATCTAAAGTGAACTTTATTTGTTGATAAATGGGGAACTGAGGCTTGTACGACTCATCTTTCCAGCCTGATCTTTTGCTAAACTTTAACCTTCGCGCGAACAATGTAGCTCCTTCGAAGTTTGAATGATTAATGAGCTCAAGCTTCGTCAAAGCTGCAACATCGTAAAAAGGTAAAGACAGTATACTCAGCAATGATCGGAAATATTGAATACCGAATTCCCGCTTGATGGCGACGCAATGGATTTCCTTAACGAACATCCAACAGAGAATCCTTCCATGCGGCTTCAATTTCTCAAACTGAAGAAAATCAACCTGCGCTTCTGGCAGTGTAGGCTTTTCAACTCTGGACAAGAAACATTTTCTCCATTCTTGGAATGCATCAGCCGGATTATCAGAAGACGTACGTTTCTTCAACTGTTCATCAGTGTCTTCCTGATTCTCTTGCATCCATTCTTCATCAAATGGATCAAACTCCATTCCGTCAGCACGAACATAAGTTGATTTCTTCTCATTTCCTTAAAACACAATCTCTTCAATATTTTTAACATCGGCAGTTTCAGGCTCACTTGGCATTTTATCAATCTCAACATCATCAATCTCTTTCATTGCATTCAGAGCAAGTAACTGCACATGTGAAAGATCAGAAATAATCTCCCCTTCTTCTAGAAGTTCTCTAGTGATAGGATGTACAACCTACAATGCAGGATCAGTAGTGCTAGGAACAGAAGATGTACCAGGCAAAGATTCAAGCTGTTGTATATCTTCAACTGTTCCACTGGAGGTTCCTTGAGCAGATTCGAGCTGCGAAGGTTTGAAAACAACAATCTGAGAAGAGGTAGCTGCTAGAGGTTGCCCTGATGTAGCAGAAGGGTCAGGGTTCCCTTGATCTTCAGGATCATCATCCCTTTTCTTCATTACTACTTGCGGTTTACATCGTTCGTTCCACAGAGTATTGACGTGCTTTCTAAGAAACTCATAACCTTCAGTTATTTCCTTGACCCCATCAACTATCGTGGTGTTTCGAGAGTCGTACCACTATTTCAGAAAGTCATGCCTTTCTTTGAGAGCATCAGCCAACTTCTGAAGTTTAGAGCTGCTTTCTTTCATGCGGTTCATTTCAATACCACGTGTATTATCCGGCGCACACATCTGTTTCAACTGTCGCTCTCTCACTTCATCTGCAACTTTCAAATTAGCATTTTCAGCTTTCAATTAATCAATTTCAACTTGCTGGCGAGTGATTTCTGCTTGTTGTCGCCCAACAGTGGCATTTAACGTGTTAATTTACAATTGTTGCTTGATTATGTCGGCTCTTGTAGCTTTGATCACGTCCGTTTGTTGATTGATTTGACCTGCAGCAGCTTGTACTTGAGAAAATAGGAAATCTACCTTCTCATGCTGCTGCATCTGTTCGAATATACTTTGTCTGCGTTCTGCGGCAGGCTGTGAGGTCGTTGCACAAATGGATGATGCAATAGAATGAGTCGATGCTTGAGGAGTCACTATAGGAGTTTCATGTGTTGAACTCACTGCAGGAGTTGGTTCTGTAGACCTCGGAGGAGATGGAATCATTTTAAAAGCTTCAGTGGCCGTGAATCCAAGGTTTGGATCCATTTTCGCTTCTTGTGTAGGCTCTTGAGGAACGGATTGTTGAGCAGATGTAGAACCAATGTTCTTTCTTGCTTTCTTCTTTCGTCTGGCAACCGTTTTCTTTATCTTCAAATGTTCAGCCTCAGTATCCGACGGGACATAGTCAGTACCTTTTTCAGATTCCTCAGCTTGTATTCTACAAACGCTCCGAACACCAATATCATCTGTGAAGAATTCATAACCAGGTTCTGGTTGATTGTCATCAGACGCAGAACCTTGTTCATCACCACCTTCAGCACCACCAGTGCCAGGTGCACTAGCTATTGTAGCACCCGCATCTCCTCCATTACCACCATCACCTCCTTCATCATCATCACTTTCAGAAGAATCACCATCCGACTTCTTACGCCCAAACTTATCTTCCTTCATTTTCTTTAACTTGGGTTCCTCATCATCTAACCGGCTGTCGTCATGACGCCATTTGTCATCAGCAGGATCCACGTATTCTTTGTTCGCCAGAGCACCAAACATCTTTCGAGGAGGATTCGATTCTTTGTATTTCTTAGCAGAGCAACCCTTGAATATTCGTAACGAGTTTTCCAGCATAGCATCGATCTTAAGAATGTCGTTAGCAGCCTTGGGAAGATCGGGATGTTGATCGTTCATTATCATTTGCATAAATCTCGGATACATCTAGAATTTGTTGCCAGACGTACGAGTTCCTGTTCTCCTCAGATTGTCTTTCATGTTGGCGAAGATAAACTGTGAAATGCTGAAAGGTTTGTTCAATATCAACGCGACCATCAACCCCACAAGGTCATTCCCTGCCATATCATAACCTACACGACTTTTGCTTAAACATTGAATTAGTACATGCAGCAAGAACTTGTACCGTAGTGGCAATTTAGCTTTGTTTATTTCCCAACAAAGATATCGCCAGTGCACTTCATTCTCAGTAGGCAGCCACGCGTGCACATGATCGGAATGGAGAATGGAGCATTTGCGTCATCTTGAAGTTCCAAAACAGTGTTTAAAATCTCTGGTGATACATCTACATTCAACTGATGAACCTGCCCTTGTATAACTTCCTTCCCGTCAACTTCTATGATTTTCGCAGTTTCCCAGAAAGCTTTAATAAATGACTTGTACACAGGTATTGAGAATGTAACAGCTTTGTAATACGAGATTCCCTGAGCCATTGCGTAATCTCCTTGTAATCGTCAACTTTTCCTTCAGGATCCAAGAAAGAAACCATATTATCTCGAGGTTCGGACATTATTTCTTCTTCTATTTTGTTCGTTTTCTTTGTGGCGGGTTTGCGCTTTTGAGCTTTCGGAGCCATTCTGTGTATGAAAAATACTCGTAATGAGACCAAAGCATATAACACTTTAATAATACATATATGTATACATATTCATGTGTATTGTGAACCAAGAATATGTATATACATACATACATACTGTTAACATGTTACACAATTGACAAACTTTGAAAAATTTCTATGGAAATGACGAAGAGTGGTCCACTGTGACGAAGGTTGGTTCCATTTGACGAAGTTTGGTTCCTTTTGACGAAGTTTGAAACCTTTTGACAAAGTTTGAAGTCTTTTGACGAAGTTTGAAGCTTCGTCGCTTAAGCTTGACGAAGGTTCAAAGTTCAAATTTGACGAAGGTTCAATGGTCAAAGACAGTCAAGGTTAGTCAATGTTAGTTGTTTCTTTGTTGACCAAAAAGGTTCGTCATACACATGTTTATGACGAAGTTTAAACTTCGTCATTTAGGGCTTTTGATTTAAAGTTCGCCGTTCCAAAACAATTTGTGGATTTCATTAATTGGGGGTTTCATTAATTGGGGGTTTCGTCGATCAGTGTTAAACCCAGTTTATATAATCATCAACCAAAACTCAAATGAACAATCAGAAAGAACCCAAACCCAGAATTTTAACCGATATCAGTTTGATAAGTTTATCCCTTGTTAAACATACTCAAACAAACAACAACCATACCCTCATTCAATAAAAAACACCAATAACCCAATAACCCAGTCATCGAATCAAAACCTATGATGAAAATATCTACACACAACATATGTTACATACACAATCTAAACAAATAATGACATAACAAAGATATACGCAGACATATATACAGATTTATCATCAATACAGAAGTGAAAGGGGGTCTCATATGTCAATCGGACAAAGAACAGAGGTTTTATACGAGTGTTGGTGCACTTGTGTCTGTACTTTGTCTGTATTTTGTAATGTATAAAACGATGTCTTTTGTCTGTCGTGTTTACGTCTTTTGTTGTGGTG
This sequence comes from Helianthus tuberosus, assembly GCA_030545235.1. Lineage (NCBI taxonomy): Eukaryota > Viridiplantae > Streptophyta > Magnoliopsida > Asterales > Asteraceae > Helianthus > Helianthus tuberosus. The sequence continues at coordinate 64,306,119 of CM060360.1, read as the reverse complement.
TATATGTGTTTGAATGTGAGTTTGACCAAGTCAACCATCCTCCTGGTTTGACTTGGCCAAACAGTCAACACTATGTATGTAAGTTGTATGCTTCGAAGGATGTCATCGAAGGATGGTTTGTATCATTCGATGACTTCGAAAGACAACCTTCGATGGATACATATGGACCTCGAAGGATATATCATCCTTCGAGGTTTGTATGGATCCTTCGATAATTTTCTGGTCGATAGATGATCCTTCGACCAGATTATCTTATCCTTCGAGCATGTTATCTGTTATGGGTATATATATCCCATACATGGTTCAGTTCACAGTAAGTCTTGAAAATATTTGGATAGTGCATGTGAGTGAACCAAGTCTTGTAGAGAGCATTTCAGTTTGGTCAAGGGCTGTAACCGTGTCCACTGAAATACAAGAGAAAACTTTGATATATTGCGTGTCTACTCTTTCTCTTTGTAACTTGTGCTTTCATCTAAACTATCGGTTTGCATTCTAGCTTGGATTCCGCACTTGCTAGAGTGTTAAACATAACAAGGATAAGGTTTAACCTCAACCTCCGAGGGACCTACAAGTGGTATCAGAGCCGGGGCTCTTTTCCTTGTTAAAAACCGGGTTTGTACAAGACTTTGGAAGTGTTTGGACAAGACTCACTTGGTTTAGCACCCGTTTTTAGTGTGTTTCTTGCATTTTTAGCCTTAAAAACGTGTTCTAAACTAACCGGGTGTGTTAAGGGAAGGTTTGGGTAACTTAAAATTTGTTTTTAAAAGGTTTGGTCATTTCCGGCCAAAATTCCGGCTCACTCCGGTGACCGGTTTCTGGATAAGAACCTTCTGTTTTTGGGCAATATTTTATCAAGTCAAATCTGGGTTGGCAGAAAGTATGGTCTGAACATACCTTCTGCCGAAAGATTTCACCAACCCATCACCTTTTTCACCAACCTGTCACCTTTTTCACCAACCTGTCACTCTGTGTCAACTGTGTCAGTACAGGTCGAAAGATATCATTCGAAGTCGAAAGGTCATCTTTCGATCAGAGGAGGTTCGACAGATTATCATCCTTCGAACCAAGGAATCTTTCCGAAGCATACATCTTTCGGTCTACTGTTACATTTCGAAAGATAAGGATCCTTCGTCTTGGAGAATCTTTCGAAGTCATTGTTCGAAATTCAACAGTGATCTTTCGAACACTGTTGATCCTTCGAATAAGTTTCTATCTTTCGAACAAGTGTTTATCTTTCGATTCTTATTTGTTTGAGATTAATAGTTGTGTTTTTCAGGTCTTTCGATCCTTGATCTTTCGGCTGTTTGTTTCTCTTCAACATTTTAACATAGTTTGTGAAAATTAATTTTTCAAATTTTAAATCAATTTTCACTTAATATATTAATTTTTATAAAATGGGAACAAACGGTCAGTGGGATCCATCCGCGTGGACTACAACAACTTTGACTCCACAATCATCAGCTACGCAATCATCAGCCACGCAATCTGCGTCAGAGTTCAACAAAACTGCATGGATGCAGGCTATTGCCCCACCTCAAGCTGCAATGATAACTGCAAAGCAATGGGCATTGGTCACAAATCAAAGCAGCAGCATTCAAGCAATGATGCAGAACGACAGTGAAACTGGTACAAGCACAAAACCGCCAAAGCTAAATCACATCAATGATTGGGGATGGTGGAAAGAAAGGCTGAGAACTTATGTTCAGGGGCAAGGTCAAGATCTATGGATGTGTTTCTTCACTCCATTTGAAAACGATTTGGAAGTTGCAGGATCAAATCCAGAAACTTACAGCACAATGTCTGATGATGATAAGAAGAAATTCGAGTTGGAAAAGAAAGCATTCATGATTCTCACGCAAGCTCTTCACAGAGACATATACCACCAGTTTGTTTACTGCACGACTACTAAAAGCTTGTGGGATATGCTCACGTTACGATGTGAAGGAAATGCTCAGTCTAGGAAGATCAAGCAAGAATTGCTGAAGAAAGAGTTTGAAGGTTTCACGTGTATGGAGAACGAGGGTTTGGCAGAATTATCTACAAGATTCCATCATCTGTTGAGTGAAATGTTTGCCTTCAGAGTCACTGCCACTCCACAAGAAATGGTGAAGAGATTTGCTGATAGCTTACCAGCAAAATGGAGCGGTTATCTTGAGATTCTCAAAGAAAACGGTGTTCTGGACACAATCACCGTTTATGAGCTAATCCAGAAATTGGAGAACAAAGATGTAGAAGAAAAGCTAAAGGCAAAAAGAACAATAACTCCTCAGAATCCAGAGATGTATTTTGGGATTGCAGGTGGCATTAGTGGAGAAAAGCCAGCCTCTCAGCATGCTAAGCTTCAAACAGCTTTCATCTCAAACACCGGACCTTCCACAACAAATCAGTTTGATCCTTCAGCATACACGATGATGTATTCAAGACCGGATTCTTCTTCTCTACAACAGAATGTGCAACCGACAGCTCAGCAATTCACACCACCGTCTTTCTTAGATCCAAACAGAGCTCAGCAGCAACAACCGCAACAGCAAGGGTTTTATGGAAGTTCTTCAAGCTTTCAAGCTACTTCTAATCCGAACACTGTCAGATTGGACACTTCCAACTTTTCAAAAGTCAGTGTCGAGATAGCCAAGGAGCATATGGAGATGTTGAACACCTTGGTTAGTGCTTACTGTGGGTTGGTTGCAGGTCAGATTGGAAATATCAATCTAACCAATGAAGATTATCAGCAAGTTGATAAAGAAGAGTTTGAGATGATGGATATCAAATGGGCTCTTGCTAGTGCTATTCGAAGAGCAAAAGAGTTCATGGAAAGGACGGGGAGAACCAACTTGGAAAGCAACAACAACACCAAGTATGGTTTTGATAAGAATGCTGTCACCTGCTTCAACTGTGGTGAAAAGGGTCATTTCAAGCGGGAATGTCAGAAGCCACCTAAGCAAGGCAATCAGAATCCTTTCAGGAATCAAAGACAGCCTCAACAACAACAGAACAACAATTCTGACAGACAAATAGTTCCCGTTGGAGGAAATACATCTGGTTCCACAAACACTAATCCCCACAGAGGATTAGTTGTTCAAGCTGATGAAATTTGCAACTGGAATCTTCAGCTTGGAGAAGGAGGAAATGGTGGAACAGCATGTTATGCTAAAGTGATTGAGAAGGTTGTAGAACCCGCGTCTGCTGGTGAATCTTCAGAAGATGAAGATAGTTCGGGTTATAGCGGGAGCATGGATGGAGAATCGCTTGATGCTGGTGATTTATCAAGTGATGCTGTAGACTTGGAGGTTGATGAGCTCTTGGCTGACGCTGAAGCATTATGCAAGAGGAGATCTATTCTTTGCCAGAAATCTGCTGGAACTTCCGAGAAGCTTTCTCAATTTTTCTCTGAAGATGGATCTTTTTCTTTTCATACAGCCTTTATGGCTCACGTAGAAGGTCAAACCTCTCAGGTATGTGACACTAACTCTGACTCTAATTCTGCTTCCACTGAATGTGCAAAGTGTTTAGAATATGCAGAAAAGGAAATTCAGTTTGAAATCACACACAAACACAATCAAGAATTGATTGTAGATCTTTCTAAAGCAACCGAAGCTAACTTGTTTTTAACCAGAAATGAAAAGGAGTTTAAAGCAACAATTGCGTCATTAAAACATGATGTTTCTGAATTACAAAAGGCTGTTTTGAGAAAACAACATGCTAACAATAATCTAATTGACACAATTGAAAAGCAAATGGTAGAGTTAGCAACAGCTCGATGTGAATGTGAGACGATTAAGCAGAAATTGGAAAGCTATTCCAATTCCCGCTATGTTTTGGATCACATTATTGATGTTCAAAAGAAAAAGGGGGATAGGAAGTGTAATGGATTCAAATCATGTCCTCCCCCTATGAATCACAATTACTCTAAATTGCCTGATGACGAGGATATGCCCCGTTTTGAACCTACTGTGCCACTCGGTCTAGATGACTTTGCAGCAGGCCTCGGGTTCACAACTGGTACATCATCCTCGGATCAATCAGAATCTGAGAATGTGACAGATTCATCGTGTGTTAAGGAACAGAGTCCTCCCATTGTTTTGGATACTGATTCTTCGGATGATGAATCTGATTCTTCGGACGATGAATCTGAAGAAATTGTGAACCAACAGTCTAACTCGGTTACAACAGATATTCCAATCGAGAATCACATCTTGTGTGATCCTCCAGTGAAACCGAGTGAGACTGAAACGTCAAAAGCAATGGAGTCCCTTTTATCTAGCTGTGAAGAGAATAACTTGTTGTACACGCTCAAAGGAGATGACAAAATCTACTCTAACAAAGATTTTCCAATTAAAAATGTAAATCAAGATTTAATTGAGCAAATTTTTGAAGGATGTATTGATAAGTTTTTGGGAAACAAAAGTGGCAAAGTCACCGTCACTCAATGTGATCCAATTCCGTGTGAACAAGTTAGAAAACAATACAGAAACCAAAAACAACCAATTGAGCGAAAACAACAAGTGAACTCCGGAAAGGGTAAGGCACAGGGAAGGAAGGCTCAGAACAAGAATGTTCAAGCACCTAAAGTTCAGCAGCCTAAGACTGAACAACCAAAGGTTCAACAACCTAAAGTTGAACAGTCTAAGGCTACTCAACCTAAGGCTGCACAACCTAAAATTCAACAATCAAAGGTTGAGCAACCTAAGGTTCAACAACGAAAGGTGCAAAACAAAAGAGCTCCTGTTAAGAAACGAGAACCGAAAATGAACTTTGTTGGATCCACGGGTTCTGACAAACTTGAAACATTTCAGGATAAATCTAACATTGATTTTATAAAACAAGTTAGAATTTTAAAACGAAATGATCAGAATAATTACACCCAACACACCAACGGATGTGCCTTAGGTCCGAGCACGTCTACATCACAAAGTTCATGGTCTGGTTCTCAGTCTGGTCATCAATATGTTTCTCCGAAGTTTGTAGAGCGGAGAACATGTTTTGAATGTGGGACAGTTGGGCATATTGTAAGATATTGCCCATACGTGCAAAAGCTGAAGTCAACAATGAGTGCTCCCCAAGAAATCGATTACCGAAAACGATCAGTTTCCCCGAAACAAGACCCACGTGTCTTGAAAGAAAGGGAAAAGAAGTTAAAACAAAAGAATCAAAAGGTAATTGAAAAGGCCTTAAAATCAGAGGTCAAAGAAGAAAAACCTGTACAAGCAAAATCTGAAACTGTAAAACCAGTAAATGCTAAAACAATAAATTCAAATACTGGTAAAGGACAAACAGCTTGGAAAAAAAAACAGGTAACTCAATCAGGGGGAGCACCACAGATTCTGTTTCCTAATCATCAAGTGATTGAAATCACTTTCCTTGATGATCAAGGACGACCCAAGTCCACAAAGGCTTGGGTCCCCCTTTCAAACTGATATGTTAATTGCATGTGCAGGCGGCTCAAGGAGGAACTATTAATAGTCATTGGATTGTTGATAGTGGGGCTTCCAGGCACATGACGGGCGACTATCGTCTTCTTTTTTATGTGCGAAGTATAAGAGGAGGATATGTTGCGTTTGCTGGAGACAAAGGAGGGTATATCACCGGCAAGGGAATGATCTCAAATGGAATTGTGAGTTTCGACAAAATCAATTATGTGAAACAGTTGGATCACAATCTCCTAAGTGTTTCTCAGATCTGCGACAAGAAGTTCACCGTGCATTTTGATGATGCCGGTTGTTATGTGCTGAAGCCAGGATTCAAGATTCCCGCAGAATGGATTCTCTTATCAGCACCAAGAGTTAATGATTTGTATGTCCTTGATATGAGCCAAGCAATAACCCAGTCCAAACAAGTTACTTGCTTTATTTCAAAAGCCACTGAAAAGGAGACGATCTCTTGGCACAGACGGATGGGTCATATTCACCTCAGAAAAATGAATCACCTTGTCAAAAACAATTTGGTGAGAGGTGTCAATGTGAAGAATTTTCAACTTCAAGATGTCTGTGTGCCGTGTCAGAAAGGGAAGCAAATCAAGAAATCACATCCATTGAAAAAGGTTAACACTGTAAACATGCCACTCGAACGTCTGCATATGGACCTTTTCGGCCCAGTCAAACACAAGAGTGTGCACGGGGAGGTTTTCTGCTTGGTAGTTACTGATGACTATTCAAGATTTTCATGGGTTGACTTCATGGTTCACAAGAGTGAGACTCCAGAAATTCTAAAGAATTTGATCACCTTGTTGGAAAATCTTTATAATCTAAAGGTGAGGCGAATTCGAAGCGACAACGGAACCGAGTTCAAAAACAGGGTTATGGATGAATTTTGCGCTGCAAAAGGAATCCTTCATGAATATAGCTCTCGGTACACGCCACAACAAAACGGAGTCGCTGAAAGAAAGAACAGAACCTTAATTGAGACTGCAAGAACCATGTTGGTTGAGTCTCAGCTTCCAGTTCGATTCTGGACTGAAGCTGTTGCCTCGGCTTGCTACACGTTAAACAGGGTTCTCACAGTGAAAAGACATGGCAAAACGTGCTTCGAACTCCTACACAAGAAGACTCCTGACTTGGAATATCTAGAACCTTTTGGTGCACCATGTACCATGATTGAGCCTGACGGGAAGTTTGGTGCCAAAGCTATCGAGGGTTACTTCCTTGGGTATGCTACTCCTAATCTGCGAGTATGGAACCTAACTACCAAGAAGATTGAAGAGTGGGGTGAAGTAAGAGTTCAAAGATATTCTAATCCTCCGAAGCCTTCTGGAGATCCATGGATGTTCGATTATGATGGTCTTTTCGACTCATTCAATCTGCCGACATTTGATGATGACAATGCAATTGCTCAAATGTTGTCTGAAAGCGAGAATGCGACTGGCTCTCAGTTAGCTCGCCCAATTATTGTTGACTCACAAGCATCTTCTTCTGTCAACAATCTCGTTTCAAATGAGGTGTTTAATGATGTTGTCGACTACAATTTGTCGTCGGAAGATGAGGAGTATGTTGATGCAAATGATGGTGAATCACGGGGTCCGGTTCAAGGTACTTCAGAAGCAACGGATCCAGTGTCTGCGCCAATTGTCCAAGAAGAAAATGCATCATCCTCTACAACTCAACAGCTTCAGAATGATATCGGGAATTTAAATATCAATAACTTGAGGACCAATGTTGACATTCCTCTAGTACCTGAAACCCGAATTCATAACATTCATCCTCAGCAGAATATTATAGGTGATGTTCTCAGTGGTGTAAGGACAAGGAATCAAATCAGAAATAACGAAAATGCTGGCTTGTATGCTGAGATACGAGAATCGGGACAACAAAATGATTGGTCTTTCGCCTGCTATGTTAGCCAAGAAGAGCCTAGATCTTGGAAGGATGCATTGAAAGATGATTCCTGGGTGGAAGCTATGCAAGAAGAACTTCAGCAGTTCGAGAAGTTGGGCGTATGGAAATTGGTTGATAGGCCCGACAACTACAAGAAGATCGGAACTCGTTGGGTGTTTAAGTGTAAAAAGGACGACCGTGGAATTGTTGTCCGAAACAAAGCAAGGTTAGTTGTTCAAGGCTTCAGTCAGATCGAAGGTATTGACTACAATGAAGTGTATGCACCTGTTGCTCGTCTGGAGGCTATTAGAATCTTTCTAGCCTACGCATCCTTCAAGAAATTCAAGGTGTACCAGATGGATGTTAAAAGTGCTTTTCTACACGGAGTAGTCGAAGAGGAAGTATATGTCGAGCAACCACCGGGGTTTGAAGATCCATTACATCCTGACAGAGTTTTACTACTTAACAAAGCGTTATATGGTCTTCATCAAGCACCTTGAGCCTGGTATGAGACTCTGTCTACCTACCTGCTGAGCAATGGGTTTAGACGGGGTTTGATCGATTGTACCCTCTTCATCAAGGAAAAAGGTGAAGATCTTCTGTTGGTACAGGTGTATGTCGATGACATTATCTTTGGTTCTACCGATGATAAGTTATGCAAGGAATTTGAAAAGGTGATGCAAGATCGATTCGAGATGAGTGCGATGGGTGAAATGACGTTCTTCTTGGGTTTGCAAGTTAATCAATCCGAATCTGGAATTTTTATCCATCAAACCAAGTACGTCGGAGACATCTTGAGCCGGTTCCAGATGTCCGATTCGAAGCCAATTTCTACTCCTCTTCCGCAGAATCACGGGATTACTCCGGATGAAGAAGGGGATGCTGTGGATTCTTCACTTTATCGTGCTATGATTGGATCCTTAATGTATCTCACCGCATCAAGACCCGACATTATGTATCCAACTTGTCTTCTCGCTAGGTATCAAGCGAATCCGAAGGTCTCTCACTATGCTGCTGTCAAAAGGATATTTCGTTATCTGAAGGGTTGCCCTGACACCGGGTTATGGTACCCTAAGGATGATAACTTCGATCTCAAGGCTTACAGTGATTCTGATTTCGGCGGCTGCAAGAAAGATGGCAAATCAACTACAGCAGGATGTCAGTTCTTAGGCAATCGCCTAGTCACTTGGCAGTGTAAGAAGCAGACATGTGTGGCTACGTCTACATGTGAAGCGGAATACATTGCTGCGTCTAGTTGCTGCTCCCAGGTTCTATGGATCCAACAACAGATGCGGGACTACGGTTTTGAATTCCTAACTACTCCTATTTTTGTTGATAATGAAGCTGCTTTACAGATCACTAAAAATCCTGTACAGCATTCAAAAACGAAGCACATCGATATTAAATATCACTTCATACGTGATTGCTTTGAAAAGAGACTTATCGATGTGGTTCACATTCATACCGATCACCAACGTGCCGACCTTTTTACCAAAGCATTTGATAAATCAAGATTCGATTATTTACTTTTGGTAAACGGCATAAAGGTGAAGCAAGAGTAACCGACATCAGGAAATCGTTTTTGTAAATATTTTTTCTAAAACCAAAAATCCAAAAATATGTTTTTACTTTATTTTATTTTTAAATTTTAGGGGGAGAAAGTTTCAAGAAAAATACAAAAACATTGAAAAACCACAAAAATACAAAAACATTGAAAAACCACAAAAATACAAAAATATGTCTTTAATTTATTTACTTTCTGCATTTAAGGGGGAGAAAATTCAGAAAAACACAAAAACAATAGAAAAACAAAAATGAGTTTCTTGGTAATATAAGAGAAAATGATATTACATCAGAGGTCGGTCGAAACATGTTTCTAGAAATCAAAAGAAAAGAAAAAGATAAGTAACTCTACTAACGATGTACCGGTAGACTCACGATCATTTTAAAGTATGCAGGAGATATAAACATAACGAACTGAAAACCGCGTGGGAACCGCTCATTGGCATATGGTCTTGGTACCGAAATTTCGTTTGATAGATTGCCGAGGTTCTGAGATATTTGGGGTTTATGCTGTTTATCATCTGGGTATCATGGTTGTTTCTATAAAAGACAAAGTCTAAGTTCTTCCATGATACCATACATACGTGTACATATCTCATACTGCATTCGACCTCAATAAGTGATAAACAATCACATGTCCATACAAAATAAGTGATAAAATATCACATTTATCCGGGAGTCAAGTTCGTCTCTCTGCTGTACGGAAGTACTGACCTGTTCACGGACTTGCTCCTGTGCCCTCATGCATCGAAAATCAAGTTCCTCATCAATAAGTGATTCTATCACATAGGGCTTGTTTTCAACTCAAATAAGTGACTTGTTCACATGTTATATACGTTAAAAACGGATGATAAATGGTATACTCCCCAGTAAGATGAACTCTCGTGCATACCTTGATACGGGAATGTGTCGTGAGTGGATGAACACCGGTCGGTAAGTATAAATCATACCTTAAATGTATCTCATTGTATTATGATTACTCTTGATCGCTGAGTTTAAGTGGACAACAATATCGGTAATTGTGGTAGAATACTTATCCACTTCTGTAAAAGAATTTTAAAAGGAAATGTGTTTTGACAAAAGATCGCAAGCTGATATGATTCTCTTCGCCAGAAACTCGCAAAAATATTGTTGTGTTTGTACATATTTATTTACTGCTTAGTTTTATTGTCTTATTTTAAACAGTTTTGTCGTTTGGTGCATATCAGCACGACATTAGCGGTGATGTCGTTTGATAACATTCAAAGGATATTAAAATTGTTGTCTTTTATTTTATCAAAAATCCAAAAAGATTTTCAATTTAATATTATTTTTGATTAACTGATGTTGGTGCTCGATCCGATACCTGACAAGCCGAGATACTTCATAAAACTAACCTTTGCAGAACTTCATAACGGACAACTTTTCAAAATGGTCATTTCTGAAAAACCTCCAAAATTTGAAGGGTTTGAATTGAAAATTCCCAAAAATCCAAAGTGTTGGTGGAAATCTGATCCTTCGAGGAAGCAATGGCCCTCGAAAGATCAGATGGTCAAAGAAAATCAACGAAAGTCAATCATCTCAGTCGAAAGATGGTTCAGATCGAAAGATATCTTTCGAAGGATAACAACAAATATCTGATATCCTTCGATCCAGATCTTTCAAATATCTGGTATCCTTCGACCCAAAGGTGATCTTTCGAGACACCTTTACATCTTTCGAAAGGTCATGGATCTTTCGTGATGGTTCGACTTTCGAGGTCTGACTATATAAAGGTATCATCTTCTTCATTTGCACTTAACAGTTTCAAATTTCATCACTCAAAACCTCTGGTTACCCCGAAACTCTGCCAAAATTTTTCTTCAAGTTAAAGTATCAGGATTTTTACACTACACTCGGTAGGATAATCATTATCATCTTAACATACAACGGCTCAATCATCAACATGATCATGTGTTCTTATTTTTCTAATTTATGATAAGATAAAATGTGAAACATGAATATGTTGTAAATGAATCAATGATAGTTTTGATGATCATATGGTGTTCTTTTATCTGTTTGTTTGTGTTCAGAATGTTGTTTTGAATCTTGATGTCAATGGTGGTTGTATTGGGTTAAACAGGGTAATGGTTAGGGTTTAAGGGCTAAATTGATACATGTGCGTATGTTTTGTGTCCAATATGGTCTAAATAGTTGATGTTTTTGAATGGTTTTTTAGTGTAATGTTTACATGGTATAAAATGCTCTTGAAAACCACTTGAAACTGTCACCGGAACTTAACTTAAAAAATGACCGCCGGAAAACATTCCGATTAACAGTTGCCGGAAGTCAACACGAAGGATGTTGACTCTCAACCTCGAAAGCTGTGATGTAAAGTATCTTTCGAATTGAGACTCGAAAGATGATAAGGTTCTCGAAAGATTCATCCTTCGACTGATCAAACCTTTCGAATGATCAAGACGTCTTTCAAATTCTTGACTCTTCGAAAGATGATCCTTCGATAAGGCTTTCATCCTTCGAGGAAAGTATCATCTTTCGATCAGTCAGTCATCCTTCGATGTCATGTTTCAATCCTCCGATGGGTAAACAGTATCCTTCGAGGACTCAACACTTAGTAATTTTTCAAGAAATTGAAATTTCTCTAAGTGTGGAATTCTTGTTGACTGTTTGACTTTTTCTCATTACGTGTCAATGTTTTGATGTACAGAAATGGCACCAAAGGTAAAAAGGGAACGGGCAAAGCCAACAAAGAAGGAGAAATCTGAGGTTGAATCTATGTCTGAATCTAGACATAACATGGCTGCTTATTTACAACCGGAAGGCAAGATCAGTCCGGAATTCACAGGAATTATGGAGTACCTTCATCGCGCTCGTATCAACTATGCGATCACTACACAGCACACTGCCTATCAGTCGCACATCAAGGATTTCTGGAATTCGGCTGTGGTTGAAACAGTGGAGAATAAGGAAGTGATTAATGGATCAGTTGCTGGGAGACCCGTGGTAATTACAGAGAACACTATCAGAGCACGTCTACAGCTTGGAGATCAACCTGAAGATCCTACTTCAATTGATTTACAATGTCAGCGGGGCTTACTGATGAGGCTACGGTACAGCGACAATGTTCTTGCAAATCAGATCAACAAGAAGTATATGCCGCTTCGATACAAGTTCTTGTTGCATATCCTTATTCATTGCCTGAGCAACAAGCGTTCTGGATATGATCTGTCGCCGATTGATTTAACTGGATTGTTTACGGCTTTGATTCTGAACAAGCCGTTCAACATATCTCGCTATATCTTCGACAATCTGAAGGAAAATGCTCGAAGGCCCCTCCCGTCTGCAACCCAACGAACATCTACCAAATTCTGGTTATATCCCAGATTTCTGCAGATGATGATTGATGATCAGATTCCTGATCTTCCAAAGGCTGAAGCAGATGTTCTACCTGTCAATCCAATGAATGAGCGTACACTGCTGATATTCAAGTCCATGTCCGGCTATACGGAATCGGATCCAATTAGAAAGCTTTTTGGTCATCTCGATGTTCCGAACTACGAGGCACCGCAGAACAACAAATGGCGTCGAGACGCGAGTGATTCTGATAATGAAGAGCCAAGGTTGATCGCTTTGGCTGACACGCACCTCGGGGCTAAACATGGAATCAAAGCAACAAGGAAGTCTGCTGGCAGTTCAAGTGCTGCAGCACGTGTTGAGGTTGATGTTAATGTTGCTGCTGAAGAAGTTCAGGGAGAGTTTGTAGATCCTGATGCTCGTATTGGTGCAGGTGGTGATGGTGGTACTGTGGTTGTTGAAACAGGCGGTAGTGCAGGTGGAGATGGTGATCCTGCGAGTCAGTCAGGTACTGTTGCGACTGACAAAGGCAAAGGAAAGGTAGATGAGCCGAGGAGACTAGCTGATGATAGTAGTTCGTCTTCTGAAGAGGAAGGAGGTTCTGGTGACGATGGTTCATCTTCTGAGGACGATAATCCTCCTCCTCCAGGAATGAAAAAGGTCTATGATAGTCGCGGGAATCCTCGTTTTGAGCAAATAGAGAAGACGGTTAGAACTGGAGAATCTGACAAGGATGAGGATTATATCCTTACTTCTCCGGGTTTTGTCAGAAAGAGGAAAGCAAAACGACAGGGTATTCGTGCGTCAAAGAAAACTGCTGGTGATTCCTCTGTTCCTGCTTCTGTTCAGCATTCTACTGCTCCAGAGCAACAGCTGCCTCCTGTTAGTGATCAACTAACTGCATCAGAGACGCTGGATCTTATGTCTTCTCCTCAGAGGTCTTCTGGGACACGCATGGTGACTGTTGATCAACAGCCGCCTGCAACTCCCGCCTCAGGTACACATGTCCGACCTACTCTTGTTATTTCTGGACCTACAGGTGCTTCTGGTCAGGCTGGTCAGTCTGGCTCCTCAGGACCTGAGCCTTCGCGACCGACTCTGGCAGAGACTTTGTCTGGTTTATCTGAATCTGAAAAGATTCAATTCCTGATTGAACAAATCAGTGAATTGGGTTCCATAGTCGGTCGACATACAAGAACAATTGAAGAGTATCGTTTGCAGCGAAAACAGGATGTGATGGCACACAACACGCTGTGTTCAATTGTTAATGCTCAGAATATTAAGATCAAGGAACAGGCTGAGGAAATTGAAAAGTTGAAGGAAGCGAACAGGGCACGTGACAGGGAGGTCGAGATAATGAAAAGGCATAGTACTGTGTTGGAGAATGAGGGAAAAGCACTAAGGCAGAAGAATGAAGAGCTGTCAGAGCACTATAAAAATCGCGATGATCGATTAAGAGAAAGCTTCAAGCCTGTGCTCGCAAACTTCAAGAAGACTAATCAGAAAGTGGGTACGCTGTGGAATGAAAGATGCAATGCATTAGGCATTGCACCCTCAAGGCGTGAGGATGACAAGGATGATGATGCAGCAAATCCAGATCAACCAGCTGTCTCAGGTTCCGGTGCAACTGCATCCGGGGCTGCAGGTGGGTCTGGTACATCCCAAGATGCTCCTACTGCTCCTTCCACAGCTACTACTGGCCCATCTGAGCAGACAGAAACACTGGGAACTTCTACAGGGCATGAGCATGTTAGTCTGGAACCAGAAATGTTTGCAGATCTCCCTGAATCCTCAGGTGTTCTTCAGTATCATCCAGTCACGGGTGAACTGTTAGAAGAGGGAGAACATATTACCGAAATGTCTGATGAACAGGTACTGGCTCTGATGGAATTGGATGAGATTGCTGTAAGCATGATTGATGCTACTCCGTTGGTTCAGGACCAAACCGATTTCTCTACAATTGATGAAATCTTCATCGGTTCGGATCCTGAACGTCCTGTTTATGTTGGGAAAGACAATGCGGAGGTGAATGCTCTTGATGATGATTATGTGGCAGAAAAGACAGCAGAATTTGCCAATCTTTCTTCAGATTCTCCGACAGCTCAAGAAAACCGTGAGAAGACCATGAAAGAATGGCGAGCGGATTTCCTAGCTAGGAATCCTCCTCCGCTCCCTCCATTGGATCAGGCTAATTATATGAGTCTGGAAAAGAATCGGGCTCGGGGTCGCATTATTAGTTGGATGTTTGTTAAGGAACTTCATTGCATGGTCGTGAAACGAGAAAATGGTCTTCAGTATTTCAGTACTCTTCTCAGTATTCTTTCACTTCCATACTATGATGTTGCAGTGTTAGCTCAACTAGATGTTATCAATCGAGTCGAAGATAAGATGGTGGATCTGTTTGCTAAGAAAATCAGGTTGGAAAGAAGAAAGGGCTGGAAGGATCCTCTATACAAGCCACAGTTTCCTAGATACGAGCAGATCAGATTTACACTTGATCCAGAAACAAACACTGCTCGCTATCGTTTGGTGTATGATCCTCCAAAAGTGATGAAGAAGATACCTTTGCTGAAAATGAAGACTGACTTTCTAGGAAACTTTCGTTGCTGGGTCTATGATGCGGATACTGGAGAAGCCGTGATCCTATTCAGAGATAATCAGGAGAACTTTAGAATAATAGATCCGATGTGGATTACTAACATGTCCAGATCGGATATTATTGTTCTGAAGGATCATGAGATAAACTACTTGGTGCGGGATCGAGATCAAGCAATGAAGTTTCAGAAGATGGCCCGGTACTGCTTCAATCTACTGGTTAATGCGGGAAGTGCATGGTCATCACATCATTTGACAGTTGAAAGGACGTCCGAGACTTAAAGACACGAAGATCGAGACAAAGCTACAGCCAAGGGGGAGTTTGTTGGTGCACTTGTGTCTGTACTTTGTCTGTATTTTGTAATGTATAAAACGATGTCTTTTGTCTGTCGTGTTTACGTCTTTTGTTGTGGTGTATATGTGTTTGAATGTGAGTTTGACCAAGTCAACCATCCTCCTGGTTTGACTTGGCCAAACAGTCAACACTATGTATGTAAGTTGTATGCTTCGAAGGATGTCATCGAAGGATGGTTTGTATCCTTCGATGACTTCGAAAGACAACCTTCGATGGATACATATGGACCTCGAAGGATATATCATCCTTCGAGGTATGTATGGATCCTTCGATAATTTTCTGGTCGATAGATGATCCTTCGACCAGATTATCTTATCCTTCGAGCATGTTATCTGTTATGGGTATATATATCCCATACATGGTTCAGTTCACAGTAAGTCTTGAAAATATTTGGATAGTGCATGTGAGTGAACCAAGTCTTGTAGAGAGCATTTCAGTTTGGTCAAGGGCTGTAACCGTGTCCACTGAAATACAAGAGAAAACTTTGATATATTGCATGTCTACTCTTTCTCTTTGTAACTTGTGCTTTCATCTAAACTATCGGTTTGCATTCTAGCTTGGATTCCGCACTTGCTAGAGTGTTAAACATAACAAGGATAAGGTTTAACCTCAACCTCCGAGGGACCTACAACGAGTTCCGATCATGTTTTTGATTCGTTTTAATACCTCTGATCTTTAAAATAGACAAGGTAAAGCAAGATGGTTCGTCGGTTGGGGGTTTCAGTGGAGAAGATGGATGAACAGTACGGGGGTTTTTTGAAGTGAGGTTTTGAAAAAGTGAAACAATAATGCACAGGGGTCCCCTTTATATATCCTGGACCCACGACGAAGGTTCAACGTGCGACGAAGGTTAAGTTGGGCTCGACGAAGTTTCATGTTGGGCCACTATAAGTTAGCCCAAATTACATCTCGACGAAGTTTGAAACTTCGTCGAATAGGAAGCTTAATCGAATACCAAAAAGAAGACTTCGTTAACCAGTCAAACCAATTTTTGATTTTGAACAAATTTTAAACAAACCTGAACACATTTTGGCTTTGTGTTAGTATTACCAGCTGCAAAAAGGACATTTTTATGAAGTGAAAACATAAACAGGTCGGTTTCAGGCTTTTCGGCATAAAACTTCGAGATACAACTTCGGCTCTTTACAACTTACACTATAACAGAATATAAAATGCGGTAGACTAACGAAAACAATAACATAAAGAAACTGTACAATACTCAATCGTTTTGCGAGTTTCAAGGTAAGAGAATCATTACCAGCTTACGGTCTTTGTCAAAACGGTTTTTGATTTCTGTTTAAAGCTTTAGATAAGTATCCTACCACAATTATCGGTATTGTTATCCACATAAGCTCAACTTATCAGATGTAATCACAATTAGGAGATACGATTTACAGTAAGGTTTATACTTACTTTTCGGTGTTCATCCACTCACGACACATTCCCGTATCAAGGTATGCACAAGATTTCATCTTACCGGTGAATATATCGCTTATCATCCGTTTGACCGTATAAAAGAATGTGAGAAACTCACTTATTTTGATTTGAAAACAAGCCCTATGTGATAGAATCACTTATTAATGAGGAACTTGATTTTCATATGCATGAGGGCACAGGTGTTGGTGCACACATCTGTCGTCTTCGTCTTAATATCGAGTCTCGGGTTCGGTTCGGATCTAATCAAGCATGACATCACTAGTGACATCATCACGTGACATCACTAGTGACATCATATTTCATATACACGTGAAGACAAAATGAAGTTGAAACAGATTGCACGATTGTTGGATGTTTTCGCTTGAAGACAAAGATGTTATTGTCAATTTCGCTTGAGAGGAAAGTGAAGGATTTCGCTTGAAGTCTTCAAGCGAAATCTAACTGCTATATATAGGATAGTGTGCTTGTTATTTGTAACATTGGTCTCAGAGTTATACCGAGGTGCTGCCGGTTTTTCTTCTGAATGTAAAGGTTGTCAAATTAATATACAAGAAGATTAAAGTGTGAAACAAGCTGTTTACAGATCCGTTTCTTAGTTTCCGCCTCTGAAACGGACTAGAACTCTTCCAAACGACTCGTTTAGGTCGGAATCCGATCCTACAATTGGTATCAGAGCTCAGGACGAGGAGTTCTTGCCAAAAACAGCCTGTGTTCATCACGATTTCTGTTTCTACACCATTCTTTTCGAAAATTTTAAACTTTTTACGGACAAAATCGGTTCAAACTTACACAATACGTGCGAAAACATGTTTTAACAAACCCTTGAGAATTTCAGATCTAAAAACGGATTAAATCTTGTTCAATCAGACTAAAATCAGTTCGTTATTGCTGACATCATCAGATTTCGCTTGAGACTTTTGTTAGATCTCGCTTGAAAGATCATAATTTGATAGATTTCGCTTCAGATTAAGTCATGATTTCGCTTGAGTTGATATTATCTTGATGATTTCGCTTGAAAATAGGTGTAGATTCCGCTTGATGTGTATTTCACGTGTTAAGTACATCGAGTTGTGTGAAACAAGGATGTCAGGTTGTATCGGTTGATCAGTAGTTGCATGTGTTTGCATGTGTATCAGATTTACATGTGAATTTTATCGAGATATGTTAAGGTGTCAGCTCACTAAAATTTGTCGGAAATTATAAAATCAGTTTTGCATGTTAAGTGTCTTGAAAAGTCATTTGGTGATAAGTATTAGCTCACTAGAGTGTCTCGAAAAGTCATAAAGTTGATTCAAGATAGATAATAGGTCCAATCAGATTGTCTTTGAGTATTAAGGGTTGTTGGAATTACATGTGATAAGTGTTAAACAATTAAGCTGTTGTCAGTCTTGCTTTAATTGATATACGCATGTGATAATGTTCAATGTTGTCGAATTAGTGGCATGTTAGGTTCAATCAAAATTGATTCTCAATTTAAAAACTGAATATTACATGTGAATTTTGAGCTTATCGAGATGTACTAGATTGTATGTTTGCATGTGATAGTAGTAAAAGTGTGTATGTTTGCTGTTTCAAGAAAATTCATCGGTCAAAGATACACCTTTGTAATTAGATTTAATGGATTCATGTAATTTAGTGGATTGTGTCAGAATTCATATGATAATTGCATGTTAAAAAAAAAAAAATTGTCGGCTGCATTGAGAGTTGTTATTTTGTTTGAAAAGTGATAGTGGTTTGTTTGTTTTGAAAGTTGTTATATTGTGTTTGGATAAGTCCATCTAAAGTGTAGTGATATATTAGTTTGTCAGTTGTTAGTTGTCGGTAATCAGGTCACAAGGTTTGGAGCACGGTTCGATCAGTACGTTTGATCAGTCAAGTCATTTTGTGTGGTCAAGTTGCGTGATAGTTGTCAGTCCGTACGGTTTGGAGTACAAAAGTTTCAAAGGGTCAAGTCACTTGATTTCGATTCGGGTCCTAGAAGTCCGCACAGTTGGTCAACGTTCAGTCCGCACAAAAAATCGCCAGTCTGAGTACCAATTTGTTTCGATTAATTGATAAATCTTTTAACTGATTGTGTGTTGTTTGTGTAAAGGTATTTGTCGATTTCTACAAGAGATTCAAGTTGCTAAAAAAATGGATTCCGAGTTCTACAATGCGTTTGCTACACCCTCGACTACTCCAGCTTCAATTGCTCAAAACATGAATGCAGAAAACGAAACCGGAACAATGCAAAAACCCCCCGAAGCTTATGGGAATTGAAGATTACCACGGGTGGAAGAAACGGTTTGAGAATTGGGTTCAGGCAAATCATCTAAAAGCTTGGGAAAGTATCGAAACTGAGTATGAGAGGCCAAAGAATACAACGGGAGCTGATAAAATCATTTCTGAATTTACTGAACAAGAGAGGGAAAGTTATAAAGGAGAGAAAATGATGATCAATCTGTTACAACAAGCTATTAAAGAAGATATATTTGTGTTGCTTCAACATGATGATAACGCTTATTCTATTTGGGAAGCTCTTCAAAAGAAGTTTGAGGGAAGTACTGAAATGCTACAAAGTAAAGCAGCTTTGTTGAAAAAGGAGTTTGAATTGTTTACGTGCATGCCTGGTGAAACTACAAAGAGTCTTATTGAAAGATACTGTCATCTTGTACGTGCCATGTCACAGTTGAAGATTACAAAAAATGCAGCAGAATGGGTTGAAAAACTTGCTGACGCGTTACCGCAAAAGGAATGGAGTACATATCTGATGATATTAAAGAATTCCGGACAGTTTAAAAGGTTATCGATTGCACAGTTTATAGAAAAGTTGGAGGCACAGGATCTGGAGCAGCAGAAAATTGCTAGAATGAACAGTTCTACTCATCAACAAGATATTAAATTGTACTATAAAGGAAATGTTCAAACTGCTGAAGCAAGTCCAAAGATACAAACTGCATTTAGTGCTGGAAATCAATCTACACCAAGCAGTCAAGGATCAGTCAACACTAATGGGTTCTCAACGGTGAATCCTCCAAGTGTTCAAAGTTCATCTGCTGGAAATGGTCATCTAATTCAGTGCAATGTAGCTCTACATCTTCAAAATGGTCAAAATTATTCTGAAGAAGTTGTAAAGCATCATATGGGATTATTGGTTACTGCATTAGAGTCTTATGAAGGGTTGATTGCCGGAAGAATTGGTAATCCGATGCTCACAAAGGAAGATTATGACCAAATCGATGCAGAGGAGCTGGAATTAATGGATATTAAATGGGCTTTAGCTAGTGTTTTGAGGAGAGCAGAAAAATTTAGATTGGTTACAGGAAGAACTGATTTCTTGGATGCAAATCTTTCTAATCTTGGATTTGATAAATCTAAAGTTGTTTGTTTTCGTTGCAGGGAGAAAGGCCATTTTAAAAGGGAGTGCAAGAATCAGGAACCGAGAGGAGCAAAGGAGTCTGCTGGGAAAGATGATTATTATCGGAAGACCATTTATCAGCAAATCACTCATCAACCACATCAACAAAAAGAGCCACAAACAGCTCATGGAAAAATGATCGAAGATGCAAACAGGAAAGCTTACCACGGTATCGTTGATCAAGATGATGAGAAAATGGCTGAAGGATTTAGCTGGGACAAGTACATTCCAGCTGATTCAAATGTTGGAGCGTTTATTGCTCATATTATTTGAAAACCGGAAATGCTGAAGGAATGGATGGAAGTATTATCTGATGAAGAGAAAAGTGAAGATGAAGGATCTGTTTCATCTGAAAACATTTCGTCAGAGACAAGTGATAGTGATGAAGAAATTGAACAGATTAATATTGGAAAAACTCACTTATCTTCTGATAGTTTTGAATTTTATTTTGCAGAAAAATTGAAGAAACTGAAAGAGGAGAAAGCTGCAAAAGATTTGAAAAAGGTCAAAGTGGTTGAGAAGATTGTGGAAGTTGAAAAGATAGTTGAAGTTGAGAAGATCGTTGAAATCACAAAACCTTGTCTTACATGTTTAGAGTCTTGTAAACAGTGTATAGAAAAAGATGAAAGGTTTAGTGAGTTAGAAAAGTTGAAAGAAAAATTGTTGTTTGATGTAAAGAATTTGAAAAAGTCATATGATGTATTGAACAGACATGTGAATGGTCTGGAGAAGACTAACTCTGAAAGGGAAAAAGCTTTGAAGATGTTAAATGCTACCATGATGACAAAGCAAAAAGAGATCAACATGTACATAGAAGAATGTGCAAAGAGAAAAAAAGAGTTGGATAGTGAAGCAGCTGAGAATGAAAGAATCAGAAGATTGCTGCAAAGTTACAAAGGTTGTGATTACATAATCGATAGAATTTATCCAACAGTTGAAGGATTTGAAGCTTTTAAAGATGAAGAAACAAAGACAAAGAAGAAAAAGGATACTGGTAAGAAACAGGGTGTATGTTATAATAAGTGTCCGCCTCCGATTTGGGAAGGTTACTCGCCTAGAAAACCTAACGAGGAAGAACTAAAACAGGCGGTCAATATTAAGCTAGAATCCGAGATAACTGATGTTTTACCGGATAATATTGATGTCACGTTCACAGCGTCCGACACAGATCATGAGTCAGAACTGATAAAACGAGTGGTCGATCAGGTGTTGGATAAGGATGAGGAGTCAGAGTCAAAGTCCGAGTCCGAAAGTTCGTGTCAGTCAGTCGGGAGTTCGAGTTCGTCCGAAAAGAGTTCAAAATCGTCGGGAAAACGGGTTTATAGTAAAGAATTTTTGTTGTCAAAATCTAATTTGAATGACGAAACATTTGAAGTTGCATATACTTTGAATGATTCTGACAAATTATATTTTGATAAAGAATTTCCAATTAGAAGTGTTCGTTTTGACATGATTAAAAAGGTTTTCAAAATGACAGAAATTAATATTTCTGAAATTAAAGATTTAAATCTTACTGGAAAACCTAAAAAATACACTTCAAGAGTTCAACAGCGTTTGAACAAGAAAAAAGGTTACGATTCTGGTTCTGGTTTTCAAAAGAAACCAAACCACAATAGTAAGCTCAAAAAGAAAGGACTTGGTTTTATTCCACCTGAAAATTATAAAAATGATAAAATTTCTAAAACAAATACAAAATATGTTGCAGGAACTAGCCATGAAGAAGAATCAAAAAGCTCATTCTGGAAGCAATCAAACACAGAATTTCTTGCAAAGAAAGTGAAGAATGAAGCTTATCAAAGAAAGGAGACAAGAACCTGTTACAGATGCAATGAAGTTGGTCATATTGCATGGAACTGTCCCCAAGCAACAAAAACAAAACAGGGAGTCTCACAAAAACTGAAAGAAGTTATTGTTGACAAAGCTGAATCACCAACTGAAAGATTCAAAGTATTCAAAAATTCAACATATGAAGTTGGAGAGTGTTCAAAAAGGTTTTACAAGAAGAAGGGAAATCTTGACAACCAAGCTTGGGTTGTTAAGAAATCAGAGGTAAAATCTGGTGATGAATCTGATTCCACAAAGTCAGAGGAGCCACAGGTTGAGCTAAAAAGTGAAAACTCAGTTCCTCCAATGGATGATGAGAACTTTCCATCATTGAGGACTGAATATTTTAAATCAAAAGTTGGGAAAGTTGAGATCTCAAATCAATTCTATTCTGAACAGAAAGAATTTGATGTTGAGAAAGCGTTTAATGGAAACATTAAAAAGATGATTGGTAAAATGATTGATGGGAAGGTTAAAGGGGTAAAGGAATTTTATGCTACAAAGAAGGCAACTTATAGCCCAACCCCTAGTGAAGTTGAGAAGGTTACACCCAAGGCTGGTCAGGCTTGGGTGGATATTTTCTTTCATTGAAAAACCTGACTTGCCGGAGTTCCCAGGTTGGTAAGCGTGGAACATGAATCGGCACATTTCTTGAGAAATTCACGAATGTGATATTTCGACTTAAAAGTGGTAAATCAAGGACATTAAGTTGTACTTGATTTTCTACAAGTGATGTTTGTGGATTGATCTTACAAATGTTAAATTTCTACAAGTGTTTGAGAAACAAAATGATGAAGTTTATTCCCTAACCCACAAATGGTTAAAATCAGTCAACAAAACTTATTTTCCGGAAAAACCATTTTGATTAAAACAAACTTAAGTGTTTTGAAATCAATGAGAAAATAGTTTTGTGTAAGGGGGAGTTCTGATTGTTTATGCCAGGTGGATGGCGAATTGAGGTGATTTGATATCGGTTGTCAATTTTTTTTTGAAAACAAACTGTACAGGTAGAGTATCAAAATTTGTTTTCAAATTTCCTAAAATGTGTTTGTATTTTAGGGGGAGTAAAAATTTTCAGAAAATCCAAAAACATTTGAAAATTTGAAAAAGACAAAAACATGATAAAATTCAAAAATGAGTTTTTGTGTATATAAGAGGAAATGATAGTACATCAGTAGACGATCACAACATGCTAAAGAATTGGAAAGTTAAAAGTGATAAACGATCTCACTGATGATGTGCCAGTAGGTTTTTGCACATTTAGTAGATTGAGACGAGATATAAACCTAAATTCAAACTTGCTTGTTCTGTAGGTTAACACAAACTTGGATATATAGGTAACCCCTGAAATCTTGTTTGAAAGGTCCCTTATTCTGAGATACTAGGTCTTTATGCTCAGTGATATCTGGGGTATTATCCCGGGACTTCTACTGAAAGAAATTTCTGACCTAGTCCCCGGATAATGCTTTCTGCAAATGCTTGAAACATAGCATCGCCCTCAGCAAGCTGATGAAACAATAAAATTGATAGTCGCTGCTGTTGTAATGCAAAAGATCCTCTAAAGGGGACACACCAAAAGTCGAAGCCGTCATCTCTCTGCGTATCGAAAGATCGACCTGAGCTCTCACGGCCCTCCCACTATAATTAACCCCTTACAGATATCATCTAGGTATACTCACCTGTAAGACTGAATACTGGGGTCTGGATACGGGAGTATATACTGAGGTGGGACACATGTAGATGTTTAAGTCCTAAAACACTAATTCGTATCTCGAAACAGTTGAACTTTGTGTGAAAATTTAAGTGGACAAATATACTGACAATCTAGGTGAATTGTTTAGAACTTAATATGAAATGAAGCTTAACGGTGTTGATGACTTGTCTCATAAACTGATATGATCCTCTTGCACGAACTCACAAAAATATTGTTTGTAAATATTTCTTTTCTGCATTGTATTTCTGTTTTTCAGAAAATTCCAAAAAGATTTTGTGTGTGTTTTAGCATAAATTTTTGAAAAATCCAAAAAGATTTTCGGCAACTGACGTTGAAAAGCTGAATTTCAAAATTCCAAGTGCTAAACATGACGAACAGGTTTGGGAGAATTTGATTGAAAAGTTTTTTCAGAGATAAAAAAAATTCGTTAAATGATCATTGTTAATGTTAGATTGTATATTGATTGGAGAAGGATCTGTGTTGGTGCATGAAACTTGATAAATTGTTAAATATTTTTTTTAATCTTACTTTTGGGTAGAGGATGTGCAGCATAGCCTGGATTCTGAGCAAATAGAGAGCCAGGTTTCGATTCTGATCATGTGAAAGTCAGACTACGATCCCAGCATGTTTTGAGGGGGAGTCTGTTAGAGAGAGTTACATCATCCGAGGAGGAGATCAGTTGAAGTCTGAAGGAAGCTCAAAGACTGATAAAGACTGAAGATTGAGAAGACTCGACACTTAAGACTCGTCAACATCTGAGGGGGAGTCTGTTGGTGCACACATCTGTCGTCTTCGTCTTAATATCGAGTCTCGGGTTCGGTTCGGATCTAATCAAGCATGACATCACTAGTGACATCATCACGTGACATCACTAGTGACATCATATTTCATATACACGTGAAGACAAAATGAAGTTGAAACAGATTGCACGATTGTTGGATGTTTTCGCTTGAAGACAAAGATGTTATTGTCAATTTCGCTTGAGAGGAAAGTGAAGGATTTCGCTTGAAGTCTTCAAGCGAAATCTAACTGCTATATATAGGATAGTGTGCTTGTTATTTGTAACATTGGTCTCAGAGTTATACCGAGGTGCTGCCGGTTTTTCTTCTGAATGTAAAGGTTGTCAAATTAATATACAAGAAGATTAAAGTGTGAAACAAGCTGTTTACAGATCCGTTTCTTAGTTTCCGCCTCTGAAACGGACTAGAACTCTTTCAAACGACTCGTTTAGGTCGGAATCCGATCCTACAACAGGAGCAAGTCTGTGAACAGGTCAGTACTAACGTACAGCAGTGAGACGAACTTGACTCCCGCAAAGAATCTGTGATATATTATCACTAATTTTTTTGGACATGTGATTGTTGATCACTTATTGAGGTCGTATGCAATATGTACACGTATGTATAGTATTATGGAAGATCTAGACTTCGTCTCCATTATATTTCGGTAAAAGATAAAACCATTATACCCAGATGATAAGCAGCATAAAGACCAAATATCTCAAAACCTCGGCAATCTCTCAAACGAAATTTCAGTACCAAGACCATATGCCAATGAATGGTTCCCACCTGACTTGAAGTCTGTTAGGTTTGTATCATCCTGCACATTTTAGTCTGATTGTGAGCCTACCGATACATCGTTAGTAGAGATACTTATCATTTCTCAATTTTTGAACATGTTGACCGACCACACCAGTGAATATCATCACTTTCCCTTCTTTTCTCCAAGAAACTCATTTTTGATTTTCTAATGTATTTGAAGTTTTTCAATTTTTCAACCGTAAAGACCGAAAGTAAACGACATATTTTTGGATTTTTGAATTTTTCACATGTTTTTGTATTTTCTGAAATTTCTCCCCCTAAAATGCGAAAAGATAAATAAACTGAAATTCTTTTTGGATTTTTGAAGTTTTTAGGAAAATATTTACAAAAACGACTCGCCGAAAGTTTTACTCTTGTTTCCCCTTAACACCATTGACCAACAAAAGATAGTCAAAACAAGATTTGTGAAAAGCTTTTGTAAAGAGGTCTGCTCGTTGTTCATCAGTATGGATCTTAACAACATCGATAAGTCTTTTCTCAAAATAATCACGTATGAAGTGATACTTAATTTCGATGTGTTTGGTCTTTGAGTGTTGGACAAGATTTCTAGTGATAGATAAAGCAGCAGAATTATCAACAAAAATAGAGGTAGATAGGAATTCAAAACCGTAGTCCCGCATTTGTTGCTGAATCCACAGAACTTGAGTGCGGCAACTTGAGGCAGCAATGTATTCAACTTCACAAGTTGATATTGCAACACAAGTTTGCTTCTTGCATTGCCATGTGACTAGGCGATTTCCTAAGAATTGACATCCAGCCGTTGTGGAATTTCCGTCTATTTTGCATCCGCCGAAATCAGAATCAGTAAATGCTTTCAAGTCAAAGCTATCATCCCTAGGGTACCAGAGACCGGTGTCCGGGCATCCCTTCAGATAGCGAAAGATCCTTTTAACAGCTCCAAGATGATATGCTTTTGGGTTGGATTGATATCTTGCAAGCAGGAAAGTTGGATACATTATTTCAGGCCTCGATGCAGTGAGATACATTAAAGATCCGATCATATCGCGATAATAAGAAGAGTTGACACTTTCACCCTTCAGATCCAGAGTAATCCCGTGATTAATCGGAAGTGGGATACTGATGGGCGTCGCTTCGGACATCTGGAATCGGTTCAAGATGTCACCAACATACTTAGTCTGATGGATGAATATCCCAGACTTAGTTTACTGAACTTGAAGCCCCAAGAAGAAATTCATCTCCCCCCATTGCGCTCATTTTGAACTTTTCCAGCATAACACGTTCAAATTGCCTGCACAAAGCATCGTTAGTTGAACTAAATATGATATCATCAACGTATACATGTACCAACAAAATATCTCCATCCTGTTCCTTGATGAAAAGAGTACGGTCGATAAGACCTCGGCGAAAACCGTTCTCCAGCAGATAAGTAGATAAGGTTGCGTACCAAGCCCTCGGTGCTTGATGTAAACCACAGAGAACTTTGTTCAGCAACCAAAACCGATCGGGATGGATAGGATCTTCGAAACCTGGAGGTTGTTCGACGAGCACCTCTTCTTAAACCACACCGTGTAAGAAAGCACTTTTGACGTCCATCTGGTAGACTTTTAATCCTTTAAATGAAGCATAGGCTAGAAAGATCCGAATAGCTTCCAGACGTGCAACAGGTGCATAAACTTCATTGTAGTCAATGCCTTCAATTTGACGAGATCCCTGAACAACCAATCTCGCCTTGTTTCGGATGACTACTCCATGATCGTCCTTCTTGCATTTGTAAACCCAACGTGTGCCAATTTTCTTGTAGTTCTCCGGCCTTTCAACAAGCTTCCAAACACCTAGCTTTTGAAATTGCTACAGTTCATCCTGCATGGCTTCAACCCAAGAATTATCTTATAAGGCTTCCTTCCAAGATTTCGGTTCTTCTTGTGAAACGTAACACGCGAATGACCAATCATTTTGAAGACCAGATTATTTAATGGCTGAATACAAACCAGCATTCTGGTTGTTTCTTAGCTGATTACGCGTCTGCACCCCGCGTTGGACATCTCCTATAATATTCTGCTGCGGATGGGTATCGTGAATCCTTATTTCAGGATTTTCAGGAACACGAGCATTAATACCCAAATTGTTAATATTGAGATCAACAACCAACTCCACACCGGGAATAGGCGTAGAAGTGGATGCGTTCCCTTCAGCAGTATCAACATTCTGCACATGAGGAGTATCTACAGAAGCACCCTGAACAGGAGCAACTGGAGCTGAAGTGCCTTCGTTTGCATCATGATATTCATCATCTTCCGATGACTCATTGTAGTCAGCAGCATCTTCAAATACCTCATTTTGTACCGTGTTGTTAACCGAATTAGAACCTTGGGGGTTAACAATAACATGTCTAACCAATGGCGAGCCAACAGCGTTGTCAGTATCAAATAACATTCGAGCAGCTGCAGATTCTTCGTCAAAGGTTGGCAGATTAAAGGAGTCAAATAGCCCATCATAATCGAACATCCAAGGATCACCCGGAGCTCTAACAGAACTTGTATACCTTTGAACCTTTACTTCACTCCATAGCTCAATCTTTTTTGTCGCCAGATTCCATACGCGAAAATTCAGAGTAGCATATCCAAGGAAGAAACCCTCGATAGCTTTTGCGCCAAACTTTCCATCCGGCTCAATCATAGTACATGGACCGCCAAAAGGTTCTAAGTAAGAAAGATCTGGTTTCCTTTTCTATAGAAGTTCGAAACAAGTCTTGCCATGTATCTTATCTGTAAGAACTCGGTTTAACGTGTAGCAAGCAGTCGACACGGCCTCCCCCCAGAATTGAACAGGAAGCTCCGGCTCTACCAACATCGTTCTTGCAGTTTCAATAATCATTCGATTCTTCCTCTCCGGGACACTATTTTGTTGTGGAGTATAGCGAGAACTGTATTCATGAAGAATGCCCTTAGAAATACAGAACTCATCTATCACATGGTTCTTGAACTCAGTTCCGTTGTCGCTTATGATCCTCTTCACTTTCAAAATGTACAAATTTTCAAGCATAGTAAGAAGATCCTTGAGGATTCCAGGAGTTTCACTCTTGTGTGCCATAAAAGCTACCCAAGAAAATCTAGAATAATCATCAGTAACCACTAGACAATAAGCATCCCCAAATGTTGTTTTGTGTTTCATAGGTCCAAAGAGGTCCATATGAAGACGTTCGAGAGACATGCTAACAGTGTTGATTTTCTTCAGCGGGTGAGACTTCTTCGTTTGTTTCCCTTTCTGGCACGACACACAGATATCTTGTAGATGAAAACTTCTCACAGGCACACCATTCACAAGATTTTTTTTCACCAAATGGTTCATTTTTCTTAAGTGAATGTGCCCATTCTTTTGTGCCAAGATATAGACTCCTTCTCCGTGGCTTTTGAGACAAAAAAAGTCACTTGCGAGATGTTGTAATCGCCTGGCTCATATCAAGAATATAAAGATCATTAACTCTTGGAGCCGATAAGAGAATCCATTCCTTTGGAATTTTGAAACCAGGTTTCAGCACATAACAACCGGCATCATCAAAATGCACGGTGAACTTTTTTATCGCAGATTTGCGAAACACTGAGAAGATTATGATCAATTTGACGAACATAATTAATCTTATCGAAACATACAACACCATTGGAGATCATTCCCTCTCCAGTGATGTATCCGCCTTTGTCTCCAGCAAACGTGACATAGCCTCCTCGAATATTTTTCACATCATACGGAAGCCGTAAGTCGCCTGTCCTGTGCCTAGATGCTCCACTATCAACAATCCAATGACTATTAATAGTTCCTCCTGGAACATCCTGCACATATCATCCAACGATCAGTTGAGGATGGGGACCCAAGCCTTAGTGGTCTTGGGTCATCCCTGAGCATCACGAAAAGTGATCTCGATTTCCTGATGATTTTGTAACACAACACCTCCCCCTGAACTTTCACCCATCTTAGGTCTCCAAGTTTGATTTTGTTTACCAAATTTATTCTTATGAAAAGATTTTGAAACCTCTGGTTGTAATAATTTTGATGAACTTGATTCCCTATTAACAGATTTTGCTTCAGATTTTAAAGCCTTTTCAACTGCTTTCACATTTTGACGTCGTTGTTTCATTTCTTGTTCTTTAACAGTTCTTTTATCATGTTTTGGTGAAACGGGACGATGTTGAGGGTGAACCTTTTCAGGTGGTGCTTTCTCAAAAATTTTATCCTTAGGAGTGTTTGTACAATTTTTAATGATGTGTCCAAACTCCCCACATTTAAAACATGTTCTCCTTTCCACAAACTTAGGAGAATCTGATCGACGAGCAGATGTCGAACCCGTAGAACCTGAGGTACTTGTTTTTTCATCACACCCGTTTGTATGTTGAGTGTAATTGTTTTGACTGTTATGTTTTAAAATCTTCACTTGTTGGACAAAATCAGTGTTTGATTTGTTTTCATAAGTCTCAATTTTATCAGTACCTTTCGATGCTACAAATTTGACATTACTGCTTTTCTTCTGGTAACGAGCTCCTTTTGTTTCAAATTTTGATTGAGAGACGTTAGGATTTTGAGCTCGCCTTTCTGGTTGTTTACCCTTAGCAGCATTAGGTTGTTGCTTTGTCGGTTGGTTTTGTTTTCCAAATTGTTTTCTGATTTCAGCTTTTGGAATTGGATCACATTGAGTTACAACAACTCCTGGGATCGTTTTTCCCAAAAACTTGCTTGTGTTATCTTCAAAAACTTTATCAATCGAAGATGGATTGACATTTTTAATTGGAAAATCATTATCTGAATAAATTTTAACATCCCCGACCAAAGTATACAACACGTTATTGCTCTTAACAGCAGACACACATTCCTTGTCATCTTTGGCATCCTTAACAGGATCTATCACTTGTTTGACAACTGGTTGAACAGCAGGAGTAGGAGGATCACAAAGAATGTAATTCTTAATTGGAATTTCTACTCCTTTCATCTTGTCAAGTGATTTATCCTGATCTCTTACATCTGATTCATCATCAGACGACTCATAGTCCTCAATAATTTGAGCACTTTGATTCGTCGATGCTGAAATTTCTGTTCCATCAGATGAAGTACTTGAGGAACTGTCCGATTTGAACCCTAGGCCAATAGTAACTTCCTCATAATCAAGAGGCACACTGGGTTCAAAACGTGGCATTTCTTCTTCATCGGGCATATGAGTATAATTATGTCTCAAAGGAGGCGGACACTTCTTATACCCTACGCCTTTCTTGTTTCCCTTCAGTTGTTGAGCGTCAATGATGTGATCAAGCACATATCGGGAGTTAGAATAACTCTCCAATTTGAGCTTGATTGCATCATGCTCGCATTTGGTAATGGCTAGCTCCTTTTTGATTTCCTCAATGATGTTAATGTAATTGTTAATACCAATTTGTTTATTAAAAATAGTTTTGGTCAATTCGGAAACACTTTTCTTTAAGGTCTCAATCACAGATTTAAAATCCTTTTCATTTCTAGCTAAAGCCATATTTGCCTCTTTGCACTTTGACAACTCAATAACCAAACTTTGGTTATGACTATGAACCTTTTCATATTCCAGCTTCAAATCTGCACAAGCATTACAAACACTAGGAGTAGGAGTTTTAGATTTTTCCTGACTCGTAGAGGCTGAGACATTTGCCATAAAGGCAGTCTGATAAGAAAAAGATCCGTCTTCTGAGAAAAACTTCTCCATTTCCTTTGATGCTACACCAACCTTCTTGATCAGAATAGACTTCTGACACTTCAACTCCTCTGCTTCATTCAACAAATCATCAACATCAGAATTCCCTTCTTCCTTCACATCAGATTCCGAATTATAACCACCCGAATTAGAACTTTCTTCATCAGAACTCCCGGTATAACCCGAACTATCGTCACTTTCAGAAAACTCTTCCCTGTGAACGTGCTTGATGTGATTGATGATCTTTGCATAACACGCTGTTCCTCCTCCTTCTTGATCACCTTCCCCGAATTGTACAGACCAATTACACCCTTCATCAGCTTGGACAACTAATGCTCTGGTGGTGTTTGAAGGTCCAGACTGGTTCTGGTTCTGATTATTGTTCACCGCTACCATCCTTCTTTCATGATTGTCTTCATTGGCATTAGAAGTACTCGTCTAATTTCTAAATGGATTCTGGTTGCCCTGTTTGCTTGGTCGGGTGCACTCACGTTTAAAGTGACCCTTTTCGCCACAATTGAAACACGTAACCGCATCCTTATCAAATCCGTACTTTGTATCCTTCTTGCTTTCCAACGAAGTTCTTCCCGTTTGACTCATGAAGTCCCTTGCCCTTCTAACAGCACTTGCAAACACCCACTTTATATCCATCAACTCCATTTCATCACGGTCGATTTTTTGATAATTGATGTGTGCAAAATGCAACATATAAATTACATCAAATAAGGCCTAAAACTAACCCTTTTTAAGTACTAATATTTGAAAAAGAGTGTTTTTGTCTTCCTTTTGTATTTTCAGGATTAAATGAGCTCAAAAACACAAAAGAAGCAAAAAGACAGCTAAATCCAACATAAATACAAGGAAAGGAACATAAGTGGACTGCCCGACCCCTCAACGGCATCTTCCCAAGCAAAATAGAGAAGGCAGAAGTCTGAACACGCCCCGTGCTCAGCCAGCACGGGGCCGTGCCCAAGAAGCAGCAGAAAAGACAAACCTATAGAAGCTTCTATTGCCCACCACGGGGCCGTGCCCAGTGAACACGGGGGCATGTCGAAAGTACAGCAGGCGCATTAATTGTAATTGCGAATTACAATTAATGAGGAGAGAGAGTGTCAGACAGGCACGGGGCCGTGCCCAGCTCTCTGTTCAGCCTATAAATAGGAGTGCTTGGATTCATTTCAACTCATCCCTTGGCACACCACCTCTCTCACACTTCATCCACCACCCACCACCATCACAACACCATCATCCACCACCATCATCCATTGTCCATCGTAGAGTGTGTGAGTCGTCTCGGGATCCAAGATTGATCGTAAGAGTTCTTGACAATCAAGGCCATGTTTGCCTAAGTCTCTTACATCACTTGGTGAAGACAAAGTGTCTAGTATAATACTTTTTATTTCTAATCTTTTGCACTTTTTATTTGGTTTTGTATTAATGACTTTAATAACTAGTTACTTATGTTGAAGGTGATCTTTCCTTATCGTTTATCCGTGGTGTCTTGGCATTATTTTACTGTCTATATAAAATAAAGGATTTTCACCATTCATATCTCCACGGTCTATATGGAGGTATGTTGGCTACCTGGTCGGGGGTTAAGGGAACGGTTTGGTAAAGGTCTTGCCATTGTTCAGCGTTTAGAGGTCCTGCAATGGACCTGGGTCAAATTTAGTAGGACCTCCTTCAATGCTTCACGGTATTGGATGGCGGGGGTCCAAACTCTTTGATCCCCTCATAAGTTAACTACTATTAATACTATAACCCGGCTATTTAGGACTGTATCCCTGCTGACTCAGACTACTTTGTCACACCCTGTCTTTTGCGGAAGCGTATGATGTGTGACAAGCTTGTTATCATTGCATTCAATCATAATAAACAACTACATAATCAAAACGATGTTCATCCATTCATGAAAATTTGAGTATTACAAACACTTGTTATTTAAGTTTTCAAAACACGACCTTTGACAAGGTTTCTATTCAACAAAAGTGGATGACATCTAAACTTGTAGTCTACTTCTAGTTATGACACTTGCGCCCAAGATCCATCCTGTCACCTGAAATACATGTAATTTTGGAAAACATCAACATAAAGTTGAGCGAGTTCATGCGTTTTTGTATTTCACGTTTTTATACTTTGTATGAAAACATAGTATGTGTCATGTATAATTCAAGTCTTTCTTGAGTACCCCACGTACTCAAGTATAATTCCCGTTTTCTTGAGTACCCCACGTACTCAAGTATCATTCAGGTTTTCTTGTGTACCCCACGTTTTAAATGATTGTTTATACAAGGACATTAAGGCACGTGAGGACATAAGGAGCATTAGTATATTCTCCTTCAAGGCATGTGAGGACATAGGGAGCATTAGTATTTTCTCCCTCAAGGCATGTGAGGACATAGGGAGCATTAGTATTTTCTCCTTTAAGGCATGTGAGGCCATAGGAAGCATTAGAATATTCTTCCTCCAACTATGTCGATTTCCCTCGACTGTGTCGATTAACCTCGACTGTGTCAATTTCCCTTGACTGTGTCGATTACCCTTGACTGTGTCGATTAACCTCGACTGCGTCGATTTCCCTCGACTGGGACACCGAAGCACTTAAGTGGTCACATAAGGACCCTGAGTGGGGCTCGGCCGTACCCGTTAGATCTAACCCTCGTCCCTAATTAATGAATGTTTTTAATGGCTTGGTACTAGTATTCACCAAGACTTTATGGCATCTTTTGTATTAGTCTATGCTCACATAATCTAGTATTTTCTAGGCATTTATGCTCACATGATCTAGTATTTTCTAGGCTTTTCTTAAAGCTCATCATATTGCACTCACCACGAGTGCTTCTTGTGTTCTCAAATCATATTGCACTCGGTTCTCGTTCTCACCAAGAGTGCTTCTTGTATTTTTACCCTTTGTAAAAATTATAATATTTGTAACATGTATTTCACCCCCGAGAGTTATAAAACCAAAAACAGTTAAAGAAAAGGGGGAGCATGAACTCACAACTTTGCGTTCCTGCGTCGTAAACTTCACCGGATTTGCTTAACTAGCGTCGTGACCTATACGTGTTTTCTTAACGTTAGTCACTAGACTTGTATCGCACAAGTACAGTCACTATCTCTTGTGTACGTATTCTTGTGTTAAAAATATTCTATATTTTTAACTACGTATCTTACTTATATTATTTTCTCTATAATTAATATAAGTATCTCGTGTTTTGCACTTTGCACCCGAATTATGTATCTTGTATGTTGTATGTGTAATTTTATGTTTATACTCCTCATGAGTATTTAGTGTATTTTTAAGTCTTAATACACTAGCACGTATAACACATACTATATACACTTAGCACAAAAGTTGGTGATAAAATAATATATATTTTTCTCTCAAAAATATACATACTTATATCCATTTTTATTCTTGAAGAAATCCTCATTTCTTATCACCAAAAATTAGGGAAACCTTGGTAATACTTTAAATACATTTTTAGGGAATAAGTTTCCCAAAAACTTATATTTTTCTAAGTGTCAAAATTTATAAAAAAATTGACAGAGTTTCCCCTAAAAATGGAGGTTTCCCATGTTTTCAAAACATGTGTTTATTTTCTTTTAAATCGTCAACAATCATCAACAACAATTATCAACAATAATCATCAACAACAATCACTAATCTCTCCATGTCATGAACTTGAATATTTACAAAAATGTGTAGTAACTTACTAGAACATTTAGTAAGTCTTGTTATCTTTAAAAATAAGTTTAGTTTCTTAAAAACTTTATTTTTAAAGAATATGAAGTTTCACAACTTCTAGTCAAGATTCACAAAAATATTTCTTTGTTGGACTTCCTTGTTACACAAGTGTTTACACACTTGTTTATTTACTAAAAATATATTTAGTTCATGTAAGATCCGGGTTTTAAACAAGACTAATATTTTTGCTTGGTTCTTCCGAAAAACCACTTGTAGATCTTTAGATCTACATGTTTAGAGTCTTATTTTACAAGAAAAATTACTTTTACTCAAGTTCATGTTTAGTGTGTAGTAGAGTTTCATCATTTAACCCTTTTCATTCTTAACATCTTCTATGTCATGTTTCATGAACATGACTAATCCGGGTTAGATGATGATCCGAGCTACCACAACATAGATCGGCACTAAATAATCACCACAAAACAAGTCTTACAAGTTTTACACAACTCTTATGCTTTTAACCAACATGTTCATCATTTATGTAGACTTTTAGTATGCATTCTTGTAAGTTCATAAATTTTAACCGACAAAGTTTATTTTAACCACTTTAGAATAAATTAAGAAGGTGTTTTAGAACACTTACTACTAGCTCAAGGCTAGGGAAGTTCAAGAGTGCAAATGAGGTGGGTAAAAGCAAATGGTGAAGGTCCTTCAAGATCCGCTTGCACCGAGCTTCGTTAGTGACCTTCTTACACCCCAATATCACCTTGGAATGGATGGATGTGGATCGAAAATGAAAGTGTGTGTGTGTGATGATGAGGCCGTAGCCAAGGAAGAAGGAAAGGAGTGAGTTCTTGAGTTTGAGTGATGAATGAAATGAAGTCTTGAACTCTATGTGCAATCTTATAACCCATGTTTAAGTATTAACCCAAGTGTAATGTGCTTCTAATAGGACCAACAAGATACATTTAAATAATCAACAAATCAAAGGGTGGGTCACCCTTGTCTCCCAACCGTAAGTGGGGGGGGGGGGGGGTCCTAGTTCCATCCTAAATATTACTTACACTATCTAGTTACTAGTTAAATGCTAGATTTAGTGTTAAGTGTGTTATGAAATATATAGTGTGTTAGGGTGTTCGGGGACCCTAACTAGCTTAGAAAAATAAAAACAATGCTTCTAGCATTATTTTGGTGTTCCGGGTATTATCCGGTTGTTCGGTTAGATACCGATTCGTTAAGGTGCAAAATTACACTTTTTAGTGTCTTTTAAGTACCTTTTTGTATCCTTTCAGTTCCCAACACCTAGGGAAATATTCTGGATAATAAAACGACATTTCTGCAAAATATTCGTATGTTTAAATGCTGAATTATTGCTGAATTATATAAATTTTGCACTTAAAGTGCGTTTCGGGTGCTTTTTAGTGCTTATTTTTGCTTTCGCAATGTCTATAAATTAAACCCTTATATGTACTCTTGGGTTTTAATGTACTTTTGTCGTCGGACCTACACCTAGGCCTCAATTCTAAAGTCTGACTGCTTTCTGCAGTTCTGTTGACACGATGTGTCTTACCGGTGAGTTTACTAATATTTCTGACGCAACGCTCTCGTTTATGCATAAAGCTATATTTTGAATTCACTTGCATGGAATTCAGAAATTTATTTGTCTGGTAACTAGATCATGTATAGTCATTAAAGCACAAATTACTGTTCATCTAGTGTACGGAATGTACGGAAAAGTGACGGTTGTCACAGTCTCCCCCCGTTAAAAGAATTTGGTCCCGAAATTCAAGCGATGCCATCGGTCGCAGGGGAGTTGTGAAACCAATATGGTCACTTAGATTCATGATTTGTCTTCATGTTCCCATGAAATCTCTGGGTCATGTCATGAATTCTATCATACTCAAGTAAGTCGATCATGACTTTTCTGTATCTTGTGGACTCTTGGTCCATAACCTCAACAGGTTTCTATAGTATCATGGACTCTTGGTCCAAAACCTCAACAGGTTTCTATAGTATTACGGACTCTTGGTCCAAAACCTCAGCAGGGTTCTATAGTATCACGGACTCTTGGTCCAAAACCTCAACAGGTTTCTATAGTAATTCTTGTCGTTTGTCATTGACGTGAATTTTATTTGTGGGAACAACGACTGTTCCTTAAGTCAGACTCCTCTACAGACTAGACACATGAATGTGTCGCGATCACTACTGATCTTTTTCTGGGAGCTTCATCTTGTGAGCAATGGTTCTGATCCCTACACCGGGGATTCTACCTTTTCGTTTTCCAAATCACACTACGCCTTCTCTAGGCAAGGCTCTCATCAAAGCCATACTTCTTGTCTCAAATTCTTTCAACTTATGCCGCTCATCGGCGCTATCTTTCTGTATTCTGCGGGCTGTCCTGATATGATCACATATCCGAAGGATCTTGCCTCTAGTTTTCCTGGGCCATCTCGGGCCAGTTGATTGTTTATTTCTGGTCTCCGATCAACACGATGGGAATTGACTCGTTATGTTCCGTCTAAAGCTTTACAAGAAGCGGTTTAGACGGCGGTGTGATAAATACTGTTGTAGGAAGACTCCACTAAGGGCAAGTGAGTGTTCCGACTTTTATCGAAGTTTATCACACAAGCACGTATCGTGTTCATACAGTCCGCATCGTTCAGCAACTCAGTTCATATACGAGTTCTTACGATCATCGGCGTGTTGCAACCCTTGTGATCAATAAAGATCGTGCAACGTTTTCTTTCAGGTAATGACGTCTAGTTGCGGCGCGCAATCACTGTATCTATCTCAAGATCTCTTCTCGTGATTCCTTAATCAATGTGCCGCGTGTTCAATGTCGTGGTCTCGTTGCATCGGCGTACAATCGAGACTTGTCGAGAGACGTCACATAATTGCAACTCTAGCTCCTTAGCTCATGGTTGCAGGGTTGGCGTGAATTTCGTTCTTATCGACCATGTATCTTCAGTTCCCCCTTCGCGAACTCGAAATCCGCTTTTCGTCATCTTTGCACATAACTGTGCTTTCTCTAAGAGTTGCAAGGTAAATTGCAGTTGTTGCTCACGACCTTCCTTGGTCGTTGGCCATATAAGAATGTAGTCAATAAGTATATGACTTATCCAGGTATGGCTCACACGTTCGATTCATGAGGTCCATGAATATTTTCGATGCAAGTGTCAAGCCAAATGATACGACAAGGATCTCGTAATGCTCAAAGCAAGTCCTAAAGGTCGTTTTAGGGATATTTCCTCTTGTATTCACAGTGGAGGACCTCTTTTCCTCAAGTTGATCTTTGAGTGGTAACTGGAACCCTACGATTGGCTCATTTGTGTCATCAGTCCTTGGCAAAGGATTCTGATTCTCAAATTTCTGAAGTTTATGTAAAGTGGCGACTACCAGCTTTCTCTTTGCCTCCTTAACTAAGGATGTTATGTCCTTAATTTCCTCTGTCTAACAGCTCTTGCAGTTGTATCAGAGGTTCATGCTTCGCTGGTGAAGCTAGTCGGTATGGCGTCATTCAGCCCTGGTACCGCTCCTGGCATGAGATTTGCCTCAAACCTCTCTTGTCGCTGCGGAGGTATTCCTGGCAGGTCTTCAGAAAAGGCTCCTGGAACTTCTTCCATCACGGGAATGTTCTCAGGCTCCGTAGTCTACTCGGAGGCGTTTCTATGCCTCTTCGACCAGTGAGGGATGTCGTAGATCTGCCACCTTGTGGGGTCTAGCATCCTTGCACCTATCGCAGGAAATTTTGGGTTTCATCATTCACAAGCGAGAAGCGTCTGATTTTCTCATATCAAACGACTTCGGCTCTATACCTGGATTTCTGATCCATGCTGACTAACATATTATGACTTCGCGAGTCAATGGTAACAGAAGGTTCCGGCCTTCTGAGTCCCTAAATACAATCCTTAATCGCTTCGACTGTTTAATCTAGCCTCCTATATGCCCATTTCTAAAGAATACTGGGCGTCTATTTTTCTCGAAACTAGGCCAAGCAGTTTCTTAAGTTCTAAGCATGCAAGGTTAAAGTGGATGCCAGTATTAATTAAAAGTAGATGCATTAGGTTGGTTACCCGTAACCGCATCTGGATCCTGGCGTGCTTCACGAGTTTCGATCGTGAAAACCCTTCCTTGCTTGTTTCTTCCTAGGGCAATCTTTCCTAAAGTGCCCTGCTTCACCACATCTGTAGCAACCTGGTATTCTCTTATTTCTTCCATTTGGGTCCTTCGCCCAACAGGCGTCCTTGCTGTGCCCTTCTTTTCCACACTTTCCGCACTTAGGCTTCAGACATCGACCTTCATGGTGAAAATTGCATTCTCCGCACTTCGGCTTAGTTCCCGAGTAGATTTTACCACCGGCCTTATAAGTGGCTCCATCAGTTTTCCTGTCGTGCGGCGGTTTTACCTTCTTTCTTTTGCCTGTTTTGGAGCTTCCATAGTTGACTTGGGTGCTCATCTTTAGGTTTGAGGACTTCCTCTTCTTGTTGCCTGATGACTCCACATGAGTCTCTTTCTTGTTATCCTCAGATTCCGAAAATTTTCCCGCACGTAGAGCTTCTTCAGTAAGGGTGACACTCATATCGATAGCCTCTGCAATGGTTGAGGGCTTTGAGGTAGTAACCATGCTCCTGATCTGAGGTGCAAGTCCCCAAATGAATCGTTCAACCCTTTTAAATTCCGGTTTGACTAAGTAGGGGACGACCCTAGACAAGTCGTGAAATCGTTGGACGTATTCAGGAATCTTCGGTCCGTCCATTTTCAAGTTCCAGAACTCCACCTCAATCTTCTGGATTTCAGCCCTAGAACAGTATTTCTTTTCCATCATTCCCTTGAGCTCGTCCCAGCTTAGTGCATAAGCAGCATCCGCACCAAGGGTTTGAACCTGAAGGTTCCACCAGGAGAGTGCGCCATCTACGAATAACCCTGAGATATAAGTAACACTCTGTCGGGGCGAACAGTTACTCATTCTTAGAATGGAGTCAGTCTTTTCTGCCCAACGAACAAATGCAACGGCACCTCCTGTGCCATCAAAATTCAATGGCTTGCAGTCCAGGAATTGTTTATAGGTGCAGCCAGTTGGAGGGTTATTTCTAGTAGTGCCATTGCTGTGCTCAGAGCGGAGGGCTTCATGTCGTGCAATTGCCTGCGAGATGCGTTCTTGCAGCTCGGCTTCTGTCCTTGGCAACGTACTGGTGTTTGTGTCTCGCCTGGGCGGCATTCTCTTCTGCCAAAATGGTATGAAATAGGTTAGACAACATTTCAATTGTCTATGAGATACATAGCACCATAAGCCATTATGTAATCACCCAATTTCACACGTATATATAATCAGTGTATAAGCGAGGAAATAGTTATTGAGCCTTCACATAGGCTTGCCAACTTGGCTTATTGTTTGAAATGAACTCGAGGCTACATCGCCTTGGTCATTCAAGTTTCAGTTATTTCCTGCTACATTGGTTTTCTTAGGTCTTTAGCTTTACTGGTGCGTATATTTCCCCTTTGATGGGGTTGTTTGTGTATAGGTGATAGGAAGTGTATCGTCACTGATTCTTCCTAAATGTCATTCCACTTCTCTTGCTTAAACATCGTCTTCACAAACGTCTCGTATGCAGGTAGAAGTGTCAGTCACGAAGTAGGCTAAGACAGGCTTCCTACTTTCTAACGTGCTAAAGCACTGATCTATGTGTTGTTCTACCAGATGAAGGTGAGGACACCTATAGATTAATTTTGTATGGTTTTCATTAGCTCGACCCGCAGAGTCCACCAGGATTTCTGTGCACTACAAGTCGTTATTACGTGGGCCCCCGTAATAATAAATTGTCTTGCACAGTTACCCCAAATTTTCTCTCGTCCAAGCAGATGATCAATCAAGGAGGGGACACTATTGTCCTTATACCTCTTTTCATGGAAAGGACCTTTGCGATGGTCCACGCGCTAACATTCGTTATCGTTACGCGCGTATAGGCATGATGATTAGATGGAATAGTAATGGAGATAATTCCTAGTAGTTGGAGGGGCACCTTCGAGATGAATACTTCATCTTCCTTTTCTGGTCACGTATGTCGTCAATCTCGCTTCACATAAGCCGCAGGGATCTCGTCCCGTTGATTGAGAATTCGATCAAGGTTGCCGCCTCTGCCTCGTCATCATCACCGTAGTTAGGCATCTTCACGATCGAGAGGGAAGAGCAGCCTTCTCCTACGGAAGCAAGCTCAGCATCTTGTTTGGTAATCACTCCCAGTCATGAGCTTTGCAAAAGGATGCGAGGTCGGTAGCTTCATCGTGCGAGTTACGTATAGTAATAGGAGTCGGAGTCGAAAGTATCTTATTCACGTCAATAATCATTCCGTACACTTATTTGTATGTATGTATATCGATAACATATATGCTACTTAGCATAATCAAGCATTTTAATGCATTATATCACGTATAACTCTCGTTTTTGGGGGGTCATTTTGTTTTTGGCAAGTCTAACCCGTGTAGACTATGCTTTGGTTGGCACCTTATTTTAAAGGTATTCCTCACTAATGTCCTTGCCTTGTCACTTTTTGAAAAGTGTCTGACTCGTGGATCTTGGCGCTTTCGTGAATGCAATGAAAACCTTTTTGTAAAATGTTTTCGTGAGAGAACTCTAGTGATTGTAGTCTAGACTCGAGAAGGAATCCTAGTTCACTACAATCGAAGCTCTGATACCAAACTGTCACACCCTGTCTTTTGCGGAAGCGTATGATGTGTGACAAGCTTGTTATCATTGCATTCAATCATAATAAACAACTACATGATCAAAACGATGTTCATCCATTCATGAAAATTTGAGTATTACAAACACTTGTTATTTAAGTTTTCAAAACACGACCTTTGACAAGGTTTCTATTCAACAAAAGTGGATGACATCTAAACTTGTAGTCTACTTCTAGTTATGACACTTGCGCCCAAGATCCATCCTGTCACCTGAAATACATGTAATTTTGGAAAACATCAACATAAAGTTGAGCGAGTTCATGCGTTTTTGTATTTCACGTTTTTATACTTTGTATGAAAACATAGTATGTGTCATGTATAATTCAAGTCTTTCTTGAGTACCCCACGTACTCAAGTATAATTCCCGTTTTCTTGAGTACCCCACGTACTCAAGTATCATTCAGGTTTTCTTGTGTACCCCACGTTTTAAATGATTGTTTATACAAGGACATTAAGGCACGTGAGGACATAAGGAGCATTAGTATATTCTCCTTCAAGGCATGTGAGGACATAGGGAGCATTAGTATTTTCTCCCTCAAGGCATGTGAGGACATAGGGAGCATTAGTATTTTCTCCTTTACGGCATGTGAGGCCATAGGAAGCATTAGAATATTCTTCCTCCAACTATGTCGATTTCCCTCGACTGTGTCGATTAACCTCGACTGTGTCAATTTCCCTTGACTGTGTCGATTACCCTCGACTGTGTCGATTAACCTCGACTGCGTCGATTTCCCTCGACTGGGACACCGAAGCACTCAAGTGGTCACATAAGGACCCTGAGTGGGGCTCGGCCGTACCCGTTAGATCTAACCCTCGTCCCTAATTAATGAATGTTTTTAATGGCTTGGTACTAGTATTCACCAAGACTTTATGGCATCTTTTGTATTAGTCTATGCTCACATGATCTAGTATTTTCTAGGCATTTATGCTCACATGATCTAGTATTTTCTAGGCTTTTCTTAAAGCTCATCATATTGCACTCA
Organism: Helianthus tuberosus; assembly: GCA_030545235.1. Lineage (NCBI taxonomy): Eukaryota > Viridiplantae > Streptophyta > Magnoliopsida > Asterales > Asteraceae > Helianthus > Helianthus tuberosus. Next base: position 64,263,913 of record CM060360.1, on the reverse strand, counting down.
CCACGAGTGCTTCTCGTATTCTCAAATCATATTGCACTCGGTTCTCGTTCTCACCAAGAGTGCTTCTTGTATTTTTACCCTTTGTAAAAAATTATAATATTTGTAACATGTATTTCACCCCCGAGAGTTATAAAACCAAAAACAGTTAAAGAAAAGGGGGAGCATGAACTCACAACTTTGCGTTCCTGCATCGTAAACTTCACCGGATTTGCTTAACTAGCGTCGTGACCTATACGTGTTTTCTTAACGTTAGTCACTAGACTTGTATCGCACACGTACAGTCACTATCTCTTGTGTACGTATTCTTGTGTTAAAAATATTCTATATTTTTAACTACGTATCTTACTTATATTATTTTCTCTATAATTAATATAAGTATCTCGTGTTTTGCACTTTGCACCCGAATTATGTATCTTGTATGTTGTATGTGTAATTTTATGTTTATACTCCTCATGAGTATTTAGTGTATTTTTAAGTCTTAATACACTAGCACGTATAACACATACTATATACACTTAGCACAAAAGTTGGTGATAAAATAATATATATTTTTCTCTCAAAAATATACATACTTATATCCATTTTTATTCTTGAAGAAATCCTCATTTCTTATCACCAAAAATTAGGGAAACCTTGGTAATACTTTAAATACATTTTTAGGGAATAAGTTTCCCAAAAACTTATATTTTTCTAAGTGTCAAAATTTATAAAAATTTTGACAGAGTTTCCCCTAAAAATGGAGGTTTCCCATGTTTTCAAAACATGTGTTTATTTTCTTTTAAATCGTCAACAATCATCAACAACAATTATCAACAATAATCATCAACAACAATCACTAATCTCTCCATGTCATGAACTTGAATATTTACAAAAAATGTGTAGTAACTTACTAGCACATTTAGTAAGTCTTGTTATCTTTAAAAATAAGTTTAGTTTCTTAAAAACTTTATTTTTAAAGAATATGAAGTTTCACAACTTCTAGTCAAGATTCACAAAAATATTTCTTTGTTGGACTTCCTTGTTACACAAGTGTTTACACACTTGTTTATTTACTAAAAATATATTTAGTTCATGTAAGATCCGGGTTTTAAACAAGACTAATATTTTTGCTTGGTTCTTCCGAAAAACCACTTGTAGATCTTTAGATCTACATGTTTAGAGTCTTATTTTACAAGAAAAATTACTTTTACTCAAGTTCATGTTTAGTGTGTAGTAGAGTTTCATCATTTAACCCTTTTCATTCTTAACATCTTCTATGTCATGTTTCATGAACATGACTAATCCGGGTTAGATGATGATCCGAGCTACCACAACATAGATCGGCACTAAATAATCACCACAAAACAAGTCTTACAAGTTTTACACAACTCTTATGCTTTTAACCAACATGTTCATCATTTATGTAGACTTTTAGTATGCATTCTTGTAAGTTCATAAATTTTAACCGACAAAGTTTATTTTAACCACTTTAGAATAAATTAAGAAGGTGTTTTAGAACACTTACTACTAGCTCAAGGCTAGGGAAGTTCAAGAGTGCAAATGAGGTGGGTAAAAGCAAATGGTGAAGGTCCTTCAAGATCCGCTTGCACCGAGCTTCGTTAGTGACCTTCTTACACCCCAATATCACCTTGGAATGGATGGATGTGGATCGAAAATGAAAGTGTGTGTGTGTGATGATGAGGCCGTAGCCAAGGAAGAAGGAAAGGAGTGAGTTCTTGAGTTTGAGTGATGAATGAAATGAAGTCTTGAACTCTATGTGCAATCTTATAACCCATGTTTAAGTATTAACCCAAGTGTAATGTGCTTCTAATAGGACCAACAAGATCAATTTAAATAATCAACAAATCAAAGGGTGGGTCACCCTTGTCTCCCAACCGTAAGTGGGGGGGGGGGGGTCCTAGTTCTATCCTAAATATTACTTACACTATCTAGTTACTAGTTAAATGCTAGATTTAGTGTTAAGTGTGTTATGAAATATATAGTGTGTTAGGGTGTTCGGGGACCCTAACTAGCTTAGAAAAATAAAAACAATGCTTCTAGCATTATTTTGGTGTTCCGGGTATTATCCGGTTGTTCGGTTAGATACCGATTCGTTAAGGTGCAAAATTACACTTTTTAGTGTCTTTTAAGTACCTTTTTGTATCCTTTCAGTTCCCAACACTTAGGGAAATATTCTGGATAATAAAACGACATTTCTGCAAAATATTCGTATGTTTAAATGCTGAATTATTGCTGAATTATATAAATTTTGCACTTAAAGTGCGTTTCGGGTGCTTTTTAGTGCTTATTTTTGCTTTCGCAATGTCTATAAATTAAACCCTTATATGTACTCTTGGGTTTTAATGTACTTTTGTCGTCGGACCTACACCTAGGCCTCAATTCTAAAGTCTGACTGCTTTCTGCAGTTCTGTTGACACGATGTGTCTTACCGGTGAGTTTACTAATATTTCTGACGCAACGCTCTCGTTTATGCATAAAGCTATATTTTGAATTCACTTGCATGGAATTCAGAAATTTATTTGTCTGGTAACTAGATCATGTACAGTCATTAAAGCACAAATTACTGTTCATCTAGTGTACGGAATGTACGGAAAAGTGACGGTTGTCACATACTTAGCCGAGGGTAACGTCACCGCCAAAAGCGGGGCCTACCATAATACTGCATTAATAACTTAATTCATTATCTTCCAATAATCCACCCTTTTAGGATTGTATCCTTGCTGACTCAAACTACTGGGGTGAGGGTAACGTCACCTTTAAAAGAGGGGCCTACTATAATAACTAAGATAATCTCTTAATTATGTGCAAAAGTGCGGAAATAATCAAAGGTTATACTAGATACGAGTCGGAACCAAGTGATTCATCTTGTCTATCTGTTTTTACTTTTATTTTTATTTTCAGCATTTTAGTTAGTTTTTACTTTTCTTATTTAAAAACCTTTTTCTAAACTTTTTATTTTGATTAGACGTTGAGGATAAACCGATACTAAAAGCTCTTGTGTCCTTGGACGACCTCGGTATCTTACCAACGCTATACTACGCTCACGATGGGTGCACTTGCCCATATGTGTGTTTAGTGTTAGTAAAATATCGTGTTTTATAAATTTAAAACTTGGCTAAAAATAAGTGTTAAAAAGGGCTTAAAATATACACCTAATATATATAACACTTCGCACGCATCAAGTTTTTGGCGCCGCTGCCGGGGACACAAGGATTTTAAGAAAGCTTAAAATCGACGGCCTAATCAGTTTTTCAAAACCTTTTTAAAACGCGCGCACATTTTTCTGCATTTTAGTTTAGATTTGCATTTACAGTAACCTGTACACGGGGCCGTGTTCGCTGAACACGGGGCCGTGCTGCACATTTTCATAAAAACACCCAGTAACAGAAGCTTGAACACGGGCCGTGCTCATTGAACACGCCCCGTGCTCAACGAAATCAGTAAATTTAATTAAAACGCCCAGATACAGATCCTGAACACGGGGCCATGCTCACTGAACACGGGGCCGTGTCCAGCCTTTGTTTCCGTTTTTCTTTTTGTTTTCTGGTCTCGAGACTCGGTTGTGGTCTGCTGAGTGATTCTTATGGATCAATACTCAGGAGGTTACAACTACACCAATGAGGAGGATGATTATAGGGGTAATTATTGCACTAATTGTCGTAATGCACGTTCGATTCAAAATAATCACTCATATCGACCATCCAATTCATACACCTACTATGAGGAGCCCAGGTACGAGCCATCAACTTCATACACATCCTATGAAGACCAAAGGTATGAACCTCCTCCCTCATACTCATATTTTGATGAACCAAGGTATGAGCCCTCATACTCATACTTTGAGGAACCAAGATATGAGCCACCACCTTCGTATGCTTACTATGAGGAACCTTGGCGTGAACAACCCACCTCATATGAGTATTATGGAGAACAAAATTACGAACCTTATCCATCATATGCTTACAATGAAGAACAATGGTGCGAACCATCAACTTCATATGAGTATTATGAGGAACAAAGGGTCGAACAACCGGATTCAAGCTTAGAAAATTCCGATTCTTTTTCTATAACCGAAGTGACCGATAGGATATTAGAACACATTAGAGTTATCGATCGATGTATAAAAGAAGCTCGCGCAAGGGAAGAGGAGTCCCGCGCAAGAGAAGAATTAAAAAAAGAAGAGATAACTGAAAATGTAAAAATGGAAGAACAAATAAGTGAAAAACCGACACATGAGTTAAACAACGAAAAAGGTGAGTCCGACAACGTTAAAATTCAAGAAGAGTCTAATTTTGAAGAAATTAATCTCTTGTCACCTTCTTTCGAAAACCATTGTTTAGTACCCACTCATGCTAAGTTTTTAAAAGAGTTAAACACTAACGCTAAAATTGACGAAACGTTAAGTGTTAAGTTAACTAATGATCATACTTCACTAATAAAAGAAGACCCATTTGAAATTAACATTACACCGGTTCCATGTTTCTTTCAAAATTCGTTTATTAGTAATGTCACCATTGATAAAGATCTTTGCGTTAACATAATGCCTAACTACATTTTCGAAAAATTAAGTATTAGTGATTTTTCTCCACTTCAAATACCCATTTTTCTATCCAATCGGAAAGTAATAAAATCAATCGGTATAGTTGAAGATGTCCTGGTTCAAACAAATCAAATGGTAATCCCAACCGACTTTGTCATCCTCGATGACGCTCCTCTAGTGTTGGGATGACCATTTGTAAAAACTCATGAAGCTTTGAAAAACCGGAAGTTCAACAATCTACCTCTTCAATTAGGGGCATTTAAAAGAAGTGTCGATCTCGAACGATCAATGAAATATCCATTCGGCAATAATGACCCCCTAATTGAAGATGAAGATGAACCACCCGATACAAGTGAAGAGATTGACCACTTTGTTGAAGAAGAGGTCGCCATAGAACAAACTTTTAAAGTTCTTGATCGAAATGAGCAACCAAATAAGGAGTCTCCTAAAGACCCACCACTTGAGCTCAAAGAACTTCCAAAAGGTTTGGAATATGCTTTTCTAGACAAGGATGGTAATTTACCTGTAATTATTTCGTCTAAATTAGATAATTTAGAAAAAGAAAAATTAATTAATCTTTTGAAAAAACACAAAAACGCAATAGCTTGGAAACTTGTAGACATAAAAGGAATTAGTCCTTCTATGTGCACACACAAAATTTTGATGAATGATGACTACAAATCGGTCATACAACCACAACGTCGAGTAAATCCAAATGTTCAAGAAGTGGTTAAAAACGAAGTCATCAAGCTACTTGACGCCGGACTTATCTATCCTATCTCCGATAGTCCTTGGGTAAGTCCCGTCCAAGTAGTTCCAAAGAAAGGAGGTATGACGGTAATAACTAACGAAAAGAATGAACTAATACCAACGAGAACCGTCACAGGATGGAGAGTATGTATAGATTATAGACGATTAAATGAAGCAACAAGAAAGGATCACTTTCCTTTACCCTTCATTGATCAAATGTTAGAAAGATTATCCGGTCATAAATTTTATTGTTTCTTGGATGGTTTTTCAGGTTACTTTCAAATCCCGATAGCACCCGAAGACCAAGAAAAGACAACTTTCACATGTCCCTATGGAACTTTTGCTTATCGACGCATGCCGTTTGGTCTATGCAATGCCCCAGCAACATTCCAACGTTGCATGGTAGCCATTTTCCATAACATGATAGAAAAGACAATGGAAGTCTTTATGGACGACTTTTCTATCTTTGGGGATTCATATGACCAATGCCTCGATAACCTTGAACGAATGCTATCCCGATGTGAGGAAACTAACCTCGCCCTTAATTGGGAAAAATGCCATTTCATGGTAACGGAGGGAATAGTACTCGGTCACAAGATCTCAAGCGAAGGAATGGAGGTGGATCGAGCCAAAATAGATACCATTTCTAGATTACCACCTCCATCCTCCGTACGAGCTATCAGAAGTTTCCTAGGTCATGCCGGATTTTATAGACGATTTATCAAAGACTTTTCAAAAATCTCAAGGCCTCTAACGAATTTACTTGAAAAAGATGCTCCATTCATCTTTGACAAGGATTGCAATCAATCATTTCTTACCCTAAAGGAAATGTTAGTCAATGCACCTATCATGATAGCGCCTGATTGGAAATTTCCTTTCGAAATCACGTGTGATGCCAGTGACTTTGCAGTTGGAGCTGTCTTGGGACAGAGAAAAGAAAAGCATTTCCACCCAATCTATTATGCTAGTAAAACACTTAATGATGCACAAGAAAATTACACAACAACTGAAAAAGAATTACTAGCTGTGGTATTTGCTTTTGATAAATTTCGTTCTTATCTTGTTCTTTCTAAAACTATAGTCTATACAGACCATGCAGCCATTCGATATCTCTTCAAGAAGCAAGACGCAAAACCACGTTTGATTAGGTGGATTCTACTCCTCCAAGAGTTTGACATTGAAATCAAGGACAAAAGAGGAGCAGAAAATACCGCAGCAGATCATCTTTCACGCTTAGAAGACCCAGCTTTAGAGGCAACCAGGGACGAGCAAATCAACGAAAAATTTCCAACTGAGTCCCTGGAAATGGTGGAATACAAGGAAGAACCATGGTACGCCGACTATGCTAACTACCTAGCTAGCGGTATAATCGCAAAAGGATGGCCACATCATCAAAGAAAAAAATTCTTTGCCAATGTGAAACACTACTTTTGGGAAGATCCGTATCTTTTCAAAATGTGTGCCGACCAACTCGTCAGACGATGCGTACATGGTAGTGAAGCACGAAGAATTCTCCGCCATTGTCATGAAGGTCCATACGGAGGACATCATGGTGCTGCTAGTACCGCACGAAAGGTATTCGATTCAGGATTTTATTGGCCAACCATTTACAAAGACGCTCAAAGTCTTGTAAAAACATGTGATGCTTGCCAAAGAACAGGTAATATTTCTTCCAAAAACGAAATGCCACAAAATGGCATTCTTGTTTGTGAAATTTTTGATGTGTGGGGACTCGACTTTATGGGACCCTTCCCACCATCGAAAGGAAACAAATATATACTTGTGGCAGTAGATTACTTGTCTAAATGGGCCGAGGCCGAGGCACTTCCAACAAATGATGGAAGAGTCGTGGTAAGATTTCTGAAAAAATTATTCTCTCGTTTTGGCACACCTAAAGCTTTAATAAGTGATAGAGGTACCCATTTTTGCAACCATCAACTTGAAAATTTTTTAACAAGATATGGGGTCTATCACCGGGTTTCAACAGCTTATCACCCTCAAACAAACGGACAAGCCGAAGTGACCAATAGAGGTTTAAAACGAATACTTGAAAAAACCATAGGGTTAAATAAAAAGGAATGGGCTGATAAATTAGATGATGCTTTATAGGCTTTTCGAACTGCTTATAAAACAACAATAGGTACAACCCCGTATAAGCTAGTCTATGGAAAAAGTTGTCATTTGCCAGTAGAAATTGCACACAAAGCCTACTGGGCAATCAAAAATGTAAACTTGGATTTAGAATTTGCTGGTAAAAATCGATTTTGTCAATTAAATGAATTAGACGAGCTTAGGAATTATGCATACTCAAACTCTGAAATTTATAAGGAAAGAATGAAAAATTTGCATGACAAACATATTAAACCTAATGAATTTCGGGTAGGGGATCTAGTTCTTTTGTTTAATTCACGACTTCGATTGTTTCCTGGTAAATTAAAGTCTAGGTGGTCAGGACCTTTTTCCATCACCCACATTTTTCCACACGGTGCAGTAGAAATTAAATCTCGAAATGGGCCACCATTTAAGGTCAATGGCCAACGGCTGAAACTCTATCAAGGATTTATTGAGGATGAGGAAGAAGAGATCTCGCTTCAAACAGTGGAAGAATAAAAACATCATGCCTGGTAAGTTACGAACGATTGAGACGACAAAATAAAGCGGTAAGTTTTCTAACCATAGCTTATGGGAAAAAGGGGCACTCACACGCGCACTAAAAAAAAAAAAAACCTGCTCGACACGAGGCCGTGTCCGCTGGACTCGGGGCCGTGTTCGCGCTGCAGACGGGATAAAACCTCTTTTTCAAAACAGTTTCTTCATTCCACACGCCCCGTTTCCCCACAAAAGCTCTGGTTCCAGGCGATTTTTCGAAAAATTTCGACGTCTCCTATCGATCTAACAACATCAAGGTATGATTCTATCACTCTTAGTAGCTAGATTAGTTACTTGCATGTAGTTAAAACACCAAAAATTTGGGGGAAAATCTAGGGTTCTTGAAGTTCATCCGGATCGAACCTCAAATTTTTGTTTAGATCTGTTTGCATTTAGTTAGATTAGTGTTAGGGGAAGTAAATACACTTGTATTGCTCATAGATTCACCCGATTTCTTACAAAAACCCCAAACCCTTGTTCTTGAACCGAAAAATATGAAATTGATGGGGTAAACGGGATATTTTGGGAAAAACGGCACTTAGGGTTTCATTTTCGGGGGAAACCGCACCTATTGGACCAAAAATTTTCAAGTTTTCGAAACCGGGTCGAAAAATGGGATTTTTGAATAACAGACCTCTGGACACGAGGCCGTGTCCACTGAACAAGGGGTCGTGTCCAGGCCGCTGTTTGCAGTTTTGTCCGAAAATATTTCTGTTTCGTGCTAACTATTGGTGTATTCTTGCAGATGGCCAGAAAATTCACAAGATTCAACGCCAATGAGCTAGATGCAAGAGCTCGATACGAGCTTCTTCAAACAAGGCCGGAGGAATACCCGAGGCAAGCTTGCACAGAACTACTAACCATGGTGAATCAAATTGACCGTTTCAACAACATTGTCACGGGACCACTCAGAGTTGCACTAACAACTCGACTTCGTTCCGTCCATGAATGCACCTTGGAATTTTACAGCACCTTTGCATTCACTTCAAGGTGCGACCCGTTCGATAATGACGGGGTGTCATTCCGGTGTGGCGGGACGAGGTATTCGATCTCTATGGCACAATTCGGGTCGATTATCGGGTTGTATGCGGAAGAGGATGCGGGAAACGAAGAAAATACCGGGGGATTGAGAGAGATTGAAGACAACGAACGCCAAGCCATGTGGGCTCAGATTGGGGAAGGGTTCTACAATCCGAGCAGCACTAAGAGTACCAAGCTGAGGGATCCGCTATACAGATACATTCATAGGCTCCTCGGCTACTCTCTTAGCCAAAGGCATGACAGTGGTGGCGTCGTTGGGTTAAGAGATTTGCTTGTCCTCCACTGCATTCACAACCGCAGGCCGCTCGATGTTCCGTTCTTCATGCTCCGAAACATGCATCACAACCGCCTTGCTAGTGCACCAACTCCTATTTTCTTCGGGGGATGGGTGTACCGTCTCTTCAAGCACTTCGCCCACATACCTAGGTCATTTGAGAGGAGCCCATGGTCGGGTACGGTGGATATTCACATATGCCGCTCAATGAACCTGATTTATGAGGCAGAAGACGGGACGGTAACCTTTCAAAGGATGCAAGGTCATGCATGGAACCCGTAAGAAGCGCTTGTCCTCCCAGCTCCGCAACATCATCAGTACCACTACCAACCCCACGGTGATCCGGGCCAATCATCCTCCTCGGGAGGTGGTTTTCCTAACTTCCAAAGTTTGCATGATTTGTTGCAGGAAAACCTCATGTGTACTCGGAACACCTATAACATGGCGAGCAACACCTACCACCGGGTCGGAGCTATTGAGAGAAACCTCTCCGAGATACAAGACGATGTCGGATACATTCGAGACCACATTGCACGCCATGGAGGGGATGATGACGATGATGATGATGACGATGCTATGGAGTAGGCGAGAGGAGCAGAGGAGGAGGCGGTTGATTGATGACTCCACAGGTTTAAGTCCCTTTATCTATCGAACAATTGATGGCCTGCGTGCCAAGTGTTAAACAATTTACTTTTCCTAACTATTTTCTGCATTTTTTCTTTTTTTTCTTTTACTTTATGCTTGGAACAATTAACTATGGTAATGTAGGACGTTTGTGTTGCTTGGTGTGGTATTAAGTGATGAAACAGGTACAAACCAAGGCTTGGGGTGCTAAGCCTCAGCACTTATAGGGCCAGGATGGAAAAACCGGAGGAAGAAACCTGTTTTTCAGGCTTTCAGACTGTCCACACGGGGACGTGCCCAGCCAACACGTTGGTTACTGTCCTGCAGATTTTTGTCAGACACGTGGCCGTGTCCAGTGGACACGGGGCCGTGTTCACCTTCTGTAAGTTTTCGTTACTGGCAGTTCGCCACGGGGTCGTGTCCAGTGGACACGGGGCCGTGTCCAGACTACCAGTAACATAAACCTTTGCTTTTTACACCATTTTACACGTCTAATCAACCTAAAAATTTATTTTTGGGACACATTGAGGACAATGTGTAATTTAAGTGTGGGGGGGATGCTAAAACTTTGAATTTTGCAAGTCCTAAATACAAGCCTTACACAAAACTCTATTGGAACCGCTAATCACCCCAAATTTTTTCCAAAAAATTCATTTTTCTTACTTGTCTAGTTTAACTCGGGAAATTCAAGTTCTCAAAAAGGTTATATTTTTACGAATTTACAACCGATAGCGTAGTGATAAAAAGAACCAACATAAGAAAATTATGAAAAGGCATGACAAACTTAGTTAAAATTTGATTATATATACTTGATCACATAAAAACCCATTCCCACAAAAGTGAGTTTTGAGCCTTTATTGAGCATACAAATTTACATCTTTAAACTAAATGCTCATTTTTCGTTTCTTGTGTGAATAGCCGCTTGGTTCTTACGACTCTAGAACTTGCCATGACGATACATTCCCGGTCCTTATCAACTTAAACCCGAGTAAGTAAATGATGGAGGCATTAGGACTAACCCTTTTTATTTCTACACCATTATTTTTCTTTTTCTTTTACCACCTACCCAAAAATCCCCCTAGTTAACCCCTTTGAGCCTAAACATTTTCATTTCATCACCCAAACCAAAAACCCTTTTACCCACCAAAACCTTTTTATTTTTAACCCTTTGTTTTAGTAACAAGTTCGGTTTTTTGTAAGGTGATCAAAAAAAAAAATGTGTTGATGATGAAGCAAAAAGAAAATAAACAAACAAGTTCATCAAAAATAACTTTGTTTGAATAAAAGCTTCATCAAAATAAAAAGTTACAAAAATAGAAAGTCTTACGAAAACCGACACTTGTTACGCTTTTCGCCCTTTTTCTACTAACCACTAACCACTAACCCAACCACCTACCTTTAACCCAAGCCTAACCCTTAACCCACAAAGTCCTCTTGATATTTACAAAGGTATAAAAGTTAAAAAGGAGGAGGATTGATTGCTTGGCAAGCTTATGGTCGGAATAAGTTCTATGCCGCTCTCGAGTGATTCACTAAAAATACACCTTCGGCCGAGTGTGAGTGATTTCTCCCGTGAGGTATGTGAACTTGTATATAAATGGAATTTTAAAAAAAGGCATGTTATGCCCAAATAAGTAATTTCTCCTATGAAACGTTCTAAATAAATCATTACGAATAGGATTGTAAATAGATAAAAATAAAACCCAAAAGGATCTTGGATTCCCAACACTCTACGACAAGCCAAAAACCTTCTCTTCTACCCATTCCATTTAGGAGTTTAAGCCACATATTAAAGAGTTTTGCTTGAGGATAAACAAAAGTTCAAGTGTGGGGGTATTTGATGTGTGCAAAATGCAACATATAAATTACATCAAATAAGGCATAAAACTAACCTTTTTTAAGTACTAATATTGGAAAAAGAGTGTTTTTGTCTTCCTTTTGTATTTTCAGGATTAAATGAGCTCAAAAACACAAAAGAAGCAAAAAGACAGCTAAATCCAACATAAATACAAGGAAAGGAACATAAGTGGACTGCCCGACCCCTCAACGGCATCTTCCCAAGCAAAATAGAGAAGGCAGAAGTCTAAACACGCCCCGTGCTCAGCCAGCACGGGGCCGTGCCCAAGAAGCAGCAGAAAAGACAAACCTATAGAAGCTTCTATTGCCCACCACGGGGCCGTGCCCAGTGAACACGGGGGCGTGTCGAAAGTACAGCAGGCGCATTAATTGTAATTGCGAATTACAATTAATGAGGAGAGAGAGTGTCAGACAGGCACGGGGTCGCGCCCAGCGGACACGGGGCCGTGCCCAGCTCTCTGTTCAGCCTATAAATAGGAGTGCTTGGATTCATTTCAACTCATCCCTTGGCACACCACCTCTCTCACACTTCATCCACCACCCACCACCATCACAACACCATCATCCACCACCATCATCCATTGTCCATCGTAGAGTGTGTGAGTCGTCTCGGGATCCAAGATTGATCGTAAGAGTTCTTGACAATCAAGGCCATGTTTTCCTAAGTCTCTTACATCACTTGGTGAAGACAAAGTGTCTAGTATAATACTTTTTATTTCTAATATTTTGCACTTTTTATTTGGTTTTGTATTAATGACTTTAATAACTAGTTACTTATGTTGAAGGTGATCTTTCCTTATCGTTTGTCCGTGGTGTCTTGGCATTATTTTACTGTCTATATAAAATAAAGGATTTTCACCATTCATCTCTCCACGGTCTATATGGAGGTATGTTGGCTACCTGGTCGGGGGTTAAGGGAACGGTTTGGTAAAGGTCTTGCCATTGTTCAGCGTTTAGAGGTCCTGCAATGGACCTGGGTCAAATTTAGTAGGACCTCCTTCAATGCTTCACGGTATTGGATGGCGGGGGTCCAAACTCTTTGATCCCCTCATAAGTTAACTACTATTAATACTATAACCCGGCTATTTAGGACTGTATCCCTGCTGACTCAGACTACTTAGCCGAGGGTAACGTCACCGCCAAAAGCGGGGCCTACCATAATACTGCATTAATAACTTAATTCATTATCTTCCAATAATCCACCCTTTTAGGATTGTATCCTTGCTGACTCAAACTACTGGGGTGAGGGTAACGTCACCTTCAAAAGAGGGGCCTACTACAATAACTAAGATAATCTCTTAATTATGTGCAAAAGTGCGGAAATAATCAAAGGTTATACTAGATACGAGTCGGAACCAAGTGATTCATCTTGTCTATCTGTTTTTACTTTTATTTTTATTTTCAGCATTTTAGTTAGTTTTTACTTTTCTTATTTAAAAACCTTTTTCTAAACTTTTTATTTTGATTAGACGTTGAGAATAAACCGGTACTAAAAGCTCTTGTGTCCTTGGACGACCTCGGTATCTTACCAACGCTATACTACGCTCACGATGGGTGCACTTGCCCATATGTGTGTTTAGTGTTAGTAAAATACCGTGTTTTATAAATTTAAAACTTGGCTAAAAATAAGTGTTAAAAAGGGCTTAAAATATACACCTAATATATATAACACTTCGCACGCATCAATAATCTTCATTGGTCATATTGATGTTTCCAATTTGACCTGCGACCAAACCGCAGTATGCACTGACCATTGTATTAACGAGTTCCATATGCTCCTTCACTACTTCAATGCAACTTTCGAGAGGTTTGAAGTATCAACTCTGACTGTGTTGGGGTTTTGCGGTGGAGGATTGTTGGTATAATGTGCTTGCTGTTGTTGTGGTTGGACTTGTGGTTGAGGTTGAGATTGAGGAAGATAAGTACTTGGATGGAACTGAGGTTGAGTAGTGGTAACTTGAGGTGGAGGTTGGGGTGTTGGTGGCCATGCACTCGGATCTAGTTGAGGTTTAGAAAAAGCATGAGCTTGAGCAATCATATGCGCTGGCGGATAATAAGCACTCGGATCGAAAACCTGAGGTGGTGCTGATTGTGGAAACGGAAATGAGCTTGTATATGACATAAACGTCGTTTGAAGCTTCGGTTGTTGAACGGAACTAGAACTAGCTGAAGGATTAAAACCATGCAGATACATTTATGTGTTTTGGTGAACTGCAATCCTTTTAGCTTTCTGAATTTCCTCTTCATTCTTATGCTCCAACTTTTGAACGAACTCGTAGATACTAACCGCATCCAAGACGCTCGTATGCTTTAAAAGTTCAATGAAAGGACTCCACTTTGGAGGTAGAGCATCAGCAAACCGTGCAACCATTTCCTGTTGAGTTGCAAGAACAGTATAAGAATACGTTTCACTAATCAAATGATAAAAACGTGTAGTCATATCATTTAGGTTTTCATTCTCCAAGAACTGAAATGATTCAAACTCTTTCTTCAATAGATCATGGCGTGTCTTTCTAGTAGCTGCATTTCCTTCTCCTCTCGCTACCAATGCATCCCATAAAGCTTTCGTGCTCGTGCAATAAGAGAATTGATGATAGATATCTTTGTGAAGAGCTTGTGTTAGAATAGCAAACGCCTTCTTCTCTAAATCATATGCTTTCTTGTCGTCTTCAAGCATATTCGCCAATGTCGCCGCACTTGAACCTGCTTCTTCGAGGGCTGTGTTGTATGGAGAGGTGAAACACGTCCATAATTCTGTGTTTTGCCCTAGAACGTAAGTATGGAAACGACCCTTCCATGATGGATAGTCGTTCATGTGATTCAACTTTGGCGGGCGATTGTTGCTACCCGTCTCAGTCTCACTGATGTGCGTGAAGTGTGTTATGGTTTTAATATTTATTTTAAGCCCTTTTACACTTTCTTTAGCCAAGTTTTAAATTTATAAAACACGATATTTACTAACACTAAACACACATATGGGCAAGTGCACCCATCGTGAGCGTAGTATAGTGTTGGTAAGATACCGAGGTCGTCCAAGGACACAAGAGCTTTTAGTACCGGTTTATCCTCAACGTCTAATCAAATCAAAAAGTTTAGAAAAAGGTTTTAAAATAAGAAAAATAAAAACTAACTAAAATGCTGAAAATAAAAATAAAAATAAAACAGATAGACAAGATGAATCACTTGGCTCCGACTCGTGTTTAGTGTAACCTTTGATTATTTCTGCACTTTTGCACTTTTTAAGAGATTATCTTAGTTATTGTAGTAGGGCCTTCTTTTGAAGGCGACGTTATCCTCAACTCAGTAGTTTGAGTCAGCAAGGATACAATCCTAAAGGGTCGGATTATTGAAAGATAATTAATTAAGTTATTAATGCATATTACGGTAGGCCCCTCTTTTGAAGGTGACGTTACCCTCGGCTAAGTAGTCTGAGTCAGCAGGGATACAGTCCTAAGTAGCCGGGTTAAAGTATTAATAGTAGCTTACATATGAGGGGATCAAAGAGTTTGGACCCCCGCCATCCAATACCGTTAAGTATTGAAGGAGGTCCTACTAAATTTGACCCAGGTCCTTGCAGGATCTATACACTGAACAAGGCAAGACTTTTACCAAACCGTTCCCTTAACCCCCGACCAGGTAGCCAACATACCTCCATATAGACCGTGGAGATATGAATGGTGAAAATCTTTTATTTTATATAGACAGTAAAATAATGCCAAGACACCACGGACAAACGATAAGGAAAAATCACCTTCAACATAAGAAACTAGTTATTAAAGTCATTGATACATAACCAAGTAAAAAGTGCGAAAAGATTAAAAATAAAAAGTATTACACTAGACGACTCACACACTCTATGATGGACAATGGATGATCCCGAGACGACTCACACACTCTATGATGGACAATGGATGATGGTGGTGGATGATGGTGTTATGGTGGTGGTGGGTGGTGGCTGAAGTGTGAGAGAGGTGGTGTGCCAAGGGATGGTTTGAGCTTGAGCCAAGCACTCCTATCTATAGGCTGAACAGAAGCTCGGGCGCGGCCCCGTGTCCAGTGGGCATGGCCCCGTGTCCACATCCTTCTCTATCTTCATTAATTGCTCTTGTCTGTATTAGTTGACCACGGCCCCGTGTCCGCTGGGCACGACCCCGTGTGCAGAAGCATATCTGTACTATCAAGATTTGCCTGGATTCTGCGAATCTTATAGTTGACCACGGCCCCGTGTCCGCTGAGCACGGCCCCGTGGTGGGCGATGGAAGCTTCTACAACTTTGTCTTTTATGCTGACACTTGGGCACGCCCCCGTGCTCATTGAGCACGGGGCGTGTTCAGCCTTTTGTTCTCTTGTTTTGCTTAGGAAGATGCTGTCGTGGGGTTGGGCATGTCACGTTTGTTCCTTTTCTTGTATTTATGTTAGATTTAGCTGCCTTTTTGCTTCTTTTGTTAATTTGAGCTCATTTAATCCTGAAAATACAAAAGGAAGACAAAAGCACACTTTTTCCAACATTAGTACTAAAAAAGGGTTAGTTTTATGCCACAATTGATGTAATTTATATGTTGCATTTTGCACACATCAAATACCCCGACACTTGAATCTTTGCTTGTCCTCAAGCAAAACTCTTTATAATGTGGCTTTACACTCCCAAATGGAATTGGTAGAAAAGAAAGTTTTTGGGCTTGTCATAGAGTGTCGGGATTTCCAAGATTCTTTATCAAGTTTTGTTTTTATTTATTTACAATCCTATTCGTCATGGTTTATTTAAAACTTTTCATAAGATAAATTACTTATTAGGGCATAACATGCCTCTTTAAAATTCCATTTATATACAAGTTCACATACCTCACGGGGGATCACTCAACACTCGGCCGAAGATGTATTTTAGTGAATCACTCGAGAGCGGCATGGAACTTACTCCTACCATAGGCTTGCCAAGCAATCAATCCTCCTCCTTTTTAACTATATACCTTTGTAAATATCAAGAGGACTTTTGGGTGAAGGGTTAGGCTTGAGTTAAAGGTAGGTGGTTGGGTTAGTGGTTAGTAGAAAAGGGCGAAAAAACGTAAAAAGCGTCGGTTTTCGAAAGACTTTTTATTTTTGCAATTTTTATTTTGATGAAGCTATTATTCAAACAAAGTTATTTTTGATGAACTTGTTTGTTTATTTCTTTTGCTTCATCAACAAAACATAAATTATATATATATATATATATATATTTATTTTGATGAAGCTATTATTCAAACAAAGTTATTTTTGATGAACTTGTTTGTTTATTTCTTTTGCTTCATCAACAAAACATAAATTATATGTATATATATATATATTCAAAGTCAAACGAAAAACCGAGCTTGTTACTAAAACAAAGGGTTAGAAATAAAAAAGGTTTTGGTGGGTGAAAGGGTGTTTGGTTTGGGTTATGAAATGAAAAGGTTTAGGATCAAAGGGGCTAACTAGGGGGATTTTGGGTAAGTGGTAAAAAAAATAATGGTGTAGAAATAAAAAGGGTTAGTCCTAATGCCTCCATCATTTACTTACTCGGGTTTAAGTTGGTAAGGACCGGGAATGTATCGTCGTGGCAAGTTCTAGAGTAGTAAGAACCAAGCGGCTATTCACACAAGAAACGAAAAATGAGCATTTAGTTTAAAGATATATATTTGTATGCTCAATAAAGGCTCAAAACTCACTTTTGTGGGAATGGGTTTTTTATGTGATCAAGTATATATAATCAAATTTTAACTAAGCTTGTCATGCCGTTTCATAATTTTCTTATGTTGGTTCTTTTTATCACGACGCTATCGGTTGTAAATTTATAAAAATATAACCTTTTTAGAATTTGAAACTCCCAATTTAAACCTAGACAAGTAAAAAAAATGAAAATTTTTTGAAAAAATTTGGGGTGATTAGCGGTTCCAATAGAGTTTTGTGTAAGGCTTGTAGTTAGGACTTGCAAGATTCAAGGTTTTAGTATCCCCCCCCCCCCGACACACACACTTAAATTACACATTGTCCTCAATGTGTCCCAAAAATAAGTTTTTAGGTTGATGGAATATGTAAAAAAGGTGTGAAAAAGCAAAAATTTGTGTTACTGGGCGCTGGACACGGCCCCGTGTTGTCCGGGCACGGCTCCGTGTTTAAGTGCCAGTAACAAAATTGAAAAAGAGAAACAGAAGCCTGGACACGGGGGCATGTTGGGTGAACACGACCCGTGTCCAGTTTACCTGAACTGGGCATTTTCTGCAGATTGTGCAGCACGAGGCCGTGTTGGGCGGACACGGCCCGTGCTGAACTTACTGTTAATGAAGAAAATTGTCGGATGGCCCTGTTTTCCTGCATGGGGTGCTGGTTCAAGTTTGCCTTGTTATCCTTTGCCATCCTGAGTGTGTTTTATTCCTGAAAATTAAAACTAACTAGAAAACATAAAGATTAATCTAAACTAAACTAAGGATAGTTCCGCGGAATGCCTCCGTGGTGCGCCACATTTATAAGGGTCCTTGGCTAGACCCAAAGCCTGGTCATATGTTACTCAAGTGGGATGTTTTGCATCCCATGCTACACCGTCAGAGAGCGTCATCCAAGCTTGAGTCTATGACCTTCATTTAGTTGACCGGGTCTTCGTCTTCTACTCTCTTTCCAACTCCAAACTTCACTTCCTCGTCCCCAAACTTCAATGTTAGTGTTCCGTCATTCATATCCACCACCGCTTGGGCGGTGGCTAGAAATGGCCTCCCGAGGATGAGAGGGACATCGGTGTCTTCTTCCATGTCTAGGATGACAAAGTCGGCCGGGAAAACGAAATTGTCAACTTTGACCGATAGATTTTCAGCGACACCTTGTGGAAATTTGACGGATTTGTCGGCCAGTTGTATGCTCATCTTTGTAGGGCTCGTTGTTCCTAGGCCGAGTCGTTTGAACATTGATGTGGGCATGAGGTTAATGCTAGCCCCAAGATCGGCTAGTGCATTACGAATGGGGGATTCCCCAATCGAGCAAGGAATCGTGAAGCTTCCGGGATCAATTTTCTTTTGTGGGAGTTTGTTGAGTACTAAGGCGGAGCATTCTTCGCCTAAGTTAACTAATTGCAATGATTCAATTTTCCTTTTGTGAGTGAGGAAGTCCGTCATAAATTTTGCATATTTAGGCATTTGGGTTAGGACCTCGATAAAAGGAATATTAACATGTAATTGTTTTAATAAATTTTCGAACTTTGCGAATTGCTCATCGGTCTTTTGACGATTTAACCGACCGGGGTATGGAACCGGAGGAGTCTTGGTGGGCTCTTGATTTGGTGGAGAAGCCTTTTCTGGTTGTGGTGCGGGTGGAGTCGTGGTTTGGCTGGATTGGCTTCTTTCAGCCGGCGGTAATGGAGCCTCCTCGGGACCCACGGTTCGGTTTCTCAATGTGATGAGATGTACTTGCGCTTTTGGGTTGGTTTAGGTATTGCTTGGTAACGCGCCTTGTGGTCTCTCGGAGAAATTTTGAGCTACTTGATTTAATTATTTTTCAATGTTTTGAATGCTAGCTTGTTGATTTCTAAATTTCGATTCCAATTGCTGAAATCGATCCGAGTTTTTCTTTTCAGTGTCGGAGATGAGGCGAGATACAGTATCCTCAAGCCTCTCTCGTCCACCTTGTTGTTGAGAAAAGTTTTGTGGTTGTTGAAAGTTAGTTCGTTGGTTTTGTTGGTTACTACTATTGCCGGGATCTCTCCAACCAAGGTTAGGGTGGTTACGCCAACCTTGGTTGTAGGTACCCGTTGATGGACCCGACGGCCTAGGTCTATTATCAATGTAGTTTACCATTTCTGTTTGATCATCTACTTTCATACAACTCCAATTTTCATGTGGTCCACCACACCCCTCACAAGTCATAACCGAGGCCGTTTTTGCCATTTCTAACTTTTTGATTTTTGAAGAAATGGCCTCGATTTGGGCTTGTAAAGAAGTGCTTTCATCAACCTTATGGGCGCCCGGGGCAATAGATTTATTACCTCGGGGAGTGTGCCACTGAAAATTGGTTTGAGCAGTTTCCTCAATTTGATTATATATTTCATTTGGGCGACGATTACCTAGAAGTCCCCCGGAGCTAGAATCAAGTGTTTGTCTTGTGTGTGGCAACAACCCATTGTAGAAAGTGGATACTTGTTGCCATACCGCAAGACCGTGATGAGGACACTTTCTTAGTAGCTCCTTGAACCTTTCCCAAGTTTCATATAAGGATTCCCCATCCTCTTGAGAATATGTATTAATTTCAGTCATTAATTTAGCCGTTTTAGCAGGAGGGAAATACTTATATAGAAACTTTTGGGCTAGTTCATCCCAGGTGTTTACCGAGCCAACTGGGAGGGTGTTAAGCCAAGCCTTAGCTCGGTCTTTTAGTGAAAATGGAAACATTCGAAGGCGGATGGCGTGTTTGATGCTCCATTGATACGAAAGGTATCACATATTTCTAAGAAATTAGTAATATGTAGATGGGGATCCTCGTCCGCAAGCCCATGAAGGGTGCGGAGTTTTGAAGCATTTGTATCAAATGCGGTCGAAGTTCGAAGTTATTGGCTTCGACATTCGGTGCATTGATAGCGGCACCGAGATTACCTACAGTAGGCCGTAAGTAATCCATGAGGGTACGTTGGTCCGCCATTGGAGGTGGATCCCCTGAAACTTTCTCTTGGTTTTTAGCTTTAAGTCTTTTTATGAGAAAGCGTTTGGGTTCTTCTAGAGGTTCTTTTATGTCTCTACTAGAACTGGAGCTCATGCACTACGTAGGAAATTCGAATGTGGCGTTTGGGTTCAAAGTCCTGCAATAAAAACAGAAAAGAACGTTGGTCAGAAGGTTCACCATGGCCTCGTGTTCAGTGAACACGGCCCGTGGTCGGAGATACAGTGATTGTTTTCCGGATCCCTGCTACTGGGGAGTTGGACACGGCCCCGTGTTGCACCGACACGGCCCCGTGCTCAGCTCTCTGTAACTCGGAAAATAAAAACTGCCAGTAACAATGCTGGGCACGGCCCGTGTCTGACCAGGCACGGCCCGTGTCCGACCAGGCACGGCCCGTGCTGAGCTCTGCAGAAACTGAAATAAACTAAGAAAGATCCTAAAAAAAATAGAAAAATAAAAAAATGATTAGGCCGTTGATTCCTAACTTTCTTAAAATCCTTGTGTCCCCGGCAACGGCCCCAAAAACTTGATGTGCGTGAAGTGTGTTATGGTTTTAATGTTTATTCTAAGCCCTTTTACACTTTCTTTAGCCAAGTTTTAAATTTATAAAACACGATATTTACTAACACTAAACACACATATGGGCAAGTGCACCCATCGTGAGCGTAGTATAGTGTTGGTAAGATACCGAGGTCGTCCAAGGACGCAAGAGCTTTTAGTACCGGTTTATCCTCAACGTCTAATCAAATCAAAAAGTTTAGAAAAAGGTTTTAAACTAAGAAAAATAAAAACTAACTAAAATGCTGAAAATAAAAATAAAAATAAAACAGATAGACAAGATGAATCACTTGGCTCCGACTCGTGTTTAGTGTAACCTTTGATTATTTCCGCACTTTTGCACTTTTTAAGAGATTATCTTAGTTATTGTAGTAGGCCCCTCTTTTGAAGGCGATGTTACCCTCAACCCAGTAGTTTGAGTCAGCAAGGATACAATCCTAAAGGGTCAGATTATTGAAAGATAATTAATTAAGTTATTAATGCATAATATGGTAGGCCCCTCTTTTGAAGGTGACGTTACCCTCGGCTAAGTAGTCTGAGTCAGCAGGGATACAGTCCTAAGTAGTCGGGTTAAAGTATTAATAGTAGCTTACATATGAGGGGATCAAAGAGTTTGGACCCCCGCCATCCAATACCGTTAAGTATTGAAGGAGGTCCTACTAAATTTGACCCAGGTCCTTGCAGGATCTATACAATGAACAAGGCAAGACTTTTACCAAACCGTTCCCTTAACCCCCGACCAGGTAGCCAACATACCTCCATATAGACCGTGGTGATATGAATGGTGAAAATCTTTTATTTTATATAGACAGTAAAATAATGCCAAGACACCACGGACAAACGATAAGGAAAAATCACCTTCAACATAAGAAACTAGTTATTAAAGTCATTAATACATAACCAAGTAAAAAGTGCGAAAAGATTAAAAATAAAAAGTATTACACTAGACACTTTGTCTTCACCAAGTGATGTAAGAGACTTAGGCAAACATGGCCTTGATTGTCAAGAACTCTTACGATCAATCTTGGATCCCGAGACGACTCACACACTCTATGATGGACAATGGATGATGGTGGTGGATGATGGTGTTATGGTGGTGGTGGGTGGTGGGTGAGGTGTGAGAGAGGTGGTGTGCCAAGAGATGGTTTGAGCTTGAGCCAAGCACTCCTATTTATAGGCTGAACAGAAGCTCGGGCACGGTCCCGTGTCCACATCCTTCTCTGTCTTCATTAATTGCTCTTGTCTGTATTAGTTGACCACGGCCCCGTGTCCGCTAGGCACGTCCCCGTGTGCAGAAGCATATCTGTACTATCAAGATTTGCCTGGATTCTGCGAATCTTATAGTTGACCACGGCCCTGTGTCCGCTGAGCACGGCCCCGTGGTGGGCGATGGAAGCTTCTACAACTTTGTCTTTTATGCTGACACTTGGGAACACCTCCGTGCTCATTGAGCACGGGGCGTGTTGATGGAGATTGTGAAACCCAGGTGTTAAAGCATTTAAACAATGTGTTTTAGTGCGTTGTAGGCGGTTATATATTGCGAATGTGATAACTACGCGAGATTGTTATTTTACAGGTTAATCGCGTAATTTGGTGAAGTTAGGATGCTTGGTGATGAAGCGGAACGACCGAAGTTGATAAACAAGGTGAACGGTGATGTTCGGGACGTGTTTCGAGTCATAAAGCACCTTTAATGTGTGAGAAATATGGAATATTAAGGTCCAAGGGGGTTAAAGTGTTAATACATGAAAGTTGCATGTAAAGCATGAAGAAGCACATAAAAGGTCACAGAATGTATGTATCGTAACCTACGGTCAGACAAACGTAGGCTACGGTTAGGAAAAGAAAAGGGCATTATGTTTGGATATTATTTGAAGAATTAGAAAACGCAACAATAACAAATTATCATCATACATCATCACGGCAGTTGGACAAATCTTGGGAGTATATACACGTGAATAGGTAGGGGCCCAAGATATTAATCATATCATCTACAAATACATTCATCATCACATCATCGCAAGAAGATAATATCACGTGACCAGAAGCCAACATTGGGGGTTATAAATCATTATCATCACAATATTGGCCATGCATACAATCGATTAAGGGAGTAGCAGCCCATACATGGACTCTCTTGGACGCACATGCAAGATAATAGTTTTTAATGGATTTAATACCCAAACTCACGTTACACATGGACTTCCTATTTGGGCCGCCATATTCATAATTGGACTTGTGGATTATTTTGATTGGGCCAATCATTAATACTTGACGGCAGACAATTGTTTTGTCAAGTTGAAGTTATAAAAAGTCCATCATCATCATCTCATGCAGATTTCTAGGTGGAAAAGGAAATTGATCTTCAAAATATCTATTATCATCACAAGTGGGCCGCACATGTGGGCCTGGTTGTGGGCGGCACACATCACAAAAATTGAGGAAAGCTGACTTCTTTTGGGGAGCCTCGAAATCGAAGGGGAGCAATATATTGACGGCAGACAAGGTTTTCAACTGGGGAAGCAAAGCTACGAAGATCAATCTTACCACATGAGCGGCTAGTCTTTTTAATGGTTTCCTCCGGATGGAGGGTTTTTGTAAGTTAATGGATATTATTTGTTTGATACAATCGTTTTAACTTGGTGATCTAAGCATTCGATGCTTTTCACCATGGATTTGATTTATTGGTTGTAAACAGTTACGTTTATTTAAACCTTAATTTCTAAGCATTCAGTTCCCGAGAGTTCTAGTAATTGGGATATATTTGACATGGGGTTAGGGTTTGTAAATTGTAATTGATAATCATTCGATAACCTCTCGTTATGTATTGACCGGAGTACTTAGTCGTTGGTTATCACAATTAATTAATCAAGTTTATATCTATGTCTATGTAGGTAACGATTAAACACATAATTGAAGTTAATTGCAAAACCTGAAATCTGGAGGAACCATCTTTCTTCCTACTGATTTAAATCACACTTTTTACTCGTTAATTTAGTTCTTTCACATAATCAAACAAACCGATTTCTCAATTCAGTAACAGTTAGCATAATAACACTTTCCACAATCCTCCTCTGGTTCGATATCCGACTTATCCTATCTACTAGTTTATTTCGGTTTTTGCATGTCACTAACGACAGACATCACGTGTTCAGCCTTCTGTTCTCTTGTTTTGCTTGGGAAGATGCTGTCGTGGGGTTGGGCATGTCACGTTTGTTCCTTTTCTTGTATTTATGTTAGATTTAGCTGCCTTTTTGCTTCTTTTGTTAATTTGAGCTCATTTAATCCTGAAAATACAAAAGGAAGACAAAAGCACACTTTTTCCAACATTAGTCCAAAAAAAGGGTTAGTTTTATGCCACAATTGATGTAATTTATATGTTGCATTTTGCACACATCACTCACTAAGCAATAGATTTTGAATGCTTTGATTTTGATTCGACACCAATGCCCATTGACTTGCACTTATAGATTGTGGAGGCATGACATTCCTTAACCACGCGGCTACGGAGGTTTGATCTTGACTTGGTCTTGGGTCCGTGCTCCAATCCCATGGACTCGTACTCATGATTGATGTATAAAAGTGAATACCTAGTCAAACACTTGAAATGAAACAGTTAAACTACTTTTACAAACCTTCTGTGACAAATATTGACAAGTATAAGTGACGAAGGTCCTATTGACGAACTTTGAAACTTCGTCGATGACAAGGATGACGAAGGAAGTTACACTTCATCAGAGGCCTGAATGACGAAGTTATGAAAGTTCGTCCACAACACTCTTGACGAAGGTTGGTGATTTCGTCTTAAACAATTTGACGAAGTTAAGGCAACCTTCGTTGACAATGGTTACAAAGACAGGCTGTTTAGATATTTTAAAATAAAACAGATCAAATCTTCGTCTGACATGTTGGTGGCACTAGTTTCAAACACACCATGCTTTCTGCTGTTTACCTTTTCAAAGATTCCTTTTTCACCAACTCATCATCACATGTACACTATTGTCAAACACTTTGCATTCTAATATTAATAAACACAATAACCACTTGAATTCCAAACACAATTCAGATCAAACACAAACAATATTTGAAGAGCAATATGAACTTGTTGAAGATATGAAGAACAGTATGATGATTCCGACCAGATTTTTCACCGGACAAATTTTCCAAACAAGATTTTGCTTAAACTTTCAACAAAAACCTAAATGCTAACATGTATACATGCAATATAACAGGTTTTCAATAAAACTTATAGCAAAACAACATTGTAAACGGGATTTTCAGTAATATTTCCAGAAAATATGATTTTTCAAGAACAATAAAATGAAAACGGTTAAGTACACACTTGTTTCAAACACGACAATGTTTGGTTTTAAACAAGGAAAAGAGCTGACTGCTCTAATACCACTTGTAGGTCCGTTTTTCTGGAGGATCCAATACGTAACCTATCCTTGTTTATCACAAACACAATCGCGGGTGCGGAATCCCCGAGACGGTGCAAACCAAACAATGTTACGCGAGTAACACAACAGATAATCAAAGATTCACTTGGATTAAAAGGACGAGAACAATATCAAACATATACACACAATGTTTGACGATAAACTCTCTGGTTTCACTATGCTCTCATACTTAGACTGATGAACATTCCAACAATATATACTGTCCACTTTGACGAACTCCCCGTGACGAAGTTGATGGGTGACGAAGGTTCAACCTTCGCCACACACTCTCTCTGACGAAGGTTAGGAGTTCGCCAAGTTTGATAATGACGAAGGTTAGGACTTCGTCATCCATCAAACATAACAGAAATATACAAAGGCATTAATCAGTTAAGTATGAAGACAAACACTCACACATAAACAACATGCACACTTGCATTTGTTTAAGTAACAATACAAAGACAAGCGTCATACCAAGTAGGATAGGAGGATATCCGACTAGGTAGACTTGACGGAACATACAGACTCGATAACAGAAGACCGTATTACATACAACGAAACAAGACAAGTTACAGACACATAAATGCACCAACATCACTTGACTATGATCGGTAGGCGAAAAGTTAACATAACAAGACCCCTGGCACCCAGGCAAAAAATCCAACAAACCACCCCGGTCCTCTATTAAATTATGCCACGTAAAGTTAAAAAAAATCATATTTACCCATGACCTGGTAGTATGGTGCTGAGATACATATCTTGGAGGCATGTTGTCCAAGTCCCAGAAAACAACCACAATGTTTCAAGCGGCCGAAGAAATTGGTCTAGAATCTTAAGAGTTTGGTTCATGTTAAACTGATAACATCTTATTACTCCTAACTAATGTTAAGGTGGCATTGTTGAGGAATCTAATCACTTATCACAAACTACACCCGACAAAACGGTAATGAAGAAACAGGTCCCGGTAAAGAAGGCATGTGGCTTCGATGGGGTATTTATGGCAAAGAAACAAGTCGTGTGTTGAGGATAACTATATATAGCTTCACTTTTTATGGCATTGTCGGAGTGTGTATTGATTTTTTTTTTTTTGAAATATTTTTAGTACCTTTTAATCTTTTATCAAGAGTTAAATTCATAAACAGATATAAAACTATCACTCTCCACAACACGCTAGGGCAAGTGCACCCATCGTTGGTGTAGTATAGTGATGGTAAGATACCGAGGTCGTCCAAGGACACAAGAGCTTTTAATACCGGAATATCGTCGACGTCTAATCTAACCAATTTTTTTTTTTGATAAAATATTTTTAAATAAGTAAAATAAAGAAACATAATAAAGTAAATAAAACAGACAGACAAGATATAATCACTTGCATCCGACTCGTCATTTATGTATCCTTTGATGATTTCCGCGCTTTGGGTTTTTTAAGAGATTATCTTAGTTATAATGGCACGTCCTTCTTTTGGAGGAAACGCTACCCTCAGTCATATTGGCCTGAAGCAGCAGGGATACGGTCCCGCAAGGCCAGATGATTGAAAGACAATTAAGTAAGTTATTAATACAAAATGTGGCATGTCCCTCTTTTGGAGGCAACGCTACCCTCGGCCATATTGTTCTGAGTCAGCAATGATACAGTCCCGCAAGGCCGATTTAAAGTTTTAATAGTAGTTTATTTATAAGGGATTACAAGTCGTTCTTACTTCCCCCGATTTGTTGTTATCTGTCTCTAGGTAAGTCCTAATAAGCTTGAATCAAGTCCTCGCAGGATCTATACATTGAACGAGGCAAGAACTTTACCCAACCACCCTTCTAACCCCCTTCCAGACAGTTAACGCGCTTTTATAGACCGTAAAGACACGAATGAGTGAATCAACAAAACATGAAGAAACGATTGAATAAAGCTCACTTTCAATATAAAAAACTAGTTATTAAAGTCACTAATACAAACCCAAATAAAAAGTTACCAAAACTTAGAAATCAAAAGTATTACATAAATAATTTGTCTTCACCAAGTGATGTAAGAGATTAGCCAAGCATGGCCTTTGTTTGACAAAAACTCTTATTATCGATCTTGGATCCCGAGACTACTACACACACTCTAAGGATGGATGATGGTGGTAGTAGTGGTGGAATGGTGGTAGGTGTGAGAGAAGTGGTTTGTAAAGGGATGATTTGCAAGTGAGCCAAGCACATCTATTTATAGTTGGAAACAGGAGATTCACACGGCCCCGTGTCCTTCACCTTCTATGCCTTCATTTAATGCTCTTGTCAGCACTACTCCACACAAGGCCCCGTGTGTCAACGACACGACCCCGTGTGTCAACAGCACGACCCTGTGGCCCTTGTACTTGCTGTACGAACCCATATTTGCAAATCTGAGAGTTGAGCACAGCCCGTCCTTATGGGACACGCCCCTGTGTCCCTTGTCGTCTTCTGTTTGTCCTTTTCTTTCAAGGAATCTTGAGTGGGGCACGACCCCATGCCTGGCAGGAACGGCCCTGTGTTAGGATTCTTGTTTATTTGTTTTTATTCTTGGGATGAAGCTTAGAGGGTCGGTATAGTGTGTCAACTTCCTTCCTTCGTATTTATGCTGGTTTTTGTCGTTAATTTGTTCCTTTTGTTAATTTAAGCTCTTTTAATCCTGAAAATCAAAAGTAAACAAAGAAACACACTTTTTCTAACATTAGTATAGAAAATGGTTGTTTTTATGTCGTATTTGATATAATTTATATGTTGCATTTGGCGCGTATCAAATACCCCACACTTAAATCTTTGCTTGTCCTCAAGCAAAACTCTTTAGCATTGCTTACACTCTCAAATGGAATGGTTAGAAGAGAAGTTTTGGGTCTTGTTTTTAGAGTGTCGGGAATCCAAGTTCTTTATTTATTCTTGTTTTTATTTTATTTCCAATCCTCTTCGTCGTGATTTATTGAGAAATTTTTAAGAAAAATAAATATTTTTAAGCATAACATGTATTTTAAAACGAGAAAAGTTACCAGATGTAATTCTTAATGATTCAGAAGTTAAACAATTGTCTCTCAAAGCATTAATTTTAGACACGAGGTTGAAAAACCTAATTCTTCGTAAATATGAAATACCTTAAAAGCTTTAAAATAGGAAATGTCATCGTCTCTCACATCCATTGGATGCTTCTAGTGCTGCCAGTTCCGATGACTCTTTCAAGGATTAACACCAAATCCCTAGAAACCCATTGTCATATTGTGTTTGAGATCGAGCAAGGCTTTAAGTATCTCTAGGCGTTAGTTGGCCGGTGGGGTACCGACTAGCGATTACGGGATTAATAGAAGTTAATCAGGATTAATCGGTTGAGATTTTATATATAATTTTCAGTTTTACATGTAGTTTTCAATTTTATGTGTATATACACGTATTTTTTTATGTATTTTTTTACATGGACATGTTTTAACATCTTCTTCGACCCATATTTGTAAGTAGATAGGATTAATTGCTGGAATTTAAAGGTTTTGGTCAAGAATCTGACCAGAATTTAACTGTAATCACTAGACTGTCACTGATTTTTGAATAATTAGTACTGGATTTAACCACCAAGTGATTAATTGGCCGACTAGATTAAAATCACTCGATGAACCTGGGACTAGCGATTATTCAACGACTAATCGGAGACTAGTCAGAATTTTTACAACCATGAGATTTGGTGACTACACACACCACCAATGGTCACATTGTTTCTCCCCGCACTCCCCCTTTCTTTCGGGCACTACCGGCAAGCCACACATGTACTTTAGGCAAAAAAAAAACATAGAAAAATGTGAACAGTGTTCTATGTGTCTGTGACCGACATTCCATTTTACAGGTATAGATAATTTTGATACCAATGCATCTCATATGGGTATTGGGAGTAACAACATTCAGACATTACATTAAGTTTAATGGGTATGCTATATATCATATATTGTTTTGATAAGTAGAAAAACTTTGACTAACATCGACCACCCTTCTAATTTAGTTGAAACAGTCTTGACTTTGCTTATTAAAGACAAACAACTGACCACTAACTTTAAACTGCTGACTTGCATTGACCTGCTCGATTAACCCCTTCACACACATGAGACAACAGATAGCAATCAGCAAAGGTTCCAATTTCACATATGGCAGCCTAGCAACCAATGAAGATAACCATTTTCAACCACTTTCTTATGATTTTGAAGAAGGAACCTGATTTCAATTATTCATGAACCAACTCATGTCATCACATGTGATATTTTTTTTTTTTCAGTTTTGAAAAGAGATTCCAAATATTAAGAGAAAAAAAAAAGAAATTTGTGTCTGCAGAAAAAAAAACATTTTGATCAGCTTTTGGAGTCAAACCCACATGAGATTCAACATTTTTATAATTTGAATATCATGCTGGATACTCAAATACAGCTTAATCCTCCTAAAATTATTTCTAGTAATTCTTGTAGTAAATATACAATTACTTGTGATTAAGAAGATGGTAGCGGTGGTACCCACTTGATTGTACACTATTAAGTGAATAAAAAACCATCACATTCTGGTTTTTCAAATACTTTTATCTTCTTTTTTTTTTTTTTGCTGAAATAAATATGAGTTTTTAAACTCCATGCTTTTGAATTTTTTTGTAGAATAGAATCCTTCCAAAACATAACATAGTTTTAATAACAGAAGCTCCATAAGAACGCACATCTAAGAGCTACCAATAAGTGCAAACCTCAAATCTTGTCATGTTCCTTTACAAAGGCACCATTCTTTCAACATAACAGCTGATATGTTGAAAGCGGAATGTTCTTGACAACGGAAATTGGTGACCTGGGGTGAGTTGTACTGATTTAAAACATCTACTCTTCCTGTTGTAGACATGTACATTTAACACATTCCCGGATAACTTGCTGAAGGAAAAGAAAATCTCGTCCATATTAACAGAATTCATAGGGAAAGGGCAACCTAACTTGATCAAAGACTCGGGGAAAATAATTATTTCTCTGACCCAAACACGGTTTTCATAGTCTTGTAATACCCATATATTCATTCCATTTTTTTCCAACACATGATCATGATCATAACAAACAACTCCAACACAGCCATTGATTTTTATGAGGTCAGGATGGTAATGGCTTTGCGCCTTATGATCAATTACACCTTGAGGAGTGTTAATTATAAAAAACTTCTCTGTTCTCAAGTCAAACCCCAAAATGTCATATGTATCTAGAAGCAATAGATGCACTACACTATTCACACAAACATTCATGTAGTCACCGTCGAATTCGAATACCAAACTATCCCAATAAAAACCAATAGGAGGCTCTACATCGATCTTTCTCCATGAATATTCTGACATAGAGTAAATCATAATCTCCATTATATGTGTGTAAGACTTCCTCGTGATTAAAATCTTATGTTCGTTTTTAGACTCATCAAACCCAAATAAGTAACACCCTCTTGAATTGAAATTGAAATTGAAATCTGGATCTGGTTCAGGGAGTTTAAAAATGTTGTGCGTGCTAGGGTTTACAACGAAAATTTGAGGGTAATAGCAATCTTCACAATATTTGACCAAAGCAAAACATACTAACCCTTTCAAATGTTGAGCTTCTGTTGTATCATAATAATCAACGTCGTCGAGTGTCATGAGATGAGTGACGGGCTCACCGTCAAGAGGGGCGGAGAGCAGGTGTTGTTTTCGAGCGGAAGGATCATGAGCAGAAATAAATAAGGAGGTGCGGTGAGGGCGAGTGGAGTGAAGTTTGGTGAATGATGGACTGGAGAGGCGCAACAGCCATGGTTTAGAGAGGGGTCGGAATCGAAGTATGGATTTGATGGGGAGTCTGGAGAAGATGTCTTCCATGATTTCACTTGGGATTAAAATCTTTGCTTTGTTGTACGATTGACAATCTGCGGTCAAGGATTGCTCTGCTTCTAGGGTTTCCATTTTTTTTGGAGGCAGGGGGGAATCGTGATTTTTTGCAGGGCAAGGATTTTAGTTGATATTCAATTATTTAGCATTTTTTTAATCCCTTAAATTTTTTTTTACAGCCGGTCCAATCATTGTGAGTAGGGGTGTAAATGAACCGAACGTTTAACGAACAGTTCGTGAACCGTTCGACGGAAAGTTCGTTTATTTCGTTCGATTAGCTTAACGAACGAACATGAACAAAACTTTTCGTTCGGTTAGCTTAGCGAACGAACACGAACACAGGTCTCGTTCGTTCGACTGCGTTCGTGAACGTTCAGTAATATGTTCGGTTATGTTCGTTCGTGTTCGTTTGATTATACTAAAAAAATAATAAATAATAAACCTTTTATGTAAACATATTGAAAACTTGAAACCCTATTTTTTCTAAGTTAGCTAAAATTTGGACATTCTAAAACATTTTTGAGGATAATTATGTCTAAGTTGGTTAAACTTGATTCATTGTTTGGTGGTGTAGTAGAATTCTTGTGTTTTGATTTATCATTTGATGGTTGTATTTAACTACTTATATCCAACGATTAAGGATAACTAGTAGTTTACCCGTCCGCTGTCCGGGTATATATGATTAACATCATCCAAACTCACTGCTGTCCGGGTATATATGATTAACATCATCCAAACTCACTGTATATTTTAATACCACGATGACTACTTATCTAACTATTAATAACATCAATAACTATGTCTATATTTAAAATAATGTTGACTTTTAATTTGATTTCGATTAATAACTACAACTCTTCTTGAATTGTCATACATACTAATTTAAAATCTTACATCTAATTCGCACAATTTAAAATATTTAATTAATTATTTGTAATTGATTAACGTAGGAATTGCTAACACCATTAAATGAAGATAAAAGAGATCTATCAATGATACATGTTTACAAAAGTATTAAAAAAAACTATCAACACAACCAAACGTATATTATATTTATGTCATGAGAATATTATTTAAGAACATCAATAACAGTGTCTACATTTAAGATAATAATGACTTGTAATAAATGATAAACATGCAGGATACATATACAAAAAAAAGCAGATAATGTTATCAAGATTTCACAAGTATATAACAAAAGAACCAAAAAAAACACAATGTATACTATAATATACAATAAATCATAAACATGCAGAATACATATACAAAAAAACTAATTGATGTTATCAGGATCTCCCAAGGATATTACACAAAAGGCAAAAAAACACAATATATACTATAATTTACAATTTCGTTGGCAAAACACAAACCATTGTAAAAAACACAATGACTTATTATCCAACTATTAAGAACATCAATAACCATGTCTATATTTAAGATAATAATGACTTTTTATTCGATTGCGATTAGTAACTACAACTGTTCTTATATTCTTATATATCGAATTGTCATACGTACTAACTTAAAATCTTACATCTAATTCACTCAATTTAAAATTTTTAAGTAACTATTTTTAAATTGATTAACATAGCAATTGCTAACACCATCAAATAAAGATAGATGAGATCTATCAAAGTTAGATCAACATAAACTAAATCAATTACAAATCTCTCTATGGTCGCTCGAAGAAAAGGGAGCATATGAAGAACTAAACAGAAAAGTCAGCATCATCAGTGATAACAATTACAAGCGAACCTGGAGCAGCATCGGATAACTTGATGAAGTCCTCCACTCTCCCCCATCAGATTTCAAGAACAACGCAGAAGAGTTTATCACACAACTGTTGAAACAGGATCAGAAAATCTGCCACAATCCTAGCCGATCTGCAAAACAAAAGAAATAATGAAATCGCGTGGAAGAAGGCGAGAGTCATTGAAATCTTAGGAAGTGTTAATTGTAGCGTATAATATTTTATACATATTTCACTCTTTAATATTTCTTTATATTTAATTTAATAAAATTAACATCCATTGGATACAAAGTCAACACAATGACAACAACACATAACATAATGTATAGAAAACCCACCTAAGTTGCAAAACACAACAATTAGACGCAAATAACACAATATATAGAAACAGTTGCAATACCATGGCTAATATTAACACTATCCATACCACCAATATTCAAGTATTTCTTTATTTAATTAAACAAACAATAAAATATAAAAGATAATAAAAGATACGCAATCAACATCATATCTATCACAATCAAAACAACTTCATCATCACCGGCGTTTCATATCTCCTTGAAGATCATCGCCGCCGAAGATTTGATCGACAAAAAGGTAACTTCCGATTGTAAGTCTTAATGGTTTAATTTCTATTAGATTTCTAAACCTCTGTTAGATTCTTAATCAGCCACATATGATGGTTACTGCGGCGAATAACTTGTTTGTAGACGTCAAATCTGATTTTAGGTTTCAATCATCTTCAACCTCTCATATGTTATGTATAGTTGATATATATCTTACGTATTGCATGTTATGGACATTGTCGAACTAATGTTTACATTATAATGATAATAATATATGAAAAAGTTGCAATCAAACAATTGGGGGTGTTTGGGTTAGCTTATTTTGAAGCAACTTATGACCTATTGACTTATAAAAGTTAATAAGTTGTTTTTTGAGTGTTTGGGTTAGCTTATTTTAAAGGGTTTTGTGTGTTGACAAGCCATTTTTGAGAAGTCGCAATTTCTAACTTCTCACTTGTAACTTATATAAGTTAATAAGTCATTTTTAAGAAGGAATCCCAAACACACACAGATGAAAACATATGATTCTGTTATAAAATTTTTTATTTTTGGGGTTCCTTCACTAAAAGTACTTATTAACTTATCAAAAACAACTTCTCAACACACAAAAATAACTTGAATAAGCTAACCCAAACACTATAAACACAACTTATTAAATTTTATAAGTCAATAAGATATAAGTTGCTCCAAAATAACCTAACCCATGTACGATTACGCTAAAAGAGATATTTTACGAATATATATTGTAACACCTGTGCCTTCACGGCCATCAAACAAATACCAAACCAATGAAATATTATATTTCATACTTGGGATTTGTAAAAATATGTGTATCGTTTACACATATCAACTCTTGTTCAATTTCAGGCTTTAAATCGCTTTCTGGAAGGTTATACGCGCACTGATGCGTAAATATAACCAGTTTAATGCAACAAACACTCCGGAATAGTGACGTAGGCTTAACATACCTTAAATAACCTTTACATAACTTAGATATAAGTTTTGGAAGGTTTGGTGTGATGAAATCAAAGTTTAATCGCTTACAGGGACTAAAGTTGACAAACTGCGAAAGTATGCCAATTTGAACTGTAACAGACCTTCCGGAACATGACCATAAGTTAAACATACCATAAATATCCTTTACATAGCTTAGAAATAGGCTTTGAGGTGTTCGGTATGCTAAAATAAACTTTTGTGTCATTCAGGGACTAAAAGCGTCAAAAAGTGCACAAGTTTGCATTTTCGCGCATAACTTACGTTCTGAATACATCTGGACATCCAAAAATTTATGTAAGCATGACTACATTATATTTTAGTGTTCGCCTTAAGAAAAATCCATTCGTCGCGTCATTTGGATCGTTTTTCGCGCTTATGCGCATTCCGTCGTAATTAACCGAACAACGCAACCGTACAGTTAAACGAACCGACATCCGATATATTTTTGAGCATGTTTTAAGTTCCCTATACTTTAACTTCATTTTAGAGCTTTGAAATGGGGTTAACGGGCCTTAAACGTGTCAAAAATGGCCTAAATACAGTTCAGGGACCAAAAGTGTAAATCTGCCAAAGTTAAGCCCTACGATGCGTATGGGTTTTTGCCCTACGATGCGTATGGGGTCTTCTGACCAGATGCAGAGTTTCTAACAGCCTGTTTTCAGCAGATTTAACCACAACCACATGTTCCTAATTGTCTAGTCATGTGATAAGGATGGAATTTTAGTTACCATAAGGTTCCGACAAGTGTACGGGTTGGATTCATGGCACATTATCCAAGAAACGATCCCAACGGTGGACCATTTCCTATAAATACCCACCAACATCACACCCAAAAACTCACACCTTTGAATCTGAACTTGCTCTCTAAGTTGTCGTGTTTAACACTTCATACCTGAGAGTGTTCGAGTTCAAACCTTCCATTCTTGGACCCTGGGTAAGTATTCTTTCGTTCTTTTCCTTATTTTTACTGCTTTTCGAGTCAGAAAGTCAAACTTTGTTTGACTTTCAGCGTTGACCAGTAATGGTCAATGCGAAGTTCGTTTGAACTTCGCAACGTGAGTGTAATCACGTTGGTCATAGTCCTTTGGGACTATGCCCACTGATTACCACGTTGTCTAGGGTCGTAGGGTAGGCGATCTAATAAATCGCCTATACCTTCGAACCCGACCCAGTTTGGTCGATCATTAGGATCCGACCAAACACATTAGGTGACCATAGTAGGTAGGGAATAACCTTCCGAGGTTATACCCTATGGTCACATCGTTTAAGTAGTTGTATGATAGGTAGTTTATATGCCTTAGGTAAATTACCAGAATACCCTTTTCATGTATAATTGGTAATTAAGCATATGTAACCTAAACCTTTGTCACGTAACTGATTATGTAATATGTTTAGGCATATAACACTTGTCATAGGGCTAGTTAGGCGGTCCGAACGCGTTTCACGCGCACGACACGTTAAAGTAACGTATGTTACCTTAATGGGTCGCGATGGGTCGATAATACTTAGGTTAAGTTTCATTTAGTATGTAGGCTTTGTTAAACCATATCATATGAGTTCCTACACTCATTTGGTTTACAAACCCTCCTGCTACCCAGTCTTCCGATTTAGGTCCGGGTTAATTATGTAGTTACCTATATTAGGTACCGTTTGATTTCCGGGACTCCTCTAGCTTACTTGGTAGTTGTTCAAGACTCCTAAGCACTCCCAGGCGAGTACATTCTTCCCCTATTTTACTGTTTTCAATTGTTTTGGGGTGACTCATATGTGCTAAATGTTTTCGATGTTATAACGATGGTTTCAAAAACGATTAAGACAATTTATACAAAACTAATAACGATTTCATAAAGTGAACAAACTTGTTGGTTGTATTTACATAACAAATGACATTCATTAGCAATGATCAAGCCGACCAGTATTAGGTTATGGTACCATAGGATCTGACAAATCCCGTTAGTTACTACACCCGTAGTTATGTGTGGGTGTTGTGGGTAGCGACTGAATCTGTAAATGTTAATTTACTCTTTGGTAAGGGTTTATTAATGCGAAATGTTAATTTACTCTTTGGTAAGGGTTTATTAATGCGAAATGTTAATCTATCCTTTGGTAAGGGTTTATTAATGCGAGATGTTAATCTATCCTTTGGTAAGGGTTTATTAATGCGAGTCAAAAAGGTTTGAATGTTATTAGCGAGACGACCATTTAAGTAGTTTCACGACCTAAAACGAATTTAACGATTGTGTAAACGATTGGTTTTCACACGATGTTTTAACGATTGGGTAAACGATTGGTTTTCACACGATGGTTTAACGATTGGGTAAACATTTGTACATGATTGACATTTGATCATGTATTTCCCACAAAACATAACTTTGATTTAAACCAAGTTTTTACTTCAATACTTTGTTTTTGTGCATATGGTTTAGTTGAGACATTTCACTTGCCATACATGGATATTTGACATAGACATTTGATATGGATATTTGACATAGACATTTTACATTGTTTGGTTTGGTTTGATTAAGTGATTAAGTAACGATGCGTGTGTAATATGATACAAGCATGGTGGATACGCCGCTGGTACTTCCTATATATAAGTGTTTGTATGGTATTACATATTGTAGCGTTATTTGAATCATTTCAGTTTGAGACATAGAACATTTTATACGAGTAACATACTTTTCACAAGACATTTATTTACAAACAACTTATCTTATACAAACTCATTTTACATGGTTATTCATTTAATCATGCATTATTCTATTACTGATACATATTACCTGAACTTATCATTGTTTTTCAAATAATGTACTAAAACAAATGTTTTTGGGTTAAGAGTCATGGCTACGAGGTTTTACAAATTATAACTCGCTTGATTTGAGTTGGTTAATTAAGTTGCAATATTATAATCTTTTCAAAACAAGGTTTTTAAATAAAGTATTGCAACGTCTAAACTAGCCATGATTTCGACACTCCTACAAAACCTATGTACTCGCCAGCATTTCTTTGCTGACCTCGTTTTCACATATGTTTCAGGTATGTTGGATGATATCGATTGATAAGATGCATGCTCACATAGGACTGGACAAGGCCTTAGTGACTCAATAACAATGATAGACTATGTTTAAATAGTGTAATTAGATTTCCAGACGATGTAATTACTAAATGTTTAATAAAACGAAACACTTTTGATATCCATGGTTATGAAACATTAATTCTGTTGCAACACGCCCCGATGTTTCCGCCGCGATTGGTTGTTTTACGCGGTCGGGGTGTGACATATATATTTACTGACATATTGAAACGGTATACAGAAGAGATCTATTGCACATTATGAATTAGGAATAATATTCTCATGACATAAGATTACATTTTAACACATTGTGTATTAATACTAACAGTTAATATTAAATGTTATATATCACAGGTATACAAAAATGATTACGTCCTGTCTGTGTCTATTACAAAACCCTAAATCATTGAAACTGGTATGCTGTAATGACTTCAATAAGTAAGTGTAAACTTCATTACGTAAACTGAAATTAGTAAATGTAACTACAGGCATTACCAATTGAGTTTGTAAAGCTTGTGGGAGGAGATTACTGGAACCAGACAAAGATAACGATAAATCATGAAAGCGGAATAAGCTGTACAGCATGGCTGAGAAGTGTAAGAGTTGAAAGTGTTGTCACTGATGGATGGATAAGTATTGTAAAAGGTCTTAAATTGACAAAGAACACCTTATTGGTTTTGAGGATAATCAAAGAAAAATGTCTAGAAATACATTGTTTCATAGAAAACGTTTGTGATGAATCGTTCTTGACAGTCAACCGTTACGGAGATTTAAAGATCATAGTAAGTATAGTTATATGTTAGTAGGAATTTGTTTTTTGTTATACTTGTCAGCAAATGGAAAAAAAAGAATATATGTTTATAAAATATTTCACAACTTTTCAGGTCATTCCAGAAGCTTATGTGAACAAATTTTACTGTTACTGGCCAGTAAAAGATTCTTATAACATATACGCAGCAGGTCAGTGTTGGAAAGTTGAGACCGAAAAAATAAATGCATGCTACGTTTTTGCTAAAGGGTGTCCGGAGATGTTTGAATACATTAACATAGAAGAAGGTGATATACTGATGTTGATGAAAACAGACAGCGAATCGTTTGACTTGACACTTTATCGTAGCGGAGTTGAGGTTGTTTTTAGAAAGAAGGAGACAACTAAAGACAGCTCAGTTGTTGAAATACCTAAACACACATACTATGAACACTTCAACTCTGTAAGTAATTTAAAGTAAGTTAAAATAGTTTGCTAGTCAATACGACTTATTTACGGATGTTATCGTATAACAGATCTTTACTGATCAAGAAGACTCAATCAACCAATTGATTACTGGGGTAATGAGTTTACATATTTTTACAATACAATATATTGATCCTCAGATGTTAATGAATTTTAAAAATCTTGGATGCAGATGAATGATGAGAAACATGATGTGAATAAGAAAAGTGTTGAAAAAGAAAAGTTGAAGTCTGAAAGAAAGAGTTTTGTAAGTGAAGGAAATAACAACCAGACAAAAGAAGATGTAAGTCTTTGAAACATAATAACGGATAAGTTATTTGTTCATATTATTATACATTCTTAGTTGACGATTGTAGTTTAATTTACTTTATTGTTACGGGCTGTAATAACAGGTTAAAAAGAAAGGTAAACAGATTGCATCCGATTCTACATCTGAAGAACCTAAACAACTGATATGCTGTACAACTTATGATCATTCTACTGTGTCAGCAACTGGACGACAAACACGTGATCGTTTGGTAAGTTAAGCATAAGTTAACAAAATATTGCAATAAATATTTCTTATACATTAACATATATACTATATATATATATTGAAAGGAAATGCATGTTTGAAATGATAAGGTTAACAAAAACGGGAAAAGAAGTCGGATGGCATTGAAGGTAAGCAATGAAGACGAAAAACGTGTTGCACATCAAAATTATGATCAAGAAAGTGGTGCGTATCAATTCAACAGGAAAGCAAATTATCGAATGGTATGTCATTTCTGTTATTTAATGAGAACAATTGACAACACCATTCATGAGGCTATTTATACGTACAGAATTATGTTTATTCAAAAATTAACAATTGATATTTGTTGCTGCTGACAATTATATCCAACACGGCTAATATACTTCTTAACTCTAACATCAATGCAGCGATTACCTGTAGAAGTTGTAAACAGGGCAAGGCTAACAAAGAAGGTGCATCAGATGAATGTCAGAAAAATGGATGGGAAAACAGTTGCGAAGATAGTTAAGCGACAAAAGGACAGAAATGGATTTAGGTATGCGATTGAAGGGTGGCCAAGTTTCATAAAGGAAAATGATATTAGCACGGGTGACAATATGCATTTAACCTATGTAGAATCAGCAAACCTCCTCATGTTGACGCATGTGGATGCAGTCAGCCAAGCTTAACAGTTAACGTTATATGCTAATGATGCAGATGTCTGCGTATATAAACTAATGCCTTTTGTCGTCATCATTTGATGGTTTTTGGTTGGACATGTTGGTACAGTTTATTGGTTTTTTTTTTTTGTTGGTTGGTAGTCTAACCTTGATGACAATTATTAGTATATTAGGGCATGGATGACATATTTTGTTTAGAATTATAATTTGCAAACGGTAGTCGAAGTTCATATTAGTTATAAATTTAGTTGTGTGTTTTCCTGTATACAACATTAGAAGTCTTATTGGTAATATTTCCAACATCCAAATACACTGCATATTTTAATATCATAATGACTTCTTATCCAACTATTAAGAACCTCAATAAGTGTCTCCATAAATAAGTGTCTCCATATTTAAGATAATAATGACTTTTTTATGCGATTGCGATTAGAAGCTACAACTATTCTTGTATTGTCATACATCGAATTGTCAAACATAGTAAATTAAAATCTTACATCTAATTGGTACAATTTAAAATGAATTAGTTATTTGTAAATTGATAAACGTAGAAATTAATAACACCATTAGATGAACTTAGATAATATATATGAAAGTTAGATGTTTACAAAGTGTTGAAAGAACTACCGATGACAAACAAACGTTGATTATATTTACTGGCATAAAATATTACACACCAAACATATTATAAACATAATAGAACAATTAAAATAACACATTAATTTCGAATATTGATTCTCCATATACAACAAAATACCAACCACAAAAACAACCACAAACATAATACTATGTATATAACACAATGATAACAACAAACAACTAAATACAAAACCATAACTAAACATGTGGTGAAACTACAGTTTCAATATAGCTTGCACCTACAATGTCTTGTGTAAAGATGATAGGAAAATAACCATGCATCTTCTTTGCCCTTACGTTTATCTGAGCAACATCACCCCATTCGTGCACTATAATTAATTTGTTATTACCATCAATGTAGTGCACAGATGACCCTATCATCAACGGCATAAACACACGGGGTACAAAAGACACCACTTTCGACCAAGTATTATTTTGTAGACGCCACAATTGAACATCTACACTACACATTCCAATACTAACCAACATATGAAGTTCATCTCGTATAGTCACCAACTGACCTATAGATTCCACACTCAATGTATCTGGGTAACCTACATTTTCTATTACCTTCGACTCAACATCCAAACGAAGAATCGTTGTGTTACCCATACACCAGAATTTGGTCAGTACAAAATACAAACTTTTCCTACAAAACGTCCCAACGGACCAACTATAAACAGCAATATCATATGGACTATCAATTAAGAACCTTGGAGTTGACCATGAACCTTCACTAAACGAATAAATATTAACAGTCAACCTGAAATGAGTGCGTTTAATGTGCACAATTTTGTAATCACCAGCAGAGTCAACACAAAACCCAAGACTATCATCATCCATATTGTAAAATCCCTGATAATTAGAATTTCTCAGCATCTTGAACACACGAGTTAGTGGATTCCAAACAACCAAATCACCAGTATTACATAAGCAAACACATACCATGCCATCCAAACTTGCTAAAAAGATCACATTACATGGATGACAATCGAAGGGAATGTGAATATTATTGCCTAAAACACATCTAGGAGATGCAACATCAACATAACGAATCGCACACGATGATTTGTCAAGAGCAATTATTTTCTGGTCACCTAATACTCGCAAGAAATGACAATTATTCTTAGCAAACTCAGGAGTTGAAAGATAGGCTAACCACTCTTTAGACACAGCCTTGCACCGTATAACCTCCTTTGCCGGAAGTCTTGGAATAATCTTCATCAATATTAACAGAGATGGAAGATCCTTCATATTCACTTACGATTATACTTTAATTAAAAATACTGACGTTGATAGAAAGAGGAAGAAAACACATACGAAAAGCGATTCCTTTGAAAAATGAATAACTACATAAAAACTACCCCAATTAACAGTTGACACAGGTGAGTAAAACCTCCTAAATCTCCGAGAAGTGGTGGTAAACGGTTTTCACACACTATGGGCGATAGGGGGTAAATAAAATTAAATAACAATATATATTAGAAACCGTTTCTAATTTACAGATAAACATATACACATACATGGAGATACTTTTTAATCAATCACATACACAAATATACTTTTTATTAATTAATCTTATTTTTATAAATTACTTTGTTAGTTGTCAAACATTGTGTTATTACAATTGTGAAAATAATTACATCGTAGATTTTTTTTTGGCATTGGGTTTTATATATTATTTTGTACTTTTTATAAAAATATTGTTTTTTATGATAATAGGATTATTGAAAAATAATGGACACCACAACTAAAAAATAGGAAGTTAGTTACACAATACAATATATAAAAATAGACACCTACAAAAAAAATCAAATATATGGAAAACAGAAAACCAATAACACTTTAATAAACAAAACATAAAATGACAATATTCCAGCAAAAAAACAAAAACAAAAAAATCCAGTAAGAACTATTCCTTAACTGGACATATTACAAAGTGGGAAGTTTCTAATTGTCCTTAACTGCACAATATGTAACCACTATTAAAAAAGAATGAGAAAGACAGCAAAAAGTAGGAATTAATTACACAATGTTATATTTAAATATAGTCAACTACAAAAGAAATCAAATATATAAAAAACAGAAAAACAATGACACAATGATACTCAAAAAACACAATGACTATACTAAAAGAAATCATTCAAATAAAAACTAATCATTAACTGCACCTATTACAATGTGGGAAGTTTCTAATTCTATGTAACTGCACAATGGTAAGGGCTTCCAAGCTGCTCTAAGGGCTTGGT
Source organism: Helianthus tuberosus (assembly GCA_030545235.1). NCBI lineage: Eukaryota > Viridiplantae > Streptophyta > Magnoliopsida > Asterales > Asteraceae > Helianthus > Helianthus tuberosus. Next base: position 64,220,992 of record CM060360.1, on the reverse strand, counting down.
CTCCAAGGGCCCATTGTGTTTTTTTTTTGTAGACCTTTTTGTTTTTAAACCACAATCACATGTAATCATAATTAAATACGCACAAAGCAAATATTAAAATCATACACTCTCAATGAATATTTAACATGATAATATAAGCACATTAATTCATAAAGATTCAATCTCATTGTGACAAACTATACCACACATAAAAAACAACCACAAACATCAATTACTAACTGATCAAAACAACGAAGAACAAAAAAAGAACTACATAAAATAGCATAACTAAACATTTGGTGAAATGGTAGTTTCAAAATAAACAGATCCATTCACACCTTGAGTAAAGATGATAGGCAAAAAAAACATGCTTTTCTTCTGCCTCTACAGTTACATCAGTAATATCACCCCATTCTTGAACTATAATGAACTTCTTATTTCTGTTGATATAGTGCACAGACGACCCAATCATCAATGGCATAGAAATAGCAGGTGGACAAAAAAATACTTTTGACCACTTTTCATTTTCAAGTTTCCACAATTCCATATTCACACTATAGAATCCCATACTAACCAACATATGGAGTTGATCTCGAATACTAACCAAGTGACCTGTAGCTTCCACATCCATTGTATCTGGGAATCCAACATCAGAAATTACCCTGCTATCAACATCTAAACGAAGTACACATGCGTTACCCACACACCACAACCTAGTCAATACGAAATACAAACAATTTGCACAAAACGTGGCTACAGACCAACCATAGACGTCAACATTAAACAGACTATAGTTTGAGAACATTGGAGTTGACCATGACCCTTCACTGAGAGAATAAATGTTAACAGCCAACATCATATGTGTCCGTTTAATATGCACAATATTGTAATCACCAGAAGACCTGACGCAAAACCCAAGACTATCCTGATTCGGATTAAAAAAACCCTGTGAATTAGAATTTGATAGCATCTTGAACACACGAGTTAATGGATTCCAAACTACCAATTCACCAGTATTGATTAGGCAAACACATACCATCCCATCCAAACTTGCTAGAAATAAAATATTGCACGGATGAGCGGTGAAGGGAATGTGAACTTTATCACCTAAGAAACATTTAGGGGATTCATTATCCACATAACGAATATCACACAATAACCGGTTAACGGCAATTATCTTATGATCACCTAATCTGCGCATGAAACGACAATGATTCATAGCAAACTCAGGTGTTGAAAGATAGACTAACCAATCTTTACACACAACCTTGCACTGTGTAACAACTTTTGACGGAAGTCTTGGGATTATATTCATCAGTATCAGCAGAGACGGAAGAAACTTCACAATCATTGTCAATGTAGGTTAAATAACAAACACTTTGACAATCAATACAACAAATATGAAAAGAGATTCCTAAGAAGATGAAAGTCCAACAAATATTATCACAAGCAGTAGTTAACACACGTATATTAGAGCTCCTACAATTACGAGTAGTAGGTAGTTATTAAATAGATAACTATCCAGATTTTTTAAATCGGTTAAATTTTTAGTACACATTTACATTAATTTTATTTTTTGACAAATATTCAGTTGAATAATAATTTACATAAATAGTAATAACAACTTTTGATTCAATCATATTTTTAAGTATAATATGGCAACTTTCTCTTATAAATACATACTCGAAATATTTTGTTTCATTGTATGTGTTGCAAGTACTCTTTGATTGTTAGTCTTCTTTCTGATTTTTCGTGTTTGGGTTAACATGTATCGTCATGGTCCGAATTTTATCATAACTATACTTGATCCGCTATCCCTTCAACAGGTACATACCTTTCCGAATTATTTGTTTAAAGTAACGATTCCTATTGTTTCATCCTTTATTCAAAAGTAATTTGCCTTTTGTTTTTTGGTTTTCAGGCTATACCTATATGTATGAGTAGATTTATATGGATGAATAAGTTAGAATCTTCAATTGTTAGTCTTAAATTTGATGAAACGCATTCATGGTCTGTTGTTATCAAATTAATAAAAGATGTATTCTACTTTACGGACGGATGGTGTGAGGTTTTAAACTACTTCGGCCATGAATCTTTCTTCATGATTTTCAACTATCTTGGTGATCATACTTTCAAGTTCAACCTCTTTTCTCATGATCCAAATAAAGAGTTTGGAAAATCGTTTTGTAAAATTATTCAAAATCCTATACAAAGTCCAACGGTACGTAATTTTCTTATACATTTTATTTTTTATTTTTTGTTATTGCGATTTATTAAAAAAACATAATACACATAAAATTGTAATAATTATTTTTTTTACAGGTTCTACCAGATACTTTTATTTCAAAACATTATGATTATCGTTTACCGGATAACATGGTTATACTTAATGTATCCGAGTATCATCAATGGGAAGTCCGTATTAGAAAGATTGGGCCAAATTATTGTATTGCTGATGGTTGGTTTAAATTTGTTGAAGATCTAAGGTTAAATCCTGGGGATATTCTGTGTTTTCAAAAAAGGACGTGAATCATATTAATATTATCATATTCAATAAAGATGGTCGTCAAGTTTTGTTAAACAACACTCCTTTGTTTGAGCCAGAATATGAACATATTAGCAATGTGGAAGGTTATCGACAAGTTAGTGACGATCCTAGCTATCCTTTTTTTGTAATGACAGTAACTCATCAGTTGGTATTATACTATCCTATTTTATGTTAATTTTTTTTTGTTTTTTAGTGTTTTTCATTTAATAACATTACATATTTTTAACATTTTTACAAAATGTAGATCCTTCCCAAGTTAATTACTGACTTAACTGGTTTAAATGAGTTTTCTGAAGTAAAGATCAAAGTTGTTAAAGGAAATATTTGGGTTACAAATCTTCGTACACACAACATTGATGGTCAAATAAGGTTTATCAATCAATTTATTATCTTAGTTATTATTTCTCATTTACCCAATTTGTATAGATCACTAACAAAACTTTTCATATTTTTTCTACCATAGGTACGGTGTTGTTGGATGGAAACATATACTTCAAGCTGAACATATTTCCTTAGGTGACGATTGCTTTTTCAACTGGTCTAAAACGAATTCGAGGCTATTGGTTACGAAACTCCAGCAAGCAGAAGTGTTACAGCAATAGAGTTTCAGTTTATATTGAAAACCCGGAAAACATATATCTTACATTTACTTTTCGATCCCCCTTTTTTTTATGTTTGTAGTACAATGCGTTGGTTTTTTTTAATATTTAAATTCAGATTGCCATGATAATTTCATCCGTACAGTCCGTTTATGATAAGTAACACAAATCTACTTAAAAAGAATGGTATACATAACATACAAACTACTTAAAAAGTACCAAAATAAAAAAACACAATGACAAAAAACACAATTGTATAACATATATGATTACACATAACACAGAGACTTCACGTTTACTTTTATTTTTGTTAGGATCTGAGTTTCTTATGATTGACTTTGTTTGGCATAATTGAACAAATGAACGAAAGTAAAATGAGATTAAATGCAGCGGAAGTGGAATCAAACTTTGTAAACACAATCTAAGGGAAAATACTTTTCGTAAACACATGTTTCTCATCAAAAACCCTGTTTGGGGGGTTTTGATCAAGGTTTTATAAAGGGAAAAAGTGAATGCTGATGTGGCAACGATTACAAAAGTCCACGTGCCAACCCTTGGTGAAGGAATTAACAATGTAATATATGACACACACACATACACAAAAATAATGACATAAAAACACAATGACAAAAACACAATTGTATAACATATTTGTACACAACCAACACACGTTTGGTTTTTTTTTTTATTTATTTATAAATTATGAAACAATTTAAAAGTTAGTAAAATTAGATAAACCTGGATCTAGGTACACTAAACGGTTAATGGCAGGAACGGTTACATAATGTAGAAACTGCTTGGGGAAACGATGCGAATAACTGAAGAGACACACGTTTACACAAAGTTATTACTACACACACAAACCCATTCAGTTAACACGGGAAACATAAACTGATACACGCTTTATTACGCATGAATCAACGAAAAATATTAATAACCTTAGTAATTATAACATAATAATCCAATCGTTTTTTTTTTTTTGTTTTTTTGTTTTTTTGAACGGAATAATCCAATCGCTTTACCGCCTATTCAATTCCCTACCCCTGACCACCTATAAAATAAACTAACCCATAAGTCCATAACACATCACCTATCTTTTAACACTAACTCGAAACATCTCTACATTCAACACAACTACAATCATGCCTGGATCACACTACCATTTCGGAGACACAACAGAGGCCAAGAAAATTATAACCACTGCACACTTTGTAGATGATCAAAAGGATTCAGAAATCTTACGAACACTACAGAGAATGCATAACACCGCCACTGCAGATGTAGAGAGAAACAATACTGTCATGAACTACAACGTTCTGCAGTATATTTCGAATGGGCTACAGAACGAAGATCAAATAAAGATTATACAATATCTGGATAAACAGTTGCAGATAAAGAAAAACATAGCAGTTTCGTTAGAAGAACTCAAGGATACCTTGTGGGAGTACATGAAGATGAAGAACGAAAGGGTTACTATAATGAAAAACTATTAGAAACGTTTAATGATTACTTTTATTTTTTTTTATCGCTCATGTATTTGACCTTCTACAAGTGTATCCTATCTACTTAATGTAATAACATATTTAAATATTGACAATGTCTTATAACAAATTTACCTAATGACTCTATTTTACCATTTTACCAAAAATTTTATTTGTTTTGCTTAGAATTTAGATGTATTACATAAAGTAACATATTACAAAACACATGATCAAGTAACATATAGAAGTATGTATACTAATTGATTGTAAAGTATTAACACAGCTATAGTTAATAAACGTTTATTTTCTTACATAACTTGTGTAAGATTGCTCTACAATATTTTGGTTGATTATTTTACGTGTAAAATATCAATAAATATAAGACAGTAGATGAAACGTATTTGTTAATTTACAAATGCCTGTTGATATTACAAACGAATTGTATTTAACGTATACCATTGTGTTATTGCCATTGTGTTAATAATAACAATGTGGTTTTGGGAAACATTACCATAAATACTGCATTTTTGTTATATGTTAACTTTGTTAAATATTAATCTAATATAAATTTATCTATTACAAAAGTAATTAACTATTATCTACACACAAATTGACATCTATGAACATTAATAACAGCCTAATACAAATAATAGTCACACAAAATACACCAGTCAAAAGCTTTGAAAGTAAATACAAAAAAAAAAAAAAAAAAAAAAAAACAAAGAAAACAAAACATTTCGCAATCACAAAAACGGCATTACAAGGTACAAACATAAAGTTAACAAATTACTTGAACACACAAACATACTAACTGCATTAAAATAAAATAAAAAAACATAAGCATAAACCGTTTATGGAATGTGAACAGACAACGACGGAAACGAACTACTTCTTAACGCGTTTCACCTTCTCCGAATTATTCCTAAGTCTCTTCTTGTAGTTCCCTCCAATTTGTTTAGCAACCATAGAACCACCAACCGTTGAATTAGACATATTGTTGACAGCATCTTGCACTCCTATATGACTTTTGTTAGAATCAGTCATTTGATCATTTTGAACAGCACCCTACATGAAACATAGACAACATGAAATACTTCTCTAATTTCTAAATTATTAAAATGATATACAAAAAACCAATTACCTCTTTATTGATTTGTCTGGCAGAGCCCTCATATTGCTCAGTACCAACAATACCCTAAATGCAACAAACCAACATGTTACACTAAAAAAATAACCAACGTAATAAGATAAAAATAAAACAATTTATTCACCTTCATCACAGATTGACCAACACTGTCATCATGCTTCTTATCATTACCAATATCCTGCCATAACAAAACAACCAATATTACATTCAAAGTACATAAAAAAAATAACCAACAAAATAACATAAAAATAAATCAATTTATTCACCTCCATCGTAGATTGACCAAAACTGTCATCATGCTTCTTATCATTACCAATATCCTGCCATAACAAAACAACCAATATTACATTCACAGTACATAAAAATACACATCCGAATAAAAGAATCATTTACCTGAAGTCTCACTTTAGTAAGGCAATCATTTACCTCCGTATGAATAATAACCTATATATAACATCAAAATCAATTTCCAGCTAACTAATACTATAAAGTTTAGAGAAAAATACACTTAACCTCTACTTCAGATTGCAAATGGTTGCCAGCTGTCTTGTTATCTCCAATAATCTAAACGTAACATACGAACCATTAATCAAATAACAGTAACAGTAACTTATATTACAAAGTTAATTAAGTCATGAAAATAATTAAAAGTTTGAAACTCACAAAAAACCAAACCACAAACACATATTGAGAATAAAAAAACAAAATACATAAAGAGTTACCGATGACTGCGTTGACGGTGTAAGAGAATTATCAACTACTGAGCTAAACACTTCATCAGCCATCTCCCATTCAACATCTTTAATCTTTGCACACATTTCAGTTTCTTCATCAATTTGAAGAACACCAGCTGATGGAGGAGTGGCAGCGTCAACAGATGTAGATATAGACCTAGGCTGTATAAGCACATTGATATCATCTATGAAGTAATGTTACTATTATCAAACAAACCAACTTACTAAGGTAAAGTCACTTAAACCCAAATAAAACAAATCATTTACCTGTACAACACTTTGGCTAAGGCTAGCCTCTCGCCCATTACCAACAATAACCTAAGAAAACAAACCAATAATTAAACTAACTCTAATTAACCATATTAAGTAATATTAAAATAATAGTAACAGTAACCTATATTACAAAGTTAATACAGTCATAAAAACAATTAAAAGTTTGAAACTCACAAAAAACCAAACCACAAATACATATTGAAAATAAAAAACAAAAAACATAAAGAGTTACCGATGATTGCTTTGACGGTGTAACAGCATTATCAACTAATGAGCTAAATACTTCATCAGCCATCTCCCATTCAACATCTTTGATCTTTGCACACATTTCGGTTTCCTCATCAATTTGAAGAACACCAGCTGATGGAGGATTGGCAGTGTCAGCAGTTGTAGATATAGACCTAGGCTGTATAAGCGCATTGATATCATCTCCGAGGTATTTAGAAACAGTAAAACGGTTGGAAAATTTAGGCGGTAAATTATAGGGATCGATCTTAATAACAAAAATAACCCTTCGAGAACATAAATTTTCATTCAAATATGATTCTATCCAATTTGGATCATCAACACCCTACAAAAAACATAATAAGCTATCAACACAACTGAACAAACTAATATATACTAATCATGCAAAAAATTCAACAACTAATAATTGTAAAAGGAAATGTAAAATAAACCTCTGACAAAGACTTATTAACTAACTCATCAGCAGATATTTTAAGTAGAGATACTGCAGCTTCATTAAAAACAACACATGTCATCTCATCATTGGTACCATTAGTAACACAAAGTTCCAATTTGTATCTGCAAACAGAAACGATTAATAAAACGAAAAACAAACAACAAATAAAATATTAAAAAAACTTACACATAATGTGGATTGACAACATCTTCTTCACAGTTCCAACACAAATAGTAACCGTCAACCATTGACGCCTTCTTACGACATTTGTTACACTTAACATATTTCCAATCACTATCCATTTCCACACCACTTATGTTTGCATCAATGTTGAAAATTGTTCCCTGTACATGATTTAAAGTCAAAAACTAATGATTAAAAGTAAAAAAACTAACAAAAAATAATTTATTTGGGTTGTATTAGCAATACAATACCTCAGCCACATCTCCTGCTGTAAGAACGCTGTATATGTTTGCAATACTCGTAATTTGAATGGTGGCTGCATTGTCTTCAATGATAGTAATTTGAGGAGATTCACTGAAAACAAAAAATACAACATATATAAAACATAAAATAATAATGCATCTAATAAAACATGCCAAATCACATAATTACATAATCCTGTAGGCATCAATTTCAGGTATAGAAAGATTCAAGTAAATTTGAGTCGCCACAGTTGTCATTAAACTTGTAGAACCTAATTCAATACAAACATTTAAACATAAGTTATAAATAATCAAAATTAACAATGCAACATATCCTATACATAACACCATACCCTTGTAAGATCGAACTTTGCAAGATGACAAAACAATAACAACTGTATTTTTTGCAATTCTTCGAATATAACCATCGCTAAACTGATTCACCAAGTGTCCCCATAATGAAACATTCACCTTCATATCACTGAATTATATATATTTAAGAATGAGATAGTAAAAGTAAACAATATAGACGAAAGAATTAATATAGACAACACTAACATACTTGGTGTCAGAGATAACAATGTTTCGTACACCAGGATTGCAAGATGAAACAGATTCCAATTGATACTGAACAGAGCCCCATTCCCTAAGAACGCCAATAACATCTACACACACACACATATATATATAACATTAGAAAACTTGAAGAATAAAAAACTAACAGAATAAAATGCATACATACCTGTAAGATATTTGTCATCATTAACACGATCGGCTAACAGATTGAATGGAAGAAAATCAAACACATATCGTCTGAAGACAGACGGATGCGTCGGACAAGTAGTAATACTTGTTGAATACAAGAACTGAATGAAAATATCGCACCGCAATGGACGATACATGGTACTATACTTATGAACAACAAACTTACGAATCCTGTAAACACATCCCTCTTTAAACGCATTCTGAAATAACCTCAGCAAGTTAGATGGAATCTTTGCATGAATAGATGAACCCTGAAAAAACATATACATTTTAAGATTAGATAATTACCAATGTAAAATCAAAAACTAAACAATATTGCATTACAAAGAAATACTTACTTGTGCATCAGATAGAATCATGTCAAACGAAAGGATACGATTTGTTTTAGGGTTGAACGATGTCCAAGCACGCGAGACCAACACATCAACTTGCCAGTTGTTGGTAAAATAAGCACGTAAATCCGAAATACTTGCACGATTCATTTTATAAAGTAATAAGCTGCAAATATATATAAGACTGCAATCAACATCACACATATAATCCATAACACTATAAACAAAGACTACACATATAGACCCATATACATACACACAAGGCTAATAATACTCAACAAAGAAAACATGTTACCTTTGAACAACCTAGTTTGACAACACCAATTACACAATAGTATCAGCTGGCGATAATGGCAAATTATAAAAAACTTCCTTGTACACAACATTTTTAGTCATATTGTTAGGACATTTTTCTTTATTATCCACATAGAACTTTAGTCCAGCACGAGATGTTACACGAGATGCAGCAACATATAACTGTCCATGGGAGAACACGGGCTTTACTAAGTAAACACAAACAGTATTAAAAGTTTGGCCTTGACTTTTGTTAATAGTCATAGCAAAACAAACTTTTATAAGAAAATGTCGCCGCTTAAATTCAAAAGGCCAAGACGAATTACTTGGAGTCATATCAATTCTACCAATGAATACTTTCTCTCCAACATGTGGGCCTGTAATAATCGTACATTCAAGAACACGACGACTTATTTGACTTACAACCAACCGCGTCCCATTACACAAGCCACGTTGCATGTTTAGGTTACGCAATAAAATAACAGGTGCACCAACCTTGAGATGTAGTACATGATTCGGAACTCCAGAAAATTTCAAACTGTTAAGAAACTCAGGAGCATACATAGCACGCAATTCTTCAACATTTTGTGTACTCACACATATCTCATCAGCACTAAACAATGTATACATTTCACCTGGTATCTTCTCAAGAACATGTTGGTTAATCGTATCAACTTCATCATTAGTCGGACAAAGAATGCAACGTTCCTTCAAGTAATCGACATCATTAAATCTGTTCATAATATTAGGGAACGTATTTAACACAACGGACTCAAGATGTTTATCAGTTACAGAAATTAACATATCTCTTGGTATATGAATCCATGTATCATCATCTGATCCATCCACAGAAACTGAAGGAAGACAACCAGTCCCCATGTCTAAAAGCCATTTACTAAATTCCTGCATTTGAATAAGATCCCTACCAAAAATACTTGGATCACGTAAACGCATGTTAGTTGTCAAAGAAAACACTTTACATGACCTCCATATATTCGGCGACTTGTTAATCGCTGAAGCAACAATTTCACTTCGTGAACCAAACTGAACAACAGGAAGTATCTGCCGAAAGTCACCACCAAATGCGACAACCTTTCCACCAAATACTTTATGCTCAGCACCAGCCATGCTGTCTCGACACACATCCCTCAATGTTCGATCAACAGCTTCAAATACATGGCGATGTTGTAGAGGTGCTTCATCCCAAATAATAAGTGAAGCATAATTGATTAACTTAGCCAAATCTGAACCAACATCAATGGCACAACAATAGTCCTTATCAACTTCAATAGGGATGCGAAACCGAGAATGTGCTGTACGCCCACCAGGTAGTAATAAGGAAGCAATACCAGATGACGCAACAGTCAAAACTATCTCATTATTTGATCGAATACGAGCTATAAGGGTCGTCCATAAGAACGTTTTCCCAGTTCCTCCACTACCTAACACAAAAAATACGCCTCCTTTTCTAGCCTGAACAGCAGAATATATACTATCAAACACTTCCTTTTGTTGACTATTCAACGCAGCGTATTGCTTAATAAAACGTGTCCTTTCCTCATTAGCATCATACATTCTCTCAAATTGAACCAACCTGTTGATAAATCTATCTTCTGAAGTATGGTCAATCTGCGGTAAGGTTGGAAAGGAAGTCAACGACCGGCCACTCTGAATCAACACTTGTTCAATCTCTTTCATAGTATAATTCAATATTTCAGCATCTGAGAAATTCAATGAAATTTTTTTCAAAATTGTTCGATATTTATGAAGAATGTCCTCTGATAGGTATTCATAACAATCAAAAAATAATTGCCGAGGATCACTAACAGTACAAAATAACAAAATTGTAACAAACAATTCACGAAGCCGATCCCCAAATTGCCAATGATAAGCCTGGCGTACAGCATCAACCCATTCAACATCATCACCCAAAAGACTTAATGCTTTACAAGCGGACATATACGTTGGATGTTCCACCCCGTCAACAGTTCGAATCTCTTTAAAACTTCTCGGACCACGCACAACATTTAATAGCATTCTAAGATAATACTTTTCACCCATCGTAGGACTTACATAATATATACGTCCAATAGTTTGAAATGAACCTTTACGAGGCTCCCACACTCTTTCCTTCTCATGCCATGTAAACAAAGTTGGGTATTCGGCATACGTCAATGTCCGGCCAAACTCATACCTTTCATTTGCAGCCATCCATTCAGTAAACTTTGACATTGCAGCTGTTGTTCGTTGTAAAACATCAGAAATTTGCTCATGATCCTTAAAATATACTCTATTACACCCTTCTTCATGAAATGGGAGTCTTTCAACAGCCACTGAACGATAATGCATGTCAAACTCAAATATCTTCCAACACGCCTCTGATGCTGAAATATACCTACAATTCATGTACTGCTCAATCTCATTTTCATGATTTAAAAGTGATGTAAATGTTGTTCTCCCACCTTGACCTTCCAATACTGCGGTAGCACGATCTTGACCTTTGTTAATATAGCTGAAAAGATATTTAACCAACATTCCTTGGTTACACCATTCAACATTGATATGGCAATCATACTTTATAAGCAACGCACGATTATAAGGAACAACATATCCATTATCTAGCATAATATCTTGCCGACCAACACGAACTTTACGTGAGTTATTACGTCGTCGATACGACGGCCACCCATCATTTCTAATAAAAGTTTCGTCACAATAACTCTTCGGAAATCCTTTAGTACATTTGCCATCATTCATACAAGGACTCGAAGGTCTAAGGTTACCACATGGACCATGCATCATATGAGTACCAACATTTAAAAAACCAATTGGGTCACCCGATTCAGAAGGCAGCTCAGCAGATATAAATCTATCAATTTCATCCGGTGAAGAAATTTTATCAGCTTGACTAAGAAACACAAGAATGTGGCAATGTGGCAGACCACGTTTTTGAAACTCTATTGTGTAAAGAACTGCAAAGACAGAAAAAAAAAACACAATGTTTTAACACACATCATAATAACACATTAATCACATGTTAACATACAACCATTGAGAATAAAATTCATTTAACTTACCCGCTTTAGGAACACCAAAATGATGCTTTTTCCTTATGTCTTTCATGAGCTCATCAAGTTTGATCTTAAATACCCGTGCAACAATATCAGGTCTTTCAGATACTAAGTGACCCACTGTGTTTTCCTGCAAATGCTATTGAATTTCACGCCATTTTGGGTTACACGTCATGGTAATAAAAAGATCCGGAATACCAGCCCAACGACAAATTGCCATCGCATCTTGATATTGTTGTATCATATGCCTAGGCCCCCCGGTGAAGGACGCTGGCAACACAACACGTCGACCTATAGAATCACAGTTTGTCTCACCTTCTAATATACGATCATGCAACCCATTATACAACTCCGAACGAATTGTTGTCTGATGAGTCTTGTACCATTGTAAGTCATGTTCAAGCACTTGCGTATATGCATCAACAACAAATGTAAGAAATAACCGGCCAGAACTATGCAATGTTTTACCTTCTCCCATTCTAACCATCAACCGAAAACAATAGTATTCTCTCAATGAAAATTTTTTTCTTTTACTTTCAGCACTAATATTACTTAGAGGAATGCCCACATTAAAACCATCTTCTCCATATGGGAAAAGTAATGGATATTGCAACGACATGTAACTGGGATGAAGTTCAGAAATACGTTTCGCATTTGTACTACCACGGTCTTCAACAATAATATCACGGCAATCTGTAGGATTACCATCACCCGGAATCAATACAGCAACTTCATTGACCGTAGGCAAATTAAACTGTCTCGCATCCCTTCTTCGTGTACCAAGCAGTCTAAGTCTAACAGGTTGCTGCGAAAAGTGAGTAAATCTTTCTTTGGCCATCCTAAAGCTCTGAACTAATGGATTGTGCCGATTAAGCATTTTAATTAAATCATTAACTAAACTTCGAATACATGCATCATCATTCCCAGACTGAATACACTTCTCAACTGCTTTTAATCGATTGTCAACCTCATTTTCTGTGTCATAAATATATAGTTGTGCAAATCTTGGCCGTCCATTAATATGCTGAGGTAACAAAGTACCAATCCTATGATGATTATGTCCATTCAACACATATGTATAGGGACCACTTCCATCATTAACATCCGAACAGACTTTACCACCAGTAGAAGTAAACGAAAACATTGAATTTAGAAGCTTGATATTCTCTTTAAACACCTTAGATCGCGGTTCACCATTCAGCTGTAAAAGCCGCCGCAATGGTTCCGGAGCATGCCGAAGTAAAGGTAAAACAACCTTGCCTTTACCACAACAAATAGAGAAAGTTGGATTAGACGGAGCAAGATATTTAGTACTTCTCTCACCATACCACAAGATCGCTTTGCAATAAGGACATACATATTCTGTAATTCCACAATCCCAATATGATACATCTCCTATACAAAATAAAACAATCATATAAGAGAAAGTTATATTTATCATTTTAATCAGGCATTCAAACAACTAACAGTCATCAATGAACAATCCATACTTGATGAGTTTTCATCTTGGTAAACACCAGCACAAGATGACCTCCGGTTGTGCATAGATGGCGATGATGCTGAAACAAACTCCGAAGTTAAAGAATGTGATACAAAACGTGCATCACTATTCATTGAATTAGTTCCATGGAATTGATTTGAATTTGGGCCAACTGCAATACACGTAGATACAATCAGATGTGTCCTAAAAACATGAACACGTTTACATTACTTGGCATAAAAAAAAATTAACAATACGTACCATAACAACGTCGTTGAACTGGCATATTTTCAATGTTTGAACCAGCAGGGCGATCTCGTAATCGAGGACGACCACGACGTCTAATATTACGGGATGTTTCATCAGATCGAAATGTCGACATAGATGAAGAAGACAGTGTTGATAATATTTCAGAATCACTTGCAATACCATGGTTAATGTTAACACTATCCATACCACCAAGATCTGTATACAAACAACATTCATTTGATACCACTTGTTGAATAATGTCAATGTTTTATTCTCCATCTTCTTCCTCTTCATATCTAGTCCTTAAATACCTCAACTACTCATACTGATAGCTATTACATACTGGAAGCTCTAAACAATACTTAACAATCCATACATACATAATATCATGGATTATACCAAACAACCAATGCGCACCAGCCTTACACACTATATGCAAGCTCTGACATTTGTTAGAAGAATCAGCAGATAAACCAACAACATGTGAAAATATTTTGTAGTAAACTTCCTGTTATCACTGTATAAACTTGTTTTGCGTATAATGCACTCCAAAATACCATCTCACAACCCATCATTACATAAGCACAAAACACCGTATCCATACTTGATATCACTCCAAGAAAATAGACGACTATTATATAGAAACACCATCGGATCTATATACATACTTAGAACATAACACTGTTTCATGCAGGTAAAGCAAACATCTCGATCATAAATACGCTATTAATTGTCAAGCTATACCCTAATCTATTATTTATACTACATAATTTAAATTAACAAAACACAATAGCAACAAACATAGCTATAAGAAGACATGCAACCAACCATTAAATACATGTAACAACAAAAGAAAGCAATGAAATTAAATATGAATATGAAACACCTATACACACTATGAAAAACAAAATCACACATACATTGCTAAATAGATAGTAGCTCCTTTGATACTTCGTTTCCAACTACAACTTTTCAAAACCTATTGATAAGGGAAACTAAAGAACTGTAGTAAAAAATAATAAGACAACAGTTGGGTTATTAAAAACGGTTATCAAAGTTCAAATAATAATGGGGCAACATAATGGGTAGTTTTTGAACATGCACCATAATTGTAGGAATTATAATTGTCTTTAATTAGATAATATTATATATTTTATACAAAAACAAAGTAAACACGAAACTACCACAAATGAATGCATAACTTAAAATGCTAATTATAATTACAAACATTAGGTGTGTTAACCTAACTTAAGTTTTTTTAAACAAAACGTGTTTTTATAGAAATGTAATAATATATACTAATATTGTCCTATACCATTTATGATGTTGATTACATTGTGTTTTATTATGGAAAAGATTGTGCTTATACGAAATCACTATGTTTAGAATAGTACGTTACCCTATTGCAATAGTCCTTATATACTACATTTGTAGTTGTATGTATATTTTATACAATATTAAGCTCTAATAAAGGCATTGTGTTTTTTTATTAAAGCTTACTTTTTTTACTAAATTCTGATTATCAATGTAAACTTGTTTAAGTTGAAAAAAAAGCACAAACACAACCTAAACTATATAAATCAAACACTCTTTTCTGTAAAGATGGCCTAACTTTAATTGTAAGAAATACAATAACTGAAACAAAAGCCGCTTTTATACAAACTAAAATACTATCCTACAAAAAAAAAAAAACCAGAAATAAGAGACATAGAAAAATAAAAAACAAACATGAGTACTAAAATCGCTCTAGATAATTAATCTTAACTTCCATGCAACACTTCACACTTTCGTTTGAAACCGAATTTCAAAACAGTCATATACACGACATCCATCTGTAACTGCCAAACTACCTCATCGACCAACTTTTATTTAAAAGTTAAAACGACGGAAACCAGATATAATTATACAAACGAATGATATAATCAGAGGTTAAAGAATTCAAATATTCCTTTACGATTATATTTATACATACATACATACATATAATCATATATATATATGCACCGCTAACAAACTTGAGCATAAAACATGGATACCCTGCTAACTGAAAATACATGGAAGATTCATAAATTATGTCACCACACCATTTATTTCGTCAAAAAAAGATGACAACTAACCAACCACGTTTTGTTTTTCTTTTTCTTTTTTTTTAATAAATTGAATAAATGAGACACTACGTGAGCTATAATCAATAGTTTAAAATAACACATCAAAATTTTAAGCTATGTTCAAACGACGTATAGTGATAAAAATATTTATATCTGCATACATTTTAATGTAATAGTAAAGTTAATCTCATCTTCACTCAAGTCACTGGATGCCTGTTGCAAAAAACACAATTAACATTATCCATAACACAATTCAAGATATTGTTTTGTCTTTTATTAATCAACTAAATAACCGAAATATTATTTTTAGAATATTTTAAATGTAGTATCTTTTTTATGTATTATATGTGTTTTCAAAAACAATGACATGAATTCTAAATTCAGATTGACTTTTTTTCAATAACATGGAACCAAAAATAAAAAACATTGCAAGACTTCCGATGACAAACACAAAAATGGACCCATCCTGTTTGAAATGTTTCAATGAATTTAATAAAATATGATAAATTTTAAGCTTGGGTTACAATTGTATAATTAATCATAACTTTGAGTTTATGTTTCTAATTTGAACTTATAATAAAATATGATAAACTTTAAGCTTAGGTTACAATTGAATAATTAATCATAACTTTGAGTTTATGTTTATAATTTGAACTTAAAAAAACTTTTGGTTATTTAAAAATTGAATATGAAATCACTATAACTTTTAGGATTTTCAATTAATGTTGTTAGTGATACGATCATTTTGGATGTAGCTTTCTTAATGGTTTACCTTGCAAACCACAATAGAGTTGACTTGATCATTTAACAATCTGTATATATAATGCTAAATCAAAAACACAAAACCTGTATACAATTTGTTACACTACCCGAACAATAAACTACATTACACATCATTAATATATTAAATAATACTACATTAAACATCATCCATATATCAAATAATAAAACATAATATCGAACATTAGAAGATCCTTACACAATAAACCACTATATTAACATTAAATTACTAAAATACTAAAGACATTAACATAAACTATAACCAAACATGATACATCAAAACACAAAGAAGAACAGAAGCTTGATACCTTTAGTAATTTGGATACACAAGGCTCTCAAAATATACAGACCCTTGTAAGGCAGTCATGTACTTCCAAGGAAAGTAGTACCCAACTTGCATAGTTTTCATATCTAACATATAAATATCCCCACAAGTAGTGATCAACAGCATTTCATCAGTAGACTCTACATACTCTACAAACCCGAGGAAACTCGATGGAACAACACCAATACAAGGCAGAACCCATAAGTTAATCCATTCTTCATATTCCAACTTACACAAACCAACTAAATACATATCATATTTATAACGCATAAAAATGTGAAGTTGCCCAGCAATACTGACCAAAGATCCATCAAAACCTCCTCCATAAAAATCACATGGTAATGGAACACTTGAAAATTGCTCTAGGTTAACATCAAAACGTACAATTGACTGCACACAATCACCAGAACATGAATCAACAATGAAATATACACCATCACCACACAATGTACCTAATGACCATTTTCCACCATGCTTAACAGACAGAACGTCCGTAATTTTCCTCCAGGAATGTAGTCGGGTAGAATAAATATAAACTGCCTCTGTGCCACGTCTTCTTATAACATGTAAAACCTTGTACTCATTTGCAGAATCCACATAGAAAGCAGCAGAATCAGAATCTTTTTTGAAGAAACCATGTGATTCACATGATGGAAAAGTTGTACTTGCCTGTGTAAGAGGATTCCAAATTAAAATTTGACAAGTCTCTTCCAGGCACACACATAACATTCCATCCAAACTCCCTAATATCATCAATTCATCTGGTCGGGTTTTGAATGGTTTAACAGACATCATTTTAGGACCACAAAAGCCCGTGCATGCATAAAACAATTTTTCAAGAGAACCACAACGATCTAATTTCGCAAGCACCCACTTGGTAGCTGACGGTGACGTACTACGACAATGAATTAATGGAAACTCTGGTGTGGACAGGATAGACAACCATTTTTTGCACACCAACTTGCAACGACCTATATCTCTTGCAGAAAGTTTTGTAAAAATACCATACATTAATATCTCTACAAGCAACTCCGACATAACAAATATTGACTAACTGCTCACATTAGATCAACACATGTTAGTTAGTCCATTTCACTTTAACATCAAAGTGTAAATCATAGTTATGAAGAATAGAAGGCAAAATAACAAATTGAAGAAAAGATACTTACAAACAGCAACTTTTATTTGCTCAAAGATCTGGAACAATTCTGACTGAAATGTTACCCTATAATCATATAAATAGGAAGATGTGAGAGAGAAACGTCAACCCATAAAAGACTGGAGATAATGGGAGAGAAATGCTTAATAACTAATCACGTAATAAAAGGATTAGTAACCACTAACATAGCAGTTGATTTTTTTTTAAACGGCAAAACTTCTATATAAATATATAAAAAGGCAACATAGCAGATGATATCTCCAACTTTCTAATACACTTTATCCGGTAAAATAACACAAAACAAAATTTATATCATGTCATATAAAAACGCAATAATATCTGAGTTCATGCCGTCAGTCTTCCGTCAGTTTGACTGTTTGCCAGTTGTGAAAAGTCTATTAATACCCCCCACCCTTTAATATCTACAACCAGTTTCATTATCATCATCAACAGTCGCTCCCAACTCCCAATATCATCATCATCAACAGCTCTCCTCTCCCAACTCCCAAGATCATCATCATCTTCATCAAAGAAATCAACAGATCATCCTCATCATCTTCATCGAACATCGAACAGATCATCTTCATCTTCATCGAACAGATCAGGTTCATCTTCATCCTCATATTGGTCATTCGATGTGTTTATGTGTTTATATTGTGAAAAAACAGAGCGATGATTCTGGGTTTGATTTTGGATTCCATTCGATGATTTTTCGTTGATTTTGGGTTACATTCGATGATTTGGGTTGATTTTGAAAAAACAGAGGGTTGATTTCATTCGATGTGTTTATGTGTTTATATTGTGAAAAAACAGAGCGTTGATTTTGGGTTCCATTCTATATTTTTGGGTTTGATTTTGGGTTCCGTTCGACGATTTTGGGTTGATTTTGAAAAACAGAGGGTTGATTTTGGGTTCCTCATTTTGAATGTGTTTGAATGTGTTATTTTGATTGAATGAGTTCCTCATTTTGATTCGATGATAACAGTTATTTGGGTATTTTGGATTTGATTTGATGATTTGAATGTGTTATTTGGGGTTAGGGTTTAGGGTTGAATGGATTTTTGGTTTGATTCTTGTGGGTTTATGGTTGAATGGATTTTTTGGTTTGATTCTTGTTCAAAATGCATCAAAACAGAGTGGTATTTGGGATTAGGGTTTAGGGTAGCAATGTGTTTTGGTTTGAATGTGTTTAGGGTTTACGGTATCAACTGAGTATTAAGAACTGATCGGATGTACAAAATGTGTTTTGGTTTGAATGTGTTTAGGGTTTAGGGTATCAACAGAATGTGTTTTGGTTTGGTTTGTACAGATTCTTGTGGGTTTAGGGTTGAATGGATTTTTGGTTTGATTTTTGTTGTACAGAATGTGTTTTGTTTTGAATGTGTTTTGTTTTGAATGTGTTATTTGCAATGTATTTTGATTTTGATTCTTGTGAGTTCATCATATTGATTTTCGGTTTGATTCGAATGTGTTCCTCATTTGAATGTGTTTTGTTGTATTAAGAACTGTTGTATTAAGAACTGATCGGATAAGATTCGAATGTGTTCCTCATTTGAATGTGTTTTGTTGTACAGAATGGCTGCGGATGTAAAGATACGCAAAACACCAACTACGAAGGCGAGAACACTTGACAACCTCCTAGAAGATGCGTTGCACACAAGGAAGTGATTGATATGAATGATTATAACCCCAGTGGAGCTCTTCGATTTTCCTTGAAATTCCAAAGCTCGCTAATTACATATCTACCACTGGGGTTATATTCATTCATATGAATGAATATAACCCAAGTGGCAGATATGTAATTAGATACACTGGGGTTATATTCATTCATATCTGGATCAGCTTCCCGAAGTGCACCCGTCAGTAAAAATCCACAATTGCTTGTGGTCGTATGACGTTTTGTCTCTGTATTGTATGTTACGGTCTTTTGTTATCGAGTCTGTAAGTTCCGTCAACTCTACGAAGTTGGTATGACGTTTTTTCTCTGTATTGTATGTATAAAAAGTTTACATTTAATATACAATTTAGGCTTTAATAATTTGTTATATATATATTATAAATTTAATTATTATATTTCTTAACAAAAAACCAAGAAAAGAATTTAGGGGCTCAGGTTGATATTTCACTCATACCATAGGGACGCAAAGTGTTATTAATATATGCAAAAAGACGGTCTTACCCCTGCCTCTAACAGTCAACCTGACGGCAGGGACTCAAAGTGTTATGAAATGAATACCACAGGGGCTCAGAATGCAAAAAATTGTTTTTAGGGGCTCAAGTTGATGTTTGGGACATACCACAGGGACGCAAATTGCATTTTACTCTTTTTATTTTATTTTAATGGAATGTTTTGGTTTGTTTCTTGAAACTTAGTCTGGATGAATTGTGTTTTTTATTATGGTCGTTTTTTTATTGTGGTTATTTAATCATATATTATTTCAAACATTTAATATCTTCAGTTTAATTTCTTCGAGCGACCATCCAGAGAATTGTAATTGATTTGGTTTATTTTGATGTTAAATTGTGCCTGAATATAGACTTGCACTTGCACACATGAAAAAAACACAATCTCAAACAGCTGCTCTGTGAAAAGTTGTCCACTGCCATAACCACTGTTTTGTTCAAACATCTGCTCTGTGAAAAGCTGTCCACTGCTGAAAGTCAACCCCTGTTCTCTCATTTCCTTGGATATCACTGTTGGTCAAAATCAGTGTTTTCATCCACTAATATGCTATCCACTGATTGATAAAATCACCCACTGTTTTCATTATAACCGTTGCAACCACTGATATTGTTGAATCATGTTTGTTCATTTGAATAATTATGCTTTGTTTTTTAGTTTGCTGGGTTGGACAGTGTTGCTCTAATGAGAATGTACATTTAGAAGCAAGTTTATGATGAAGTTTCTGTTATTATTTATGATAATGTGTGTTACTTAGCCACTCAAGTTGATGTTTCACATATACCACAGGGACGGAAATTGCATTTTTCTCTTAATATAAAGTATTGAAAACATATATAAGTTAAAAACTGGAAAAGGCCCCACATTTAGAGTTCATTTTAGCCCTCCAATAATAAAAAACATAAAAAAACAAAAACACAATAAATAAAAACCAATAAATAAATAAAACACAATAAAATAAAAAAACACAATAATAACCACTCCTTAACATTAGTGGTTATACCTGCTAAAATTTATTCAAATAATTAACTGGCAAGTTACACATCACATATTATCATACTACTTATGTAATTACAGGAAATCAACAATTTATAATACACAACATACAACTTACTCTAAGAAGATGATAACCATATATATAACAAAGAACATAAGCAACTAAAATACCATACAAAAATAAAATATCTTCTAACATTACCAAAGTATACTACAATACAAATGAAAAGAGCACCATTCTTTACACACCAACTTATAACGGCCTACGTCTCTTGCAGTAAGATTTGGCAATATCTCAAACATAAGTCAATCGGAATCTCCAGCATGGTAACACTTTCCTACAATGTACATCCCAAGCTAACCACACCATGATACTATCCGCTTTAGCCAAGACATTCCAACATCTCCTCACTGATTTAAAACGCGTCATGATGTTGAATGTATGAAGAGCCTTACAACGAAGCCTTCATTCCCCTTCACAACCAATGTGGGATGTTACAAATCACACTCCTTACAGGTCCCAACATCCTCGATGGCACACCAGACCAATCCCTAGCACTAATACCATCTGTAACAGCCCAACATAACCACACCATCATAATGTCCACTTTGGCTAGGTCAAAACAAATCAATACCAAATCAAGGTTCTTTAAAGAAACAAAACATTTATATATTATAATTTAAAACAATGTTATGCATCATTGTTTGTACTTTATGCTTATAGGGTGACTTTTTGCGATGGTTGGTTGCACCTATAGTTTAGGATTGCATATATGTATTGTACCTTATGTTTTATGAGTTTAAAAAATGCTTGGTTGTATGATCATACGACATTATATTTTATTATTATCTTTATTTTTATTATTATTTATTTCATCTTTTATGCGTTTAAAAAATTTTTGGTTGTAGATTCATAGGACATATATGTATTGTACCCTATGTTTTATGAGTTTAAGAAATGTTTGGTTGTAGGTTCATATGATATTATATTTAATTATGATGCTTCGTAGCTTGATTTAAAAAACATGTAATATATATGATTTTGGGTAATCCCAACATTGTTGTGCAAACTTTTACTACACAGATTATGTGGTACTTTATATATTAAATATAGACAATAAATAGATTGTGCTGGTTTTTTTAAGGCACCAAAGCAATCGATTGAAACATGACGAAACAAATAAGAACAAACATTACGAAAATTGAAATATAACAAAACGACAAAACAATACATCATTTAAACTAATCACCGCCTCAACGTGTTTAGTTATATATATTTATAACATTCAACACAAAACGGCACCTTAATTGGTGAAGAACAATATATGTCACACGCATAACACACATGACCGGGACAAACAGAAAAACCGCCATCAACATCACAGCCATCAGTGACCTCTACATCACAAACATTATCTACATCTCCAGTTTCGATATCACTACTGACTACACTGACTTGATTATCATCTGCAGACATCAGTTGTTGATCACCCTCGTCACAATCTCCTTCGTAACCCGAAACATTATTACCACCAGAAGCATCAAACGCAGAATGAGATTCAACTTGCATATCCCCTACAGTAAGCCGGAACATCTTTGCATGTTTCTTTCCTTTACAATGAGCATAAAGCTGATTTGCACTTGTACAATATATGTCACATAGAGCACAATGAAAATCCACACAACAATACGATAAATCTTGTAACTGTTGGATTAACACTCGAATGAGTAAACAACAAAATTACAAAGTAAAAACACAAAATGATTAATATTTCAAACACTTATACCTTTGTGGTATGCTTCCTTGACATTACATGATGCCTATATTGTTGTTCATTAAGGCATATGACATTGCAAACAGGGCAGCCAATGATTTCTTCCGGTTTGGCACCATTTGCCACTAACTTATAAACATCTACGTTCATGTTCTTCAAACAACTACAACGAAAATGTAATAGAACACACCTCTATATAGGTAAATATTTAAACGGTTTTAAACTCAATTGGACAGGTAAGTTACTAAGTTATATAAAAACTGTAAATTGGCTAAGGTCACAAAATTTTCGGAAATCATGAAATAGTGGATCGAGGTTATACATGACTAAATACAACTCTCATAAACCGATGTTTTAATCAAACAAACTGAAATATTCAAAAAATTCAACCTCAAAGAGTGACTTTTCTCTTCTAATGTGTGAATTTGAAACAACTTTGAATATGTATTTATAATAAAGTTTTAATTTAAACTCAATTGGACAGGTAAGATATATTTACTTGAATAAAAAACTGTAAACTGGCTGAGGTCACAAAATTTTCGGAAATCAAAAAATTAGTGCATGGAGGTTATAGACGAGTAAATACATCTCTCATAAACCGATGTTTTATATGAATATGTAAAATCACATCGTTGTTTATCAAATATTTAATTACTCTAACTAAAGCTGTTTAAGTTGAATAACACTATAGCGATGTTTAAACATATACCTGAATTACATTAACGCTGTTTAAATTGAATTACACATCAAAAATATTGATTGTATAACGTTATTTAATCCTACTACTGACATTATCTAATGACTAATACAATACATCACTGACTTTTTAATATATCATAGTCTTTCTAATTAAACATTGAGTTATATTTATTAACCTGTTCTTTATTATTATTATTCTCTATTAATCAGAATCAGAAACCACAACTACACTTGAATCCATCATATAAAAAAAAAACAATTCATATAAAAAACATACTGCATATAACTAAATTTTAATAAAACAAACTGAAATATCCAAAATACCCATTGGAAAAAACCTAAAAATCATAACAACTGATTTAAATTAATAGAGATATGAGATAAGTTTATTTCTTGCTAACTTTCTCCAAATCCTTGAAATTACTTGGAGTTGAAGACTTATAGACGTCAACCAATTTACGTTTGTTGATTTCATTGGTATCACAACTGGTTTTAGCATCATCAATCTTAACACTTGAAATGTGACTTTTTTTTTTGATAAATTATTTATCGTTTCCCTGAAACAAATGTGAAAATTAAGAAAATAATAATAAAATTAAATATGATGTAAATATAAATGTATAAATACGAATCATGTATTGAAATAAAAAATACCTCAGTAATCTTCATCTTTTCTTTGAGCTCATTAATAATTGACTCATCATCAGTCATGTTTGTGACAAGATACATTTCATCAAAATTAGTCAGATTATAAGTTGTTATCTCAATTTTAAAAGCAAACATCTTTCCAATCAACTTGTCTAAATCAACAGGAAACATTACTTCTTCAACATCCTGTGAATCAGAATATTTTATGATACAATTAATATAAAAAAATATTTAAATACAATGAGAAAAAAAATATAGGAGAAGTTAAGATTATTTATACATACAGATGATGAGTTTTCTTTAAGCAATTGAACAGCCGACTTGAGAACAACTTTTTCAATGATTTCATCAACCAGAGGATGAAATAATATTAGTTGAACATCCTCAGTATTATCTTCCACTTGAACTTTTATTTTGAATCTAGTTAAGTTAAATATAAAAACACATATATACAAAATCCATTATTTTATAAAACATATAAATATTAAAATAGATAGAAAAAGGTAATATTACCTTGGAACTGGATATATAACACTTTCATCACAATAACGGTTGAAACACACATGAAAATAATGTGACTCCAAACCCACGCAGTCTACAAGATCTGTACCCGCCTCCATTAAACATTTAGGACACTCCACATAGTGCCAACCAAAATCCTTGTCTATAGCCTTAATAGTACCAATTATGATAACAAATTGAGGCTGTATAAATTGAAAAATACAAAAATAATTTAGTTCAACAAAAAAAAAATTGTAACTAAAAATGATAAATAAATCATACCAAAAATATATGAAACACAATTACCTCCTCTTCCTACAAATCTTTTAAGTTTGCTTGTACAAAATGATTTCTTTCTATTTCCTCTAATATGTTCCTTTGCAAATTCCACGTCAACCTCTTGTCTTTTACTTGCTCTAACGGTATCACCTAGTTCATCTTCAGTGTAATTTCTTGAGTTTTTCTTGAGTTGCTCTAACGGTATCACCTACCACCACCATGAGAACAACTTACTTGTAAATCGCAAGTCAATGTTTGGAGTGGACGCCATTGCAAAAGTATTTCCAAATGATTAAGATTGGTACATAAAACAACAAAAACAATCGCAAATTCTATAACTTCGAGCCCTAACTTTGAGGTAAAACTGAATGTCACCCTTTTCCCTATTTTTAGTTATTATACAGATAATTTAAAAACACTAATATCAAATACCTTTTCACCCCCATACTGAATACCACTCAAACGAATGTTTAGTTTTATTACAAAAAAACCACCTAATAAACCGAACCCATATATAAGAAGCATAAAAAAAAAACATAATCATTTATATATAAAGTTATATTTCTTTAAATATAGAAAATACAATTTCCTGAAACTTCATACTTATTCTCATTCATCACTCTATATATAACATACTAAGAACTCCCCAAAAAAAAAAGCAACAACTAACAATATCACCAAAACATGATAAAATAATTAGAACAAAAACCAACACATAAATTGTCATTCATCATACTATATATTACTAACTACATACGAAAAGAAAAAAACATACAAAAAACACCAAAACATAGTTCAATACTTGCAACAAAAAACAACACAGAGAAAATTATACACCAACATTTTATACATAAAATAAAACGATAAATTCAAAGTTTCACAACATGAGAACGACGGCGAATTGAAACTTTTGGAACTTTAAGTTTCCGATAGTAACTTTCTAGTGAATCAGCGGTATCATCAACTTCATCTTCAGAATCAGAAAATTGGTCAAAACCAGACTGACCGATAACCTCATCTACATCAGCATCAACAGTCATATCAATAAACTCAATTTCTTCGTGAGAGCTGCTGATCGAAACAACATCATCCCAATTCCAATATAGCAAGTCTCTAGATCGTTTACGCTGCCTCTCAATCCTTCGTATCTGGGTAAGAGAAATAACTTGTTTCATTATGAGCTAGAAACTATCACATAACAAATTTTACTAAGATTTAAAAAATTACAACTTCAATATATATCACCTCCTCACTGAACTCATGGGAAAGATGGGATTTATAAGGACTAAATGGCCCAACAGAAATTATCTCTACACTACCACTGTCGGCCTGTAATCAAAACAAAACAAAAATACCAAAACAACAAAACAATAATATTAAAATATTACAAATAAACTTTATTTATTGATGATATTACTAAATTACCTGTTCTTGACGATTTAAAGGATTGATAAACGACTGCTGCCGGTCATCACCTAAATGAACAGGATTATTACTTCTTGTAGATGCATTTTTCTCCATCACTTGCTCAATATTTGAAGGATAAATCTAAAAATTCTGCTACAAATTCACAAACCTAAATAGTTTTATACTAACATGTTCTTATTATATAAGCTATTCTACAACGGGTTTTAACACACGTTCAAGTATTGTAGCAACAACTATATACACACGTCACATGTCAAGATAATGGAACAGTTGATATTTCCAGTTTTATAGGACAACATGATTTCGAAGGAAATAAAAAACAGTTTAATATAACTTATATAACAAACCGCCAATTGATATCCTAATCAAAATTATAAGGCTACATCCTAAATTGTTACAAATAATATGGGAGAATGGGAAGTGGGTAGTTACTTCCCATAAAGAATTGCTCTTCTCAACAACTGATCCTGTAAACAACTGTTAAGTCAAAACACTGCTGATCCTGTACACAACTGTTAAGTCAAAGCACTGATGAAGCATAAAGAATTTATCTAAAAATTATAGATAAATTATCATTTGTTTTAGCTTGTGAACCACAAGTTAGCTTCATAGAAAAAAAAATCACACCTACTCATCTACCTAGTTCAATTACCTTTAGTCCTATGCAATACTTGTGTTACAATCCCAAAGCATGTTACAAGAATCATAGGAGTTAAATATATCAGGGGTATACCTCTTGTCAACATATAATACTTCTCTTCATTAACAAAAGTTATACCGGCAAAGGCTCATTTCCCCATAACTACTACACTCCCGTGTCACATATAAAAAAATACAACAGTTGATACAATAAGTTTGAGTAAACTTCCGTTTTGCTCCCTGTGGTTTGGCCACTTTAACGATTTTGCCCGAAACCTTCAAAAATAGCCATTTTCAACCAATAGTTTGCTATGGTTTTTCCATTTTGCTCCCTGCAGGAAGGAAAATGGAAAAACAAACAATTTGGATGGAGTTAGAGGCAGGGAGCAAAACGAAAGTTTACTCAATAAGTTTTGATTCATTTGAATATAAAAACACAAGTATATTAACAAAAAAAAAACACAAAAGAAAAAAAAAACACAAAAGAAAAAACACAATGTTATACCATAAAATAAACAGCTTTCGTTAAAACACAATCCATTATATCTAAAACAAAATACTTTAGTTGATTTACAACTAAAGATTAATTTATTAATTGAAATGCAACCATATTATGACATTGTAATTTGTATGAATGAAAATTCAAATCTTATCAGATGTTGTGCTTTGTATAAAAAAATGTTTTTATTGTTTTTATAAAAATACTGTTTTTGTTTATAGACATTACACTTTTCACAACAACATAGAGCTTATAACATTCATACATAAGCATTAAACCTAAACATTCATTTGACCAGACCACATTCAAACAACAACAGCTACATATAAACAATCAACCTAATATCCAAATGTTTTAAGCAACACGAATACATCACACAAGACAATACAGTTTCATTCTGTAGGTCCCTGAATCCCGTTGGATCTTAACAAGACTGTTAATCTATCAAGGGTGCGGAATCCCCTTGATTGATCTTCGAACACAGAATCAAGAATATGAAGATGAACAAGAACTTGAACACACAAACACACAAACTATCAAACTGATCTTCTGTAATTATCAAACCCTTAGAAGTGTTTTACAATCACTAAGATCTACAAGAACCTAAACAGCCGATTTCTGTTTTGTTCTTCAACTCTCAAACTTGAATGCTCTCTCTAGTTGTCTAAAGAGTTCTTCTTCAAAGTGTCTATCAAGTTCTCTCAAGTGTCTACCCCTAAACATGTAGCAAGAGGTTGTTTATATACTACAACCTACCATACACGAATTGGGCTTTGCCCATATTACATATGTTACATAAACTTGGGCCTAATAGACATAATATAAACTTGGACTGATTGGGCTTCATAGAGCTCGTTTTTCTTTAAGTCTTCATGATCCAATCTTCTGTTTAATATCCAAAGACCAATCCAAAGCTGTTGTCATATAACATGCACCAACAAACTCCCCCTTGACAATAGCTTGCAAAGGAAACTTTAGTCTTCAGAATCTCACAGTCTTTGGTCTTTGGATAGCGTCAGCTTCAACATGAATTCTGTCTTTGTCAGCAACATCTTTGTCAGCAACAGACTCCCCCTAAGCTGATGCATCCAATCACCAAATCTTCCAAGTTTTTGAGTCCGCATTCAATGTTAGTCTTCACAGCATCCACTCTGCATTGTAGAAGGAGGACTCTACCAAGCAGCAACAAACTCCTCATCTCTTCACAGCAACTTCTCATCAACAAACTGCTTCAATCTGTATACTATAAAACAAACGTCTCGAGAAACCATAAGAATTTTTCAACATAGTTAAACAATTATTATTATCCAAGAGATTTGTTATACTGTATCAGATTAAGCTATTTCAAATTAAGCACCAACACGCACAAATTTTAAACAAACACCTTATAACCTGCATCATTTCAAAATTTTGAACCCACTTACTAACACAGTCTCCCCCTATCGGTAACAATTCCTCCATGAATAACAGTTTTCCGTACATTAAGAATTTTAACAGAAAAAGACACTATTTTTGGATTTTTATATTTTCTGAAAGCAAATAAATACGAAAAGCAATAAACACTCTATTTTTGTGAGAATCACCGGTAAGAAGATCATATCAGCTCAATCAAACTGTTTCACACAATTATATAATTCTTTATTCAAGTTTTAGTGAAAAGCAGTTCAAGACGATTACCAGTATGTTTGTCCACTTAAACAAAATGCATGAACATTTCAAGTACCATTACCGTATGATATGTTAAGGTAATTTTATAATACCGAAATACTAGTGTGTCCCACTTCAGGATATACCCCCGCGATCAAGGTATGCACAAAGATTCATCGTAGTCGGTGAGTATACTGATTATCATCTGTTTGACCGTATAAATGATGTGAGAAACTCACTTATTTTGATTGAAAACAAGCCCTATGTGATAGAATCACTTATTGATGAGGAACTTGATTTTCATATGCATGAGGGCACAAGAGCAAGTCCGTGAACAGGTCAGTACTTTCGTACAGCAGAGAGACGAACTTGACTCCCGGATAAATGTGATATTTTATCACTTATTTGAGGGACATGTGATTGTTGATCACTTATTGAGGTCGAATGCAGTATGTATACGTATGTATGGTATCATGGAAGATCTAGACTTTGTCTCCATTTGTTTCGGTAAAAGAAACAACCATGATACCCAGATGATAAGCAGCATAAAGACCGAAAACCTCAGACTTTGGCAATCTATCAACGCAAGATTTAAGGTCATTAAACCATACACCACTGATGTGTTCCCCACTCATACTCAGTGCATTTAGGTTTATATCACTTTGGTAAGTTGATTATTTCATGCTTTTGTCTACTGGTACATCATATAATGAAGCTGCTATCACACTTTAAGCAATTTTATGGTTCAATTTAGTGTGACAGTCTAACTTGCCGATGTACTATCATTTCTTCTTTTTCACACAGTGATAACTCAATTTTTGATTTTCTAAATTTTTTTTTTATGTTTTTGATTTTTCAATGTTTTTGTATTTTTGATTTTTAAGAAAGCAGTAAACTATTTACAAAATTCTTATGAAAAACCAGTTATTCAGGATTCCTCATCCCATTGAGTTCGACTAAGTGTTCAAAGCGAGCTCGATCAAAAGCTTTTGTGTAAAGATCCGCAAGGTTATCTTCTGTGTCAACTCGGTGTAATTCAATTAACCGTTTTTCAGCACAAAACCATCAACCAATCACTAAAATAAATAGTTCGTTACCCATGTTAACCTACTATTTACCTCAGATGCTTTACAGGAATAACCACTGTTGAACACATCAACAGTCCTCCTTGGTCATCCTGCAATCACTCAACAACTCAGTTAGACCTAAGAACCCAAACCTTACCGGTTTTGGGTCGACCATGTAAATCCACATAAGATGCTTCTATCCAATATCCATCACTCCTGACTGGAGTCGTGGATTGCTTCCCCATTGTTGAACAAGATTGATAATTTGCATTAGGTCTTTGATTGCGAGAGTTCCAATAACCTCTTGAATTTTCTGACCTTTGAAAATTATTATCTTGATACCTACTTCTCCCATTATTATACCATGAATTTTGAAAAAATTTTGGATGTTGTTGAACATTTGAGTTACTAAAACCCCTAAAACCCCTATGTCCATTTCTTTGTTGAAAATTTCGATTACCAGCAGTTTGGTATCGAGTTTGATATCCAAAATTTCTATTTTGACTTTGAAACTGAATTGATTTACCATTTTGATGATTAAATTTAGGAGAATTACTTCTTGGTTTATCAAATCTTCTCGAAGTTGAGGGTTTTGATGTAGATTCAGGTTTCTTTGTCTGACAACTTGATTTTACATTATTTGTTGACCCAACCTGATTCTCTTCTTTAACCTCATCAACTTTTTGTTTACCTTTCTTCAAAGGACAACAACTCGCCACGTGTCCTTTGTTGTGACATTTAAAACATGATCTTTTCTTATAAGTTTTCCTTTTGTTTGATCCCTTTTTAAATGTGTTGGCCTTTTTGTCTTCAGTATCCTCATCCACTTTATGAGGTGTATTGTTAGACCCAACAGATTCTTTCAAAGAAACTGGACTATTTGGCAAGTCCACAGCTATCGGATCCACTACCTCTTGTGAAGTGGTTACAAAATCAGTTAGTTCATCTTCAGTTGGTAAAAATGAGTAGTCTTGATTTCCAGAAGATGAAGCTTTAGTAAACCCCACCCCTGTTTTATCATTACTCCTTTTTAAACCCTTTTGAATTTGAGTCCTGCCTAACGAAGAATTCCCAAAATTATCTAACTTCCCTTGAAGTTCAACAATTTTGGCTTGTGCATTAGCCAATTCTGTGCACTTTTCTAAAAGCTCATTAGTCTTTTCTTTCAGAGTTTCACGAGCCAAATCAATGATCTGTAATTTTTCATTGACTTTGCTTGTTAAACTACTAATTTCTTGTTCATTTGATTTGAGTTTTTCTAAACAATCTGACTCTCGTTTAATCAAAAGAACATTTGACTCTTTCAACTTTTCTAATTCAGCTGACTGAATTTTGTTTTGCTCCGATAGTCTGTCAACTTTAACCTGTAGTTCAGTGCAATTTAGACATGTATGACTTACAGATTCTGATGATACCTTTACCTCTGCTTTAAGTCCGTTCACATCCTTCAAGCCCTTTGAAACTTCTGCACCCTTCTTTTCAGCAGTTTCCTCATCTGCTTCCTTCTTCTCTTCCACCTCAGCAGCTTCCTCTTCAATTGTCACAACTGCAAGCTCAGCTACCAATGCTTGATCACAAGTAGTTACTTTTGAAGAGATCTGATAACGTTTTTCTAAAGCTTCCCACAGATCTCTAGAATTTCCATAGTTCTTGAAGGTATGCTTAATGCCCTCAGGTAAGGATTTCTTGATCACTGCTAAAGCTCTCTTCTCAGCATCAACCAATTGTTTCTCAGATTCATCCATCTTGTCATAAGAAATCACCTTAACTCTTCCTTCAACACGACGTGCAGGAGCAACATATCCATCAATTATACAGCTCCACATTCTCGTATCCTTACTCTGAACATATGCCTCAACCTTCTTTTTCCATTCAGCATATTCATTGACATTTAAAAGCTTTGGCCAGTTCTTAACAACCTCACTTCCATTATCCATCTTAGCCATCACGCAGCGTAAAAGTTCAAATGAATTTTGATAACCTGTGTCAAAATCCAATTCTAACTTCTCTACTGGTCCTTGTTAAGCTTTTACCGTAAGCGAACTGATAAAACCGTACAAAATTTTTTCCTAACACAGTGGTTACCAAATTACACCGTTAGAATCGTCTCGAAAAGACGAATCCAAAGATATATAATGTCGAAAACTGAAATCGGGATTTTCCAGACTTTTTTTATTATTTTTTTTTTTTTATTTTTTTTTTTGTCGTAAAAATCCCACGAGTTCAACGGTGCAAACGGTTTGTCCAGATGAGTTGCGGATGATTCTCTAAACACGAAACAGTGAAATTTTTTCTACGGTTGCCTAGAAAAATTCCACCACTTTAACTCGTGCAACTGTCAAGACCACGGTTGCGAGTAGAGACCACGGTTGCGAGTCAAATCAGCACAAGCCGCAACCACGGTTGCGAGTCGAGACCACGGTTGCGAGTCAAATCAGCACGAGTCGAAACCACGGTTGCGAGTCAAATCAGCACAAGCCGAAACCACGGTTGCGAGTCGAGACCACGGTTGCGAGTCGAGACCACAGTTGCGAGTCGAGACCACAGTTGCGAGTCGAGACCACTGTTGCGAGTAAAATCAGCAGACAACCAGCCACCCAGCCACCCAATCCTGAAACATGCAGCAGCAGACAACAGCAGCAGCCAGCAGACAACAGCAGCAGCCAGCAGACAACAGCACCTAATCCAAGCAAAGTCTTCCCTACAAACACAAAAACAGTCAAAAACAATAATCAAAACAGATTAAAATACACGAATTTAAACTGTTCTTCAAGTGTTCTTCCTGTTCTTCGCAAAAACCCAGAAATATAACTCGAAATTTCCAAACAACCAACTACCAAAACAGATCAAAACACAGATTTTTGAACTGTTCTTCCTTGTTCTTGCTGATCTTCACGAAAATTTATGAATGAGACACCAAAACTTTCTTCAACCGAAACACAACTTGAATCCTTTCGATCAGTCTTGAACCACGCACAAGAGCAAAAGCTCTGATACCAATTGTAGGTCCCTGAATCCCGTTGGATCTTAACAAGACTGTTAATCTATCAAGGGTGCGGAATCCCCTTGATTGATCTTCGAACACAGAATCAAGAATATGAAGATGAACAAGAACTTGAACACACAAACACACAAACTATCAAACTGATCTTCTGTAATTATCAAACCCTTAGAAGTGTTTTACAATCACTAAGATCTACAAGAACCTAAACAGCCGATTTCTGTTTTGTTCTTCAACTCTCAAACTTGAATGCTCTCTCTAGTTGTCTAAAGAGTTCTTCTTCAAAGTGTCTATCAAGTTCTCTCAAGTTTTTTACCAATCAGTCCAAGTTTATATTATGTCTATTAGGCCCAAGTTTATGTAACATATGTAATATGGGCAAAGCCCAATTCGTGTATGGTAGGTTGTAGTATATAAACAACCTCTTGCTACATTTACAACTGTCAAGACCACGGTTGCGAGTAGAGACCACGGTTGCGAGTCAAATCAGCACAAGCCGCAACCACGGTTGCGAGTCGAGACCACGGTTGCGAGTCAAATCAGCACGAGTCGAAACCACGGTTGCGAGTCAAATCAGCACAAGCCGAAACCACGGTTGCGAGTCGAGACCACGGTTGCGAGTCGAGACCACAGTTGCGAGTCGAGACCACAGTTGCGAGTCGAGACCACTGTTGCGAGTAAAATCAGCAGACAACCAGCCACCCAGCCACCCAATCCTGAAACATGCAGCAGCAGACAACAGCAGCAGCCAGCAGACAACAGCAGCAGCCAGCAGACAACAGCACCTAATCCAAGCAAAGTCTTCCCTACAAACACAAAAACAGTCAAAAACAATAATCAAAACAGATTAAAATACACGAATTTAAACTGTTCTTCAAGTGTTCTTCCTGTTCTTCGCAAAAACCCAGAAATATAACTCGAAATTTCCAAACAACCAACTACCAAAACAGATCAAAACACAGATTTTTGAACTGTTCTTCCTTGTTCTTGCTGATCTTCACGAAAATTTATGAATGAGACACCAAAACTTTCTTCAACCGAAACACAACTTGAATCCTTTCGATCAGTCTTGAACCACGCACAAGAGCAAAAGCTCTGATACCAATTGTAGGTCCCTGAATCCCGTTGGATCTTAACAAGACTGTTAATCTATCAAGGGTGCGGAATCCCCTTGATTGATCTTCGAACACAGAATCAAGAATATGAAGATGAACAAGAACTTGAACACACAAACACACAAACTATCAAACTGATCTTCTGTAATTATCAAACCCTTAGAAGTGTTTTACAATCACTAAGATCTACAAGAACCTAAACAGCCGATTTCTGTTTTGTTCTTCAACTCTCAAACTTGAATGCTCTCTCTAGTTGTCTAAAGAGTTCTTCTTCAAAGTGTCTATCAAGTTCTCTCAAGTTTTTTACCAATCAGTCCAAGTTTATATTATGTCTATTAGGCCCAAGTTTATGTAACATATGTAATATGGGCAAAGCCCAATTCGTGTATGGTAGGTTGTAGTATATAAACAACCTCTTGCTACATTTACAACTGTCAAGACCACGGTTGCGAGTAGAGACCACGGTTGCGAGTCAAATCAGCACAAGCCGCAACCACGGTTGCGAGTCGAGACCACGGTTGCGAGTCAAATCAGCACGAGTCGAAACCACGGTTGCGAGTCAAATCAGCACAAGCCGAAACCACGGTTGCGAGTCGAGACCACGGTTGCGAGTCGAGACCACAGTTGCGAGTCGAGACCACAGTTGCGAGTCGAGACCACTGTTGCGAGTAAAATCAGCAGACAACCAGCCACCCAGCCACCCAATCCTGAAACATGCAGCAGCAGACAACAGCAGCAGCCAGCAGACAACAGCAGCAGCCAGCAGACAACAGCACCTAATCCAAGCAAAGTCTTCCCTACAAACACAAAAACAGTCAAAAACAATAATCAAAACAGATTAAAATACACGAATTTAAACTGTTCTTCAAGTGTTCTTCCTGTTCTTCGCAAAAACCCAGAAATATAACTCGAAATTTCCAAACAACCAACTACCAAAACAGATCAAAACACAGATTTTTGAACTGTTCTTCCTTGTTCTTGCTGATCTTCACGAAAATTTATGAATGAGACACCAAAACTTTCTTCAACCGAAACACAACTTGAATCCTTTCGATCAGTCTTGAACCACGCACAAGAGCAAAAGCTCTGATACCAATTGTAGGTCCCTGAATCCCGTTGGATCTTAACAAGACTGTTAATCTATCAAGGGTGCGGAATCCCCTTGATTGATCTTCGAACACAGAATCAAGAATATGAAGATGAACAAGAACTTGAACACACAAACACACAAACTATCAAACTGATCTTCTGTAATTATCAAACCCTTAGAAGTGTTTTACAATCACTAAGATCTACAAGAACCTAAACAGCCGATTTCTGTTTTGTTCTTCAACTCTCAAACTTGAATGCTCTCTCTAGTTGTCTAAAGAGTTCTTCTTCAAAGTGTCTATCAAGTTCTCTCAAGTTTTTTACCAATCAGTCCAAGTTTATATTATGTCTATTAGGCCCAAGTTTATGTAACATATGTAATATGGGCAAAGCCCAATTCGTGTATGGTAGGTTGTAGTATATAAACAACCTCTTGCTACATTTACAACTGTCAAGACCACGGTTGCGAGTAGAGACCACGGTTGCGAGTCAAATCAGCACAAGCCGCAACCACGGTTGCGAGTCGAGACCACGGTTGCGAGTCAAATCAGCACGAGTCGAAACCACGGTTGCGAGTCAAATCAGCACAAGCCGAAACCACGGTTGCGAGTCGAGACCACGGTTGCGAGTCGAGACCACAGTTGCGAGTCGAGACCACAGTTGCGAGTCGAGACCACTGTTGCGAGTAAAATCAGCAGACAACCAGCCACCCAGCCACCCAATCCTGAAACATGCAGCAGCAGACAACAGCAGCAGCCAGCAGACAACAGCAGCAGCCAGCAGACAACAGCACCTAATCCAAGCAAAGTCTTCCCTACAAACACAAAAACAGTCAAAAACAATAATCAAAACAGATTAAAATACACGAATTTAAACTGTTCTTCAAGTGTTCTTCCTGTTCTTCGCAAAAACCCAGAAATATAACTCGAAATTTCCAAACAACCAACTACCAAAACAGATCAAAACACAGATTTTTGAACTGTTCTTCCTTGTTCTTGCTGATCTTCACGAAAATTTATGAATGAGACACCAAAACTTTCTTCAACCGAAACACAACTTGAATCCTTTCGATCAGTCTTGAACCACGCACAAGAGCAAAAGCTCTGATACCAATTGTAGGTCCCTGAATCCCGTTGGATCTTAACAAGACTGTTAATCTATCAAGGGTGCGGAATCCCCTTGATTGATCTTCGAACACAGAATCAAGAATATGAAGATGAACAAGAACTTGAACACACAAACACACAAACTATCAAACTGATCTTCTGTAATTATCAAACCCTTAGAAGTGTTTTACAATCACTAAGATCTACAAGAACCTAAACAGCCGATTTCTGTTTTGTTCTTCAACTCTCAAACTTGAATGCTCTCTCTAGTTGTCTAAAGAGTTCTTCTTCAAAGTGTCTATCAAGTTCTCTCAAGTGTCTACCCCTAAACATGTAGCAAGAGGTTGTTTATATACTACAACCTACCATACACGAATTGGGCTTTGCCCATATTACATATGTTACATAAACTTGGGCCTAATAGACATAATATAAACTTGGACTGATTGGGCTTCATAGAGCTCGTTTTTCTTTAAGTCTTCATGATCCAATCTTCTGTTTAATATCCAAAGACCAATCCAAAGCTGTTGTCATATAACATGCACCAACACATTCGCTCCACACGACTTCCTCGTGCTTGCTCTTTCAACCTATTCCTTTCAATTGCGTCCAGCACAACGTAAGCTTCACTATCATTATACACAAACTCCCTTCGAGCATTAAGATAATGCAACAATATTTTGGTTGCATATTTGCATCTTAATTCATCTAATTGTTCTTTCTGCCCACAATCTACTTCTTTCACAAACCCACATCGCCAATGTCGTAAAGAACTCCCTTCGAATGACTCCATATGCCTCATTAAAAATATACCACAATCAACTTTGTTGTCTACGGTTCTCCACGGCATTTCTAGTCGACTTATCTGAGCTTTGTGCATCTTACGTCCACCCACAACACCTTGACTTAACATAAAATCTGCTACTAAATGCCTCTGCAATATAACGATAATAAATATAAAAAATTATCTTTTACATATGATTGTGTTTTTTAAATGTCAAGGAATGTACCAAATTTTCTGGCCAGCCTCGGTATTTTAAGTCAGATCTATCATCATATAGACTGCTGTTATCAATCACAGCTATTTGGCACTTTTTCAAATGAAAGCATACCAAGTAGAAGTGATCAGATTGTAAAACAGGTATGAATAAAAGATCAATTTCTTTCAACGATGCTACTTGTTCTTCTTTTAAAACTTTAATCATATTTCCAAAAAATTCAGCTTGCATCATCTCATAGCTTGAACCATATGTGCCACCATCCTGTGTATCAGTTATAATAACGTTACTAAAATAAATAAATAAATAAACAATTCACTTATGTTATTTACTTACCAGCATCTGATATGTACAAAACAATCGCTTAATTTTGTCATCAGCCTTAAACTTCTCCTCGTGATTTAAGATTCTGGCCCACACATTAACAACAGCAAAATGGACATACTCGTCATGACTCAATGTTTCTAGCACTATCCTTGTTAGACCTGAATCTGGCTGACCTTCAATTTGAAAAACAACGTCCCTACAATGAATACGAGTTAAAACATCAATCAACTTATAATCATAGTACATTATAATAAAAGAAGTTAAAACACATACATTTCAAATCCTCTGGCAGAGAAAATCCAATCAGAATAAATTTTCTCTACAAATGTCAACTTTTCACTCAATTCCACCACCCGGTTAATGTAAGGAGATCCTGGCACCAAAGTCTCATCCGTAGAATCAACTACATTTTCTTCATCCTTTTCATCTGAATGCACACTTTCCATGTTTTCAACTGAATTTACATTTACACCCGTATTACAATCAGTTTTCGTCTCTTGACTTTGAGTCTTCTTTTCTCCCTTACTCTGTATTTCATTATCATCTTTTGGAGATGAATCTGGATCTCTGCTCATAAAACCTGCATTTTTTGCAAATGAAATCAACGGATCCAATTGAGCTTTAACTTCTTTAATCACCTGATTATCTGCATAGCACGTAAACCCCTCATTCAGCAATGTCTCTACATTCTTCAAAGACTCTTTTGCCTTTTCAATTTCTACAGTCAAATTTCTGACAAAAACCTGTTTCAATATGAACAATAAAAGATGATAAAAACTATATATATATATATATATATACATATATCATATATTCAGAGTGAAATACTATATGTTTTTGTGTCTTACCGATTCTGCTTCCTCCGTTCGTTCTTTTGCCACGGGAATATTTGATTCCCTGCCAACATCTGCATTCTCATCCCGCCTATTCGAATGTATATTTCGAGTATAACGATCATTGTCTCTACACTCATCATCATCCACTTGCCTTTCATCCTCTCCATGTATATCTTCATGAATCAAATCCTCCTCAACACCAGCACCATCATTGTCTTTTCCCTCGTCAGCATCGACTTGCTGTTCCACATTTTCATGCATGGGTTCACCAGTTGAAGAACATTGACGCACCTCACTTTCATTTGATTTTTTGGTCTTTAATCCTGTGGTAGACTTTGAAGTACCTTTCTTTCTTCTTTTCTCAGACTTCAGTCCTTTATTCTTTATGTCCTCCAGTTTGCATAATGTACACTCTTCAATATATTCTATAACAAACAAACCTTTACGCTTAACACGTACATCATGCAACTTGCTTGTATGATCTGCATAGATAAGCTGTAAACAAAAAAATATTTGTCACTCGGTTTTGTTTGGATAAATGCCACAAATGACATTAATATTTTACTTATGATCTTACCGCAAGCAAAAACAGAGGCCCATTAAAAACTTGATCAGGGTGCCAGCCTTTTCTCGCTCTGTCTAACAAAGTTAACATGTAATCACACCAACCCAGTTCTTTTATGTGAACATCCTTTGTTATTAATGGCAAAAATCTTTGGTTGACAGTGCCACTTTTCGTTCCTTCGCCTAGATGTGTAAACATCAACACCAAAAAGTTAAGAACAAACAACATTCCACAATCATTGCGTTCTCTCTTGCTTCGCCTATCCAAATAAGTTTGTGTTTCGTGTATAAGAAACCTGGTGAAGCCTGTTGGGAATTGACTTCTCCACAATTTAACAACAGGACTTTTTATGTTTGGCCTATTGTTCTCTGTTATCATTCTTGATCCGTTCGGAATTCCCAATACCTTGTGAACCAATTCTGGACTTAACTTTATTGACTGAGATCCAAGATTTAATATTCTTGTTGAATCATCATAGTTCTTAGCCAACCAAAGTCCCAAGCTTGTAGGAACATGCTGAATCTTCAGATTTAGAATAGGACCAAAACCAATATCTCTTACAACGTTCTTTTGCTTGTCATTAAACTCTAACATCCAATCATATAGAGTGCTTGGTGAACATCGTGGTAAAATCTTCTCACCAGTATATGGGAAAAACATTTGACATTGATGGTGATTTGATTCCTCAGGTTGGTCCTTTCGACGTCTCTTCTTTGGTAAGGTATCATCAACTATTATATAACTTAACGAATTTTAGAAACAAACTATAACTAAGATTTTCATGTTTAAATAAATACCTGGTTTTTTTACTTTTGATACAGCAGGATTAACAAAATCAACATCATCATTATCATCAGCATCACCACAGCCTGCCTGTAAAACTGCAGCAGCATATCAAATAAAATAATAAACTATGAAGGGAAAAAATGTATATTATATTTAATCATTTTAAATTGATCTATAACATACCTTCACTCTTTCGTTTCACAGCAGCACGAAACAAAGATCCTTCATGTCTCTCCACATTTTATTAGAAACAAAACACATAAAAAATATTAATTGTAAAACGTTATTTAATCCTACTATTGACATTATCTAATAACTACAACATACAATACAACATTGACTTGTTAATATATCACAGTGTTACAATTTAAACATTGTGTTATATTTATCAACCTGTTTTTTATGATTATCTAGTCATCACAATCAGAAAGCACAACTATACTTAATTTGATGATTTTAAACTCGATACACCCGAGTTTGATTACATTTCTCCAACTTATTCTGCCAATTTTAACAAAATACTATCAGGAAGTATAACATTACAATGTTGTAAAACAACACATAATATTCAACATACAATATAAATACAAAAACACAATCCTATAGCTTACCACATACGTAAAAAAAACACAACATGCACCAAGATACTGCAAATAATCAAGAAACATACGCAAACACAATAATTTCCAAAACCATAATATTAAAAAAAAATAAGCATAATTAATATAAAAAACATAGTGGATATAACTCGATTTTAACAACAAAAAATGGATATAACACAACTTTATACAACAAAAACAAACATCTACATACACATTATAGTTATACAAAAACTAACCGACTTGTAGAAACCATATTCCAAACAAAATCACAAATCTAAACACACAATATACTTGTACAAATTCTGTTTAAACATTAAAAATAAAAAAATAAGATATAAACCATAACAAAAATAAATGAAACGCATTTACCTCTGCTTACGAATCTCTTAGATTTGCTTGTACAGAATGACTTCTTTCTATTTCCACTTATATGTTTCTTTGCAATTTCCACTTCAACCTCTTGACGTTTACTTCCTCTAACAGTATCACCTACTCCATCTTCACTGAAATTTCTTGACGATTTCTT
Organism: Helianthus tuberosus; assembly: GCA_030545235.1. Lineage (NCBI taxonomy): Eukaryota > Viridiplantae > Streptophyta > Magnoliopsida > Asterales > Asteraceae > Helianthus > Helianthus tuberosus. Next base: position 64,179,250 of record CM060360.1, on the reverse strand, counting down.
ACCTATTTAACCAACAGACTTATAAAATCAAAACACAATGAAAATAGTAATCAACAACACCATCACAACAACTTACTTGTAAATCGCAAGTCAATGTTTGCAGTAGACGCCATTGCAAATGTAGTTCCAAATTATTAAGATTAGTACACAAAGCAACAAACACAATCTCAAATTGTATAACTTCGAGCCCTAAGTTTCCGTTAAAACCGAATGTTCATCGCTTTCCCTTTTCTTGACTACTTATTATACAGATAATCTCAAAACAATAATAAGAAATTACCTTTTTGCCCCCCCCCCCCCCCACACTGAATACCAGTTAAATGAATATTTAATCTTATTACAAATCTTATTACAAAAAATAGTACCACTTAATAAACCGAACCCAAATATAACATGCATAAAAAAAACATAATTATTTAAATATATATTCATTTTTTTTAAATATAGAAAAAAAAAATTATTGAAACTTCATTCTTATTCTCATTCATCATCCTATATACAACACACTAAGTACTCACGAAAAATAAGCAATAACTAACAATATCACCAAAACATAATTCACTAATTAGAACAAAAAACCAAAGAATTTATAGACATCATACCTGTTATTCAAAAGAATGAGATATTGACGTAGGACACCACGTCATCGGGAGTGAGGATGGATCTAAGCAGGATGGACCAAGGGGGTGGATGATGGGCTCCCACACTATTTATAAAAACACTTAAGAAAAAATAAACTGATTTGATTTTACAGGGAGAGAGAGAGATAGAGAGGAGAGAGAATAAAGAGAGAGGAGAGAAAAAGAGGCCCGTCAATGACGTCTTTAAGCGACTGAGAAACCAAGACAATCATCAGGGGACGGTGTGGGTGACCGGCGTCGGGGCTCGCCAAGGCAAGGCCGGCCCCCATACCCTCCAGTCTAAGTAACCATATTGATAGAAATCATACATACTGGAGAGGATATAAAGACTACTTTTAATAAGGTATACCTTGTTTTATTTAATCTTCTAATAAATAAAATAACACTTCATCTATTAGTTACACAAAGATTCTTACATATAGGGATTTGGACTGTCGTCTGGCATCAGCTGCCAGCCCATTCTTCCCTCTTATGTTAAACCAGATGAACCCAATGCTCACTCAATGATTGGTGTGAGATGGACCTATTCTTTTATCTACTTTGAAACCTATATTGCACCTAATAAGGTTGACACTTTCAAGGCCCATGTTATCCGATTTTTGAAAGCCAATGGGATTTAGATAGTTCTAGACTATACCTCTTGTTAACATGTAATATTTCTATTCATTAACAAAAATTTTACGCACAAAAGCTCATTTACCCGTAACTACTATATATACTCCCGTGTTGCATATAAAAAAATATACAACTGTTGATGTAATAACTTTTAATGCGTCTGAATATAAAAAACACAATTATATTAACAAAAACAAAAGACACACAAAAAAAAAAAACACACACACACACAATGTTATACCATCAAAATCAAAAGCTTTCATTAAAACACAATCCATTCTATCTAAAATGAAATACTTACTATAGTAGATCGTAGTCTCACTATCAGAACATTGTGTTATATGAATCCAGCTATATTAAACATGATATCATGTTCAGAATAAATACAAATAACTGTTGTTAAATTACCACTTTATTACCATTTAATTTATATAATTGTAATTAACGTATATCTCTTACTTTATATATTATATATTAGTTGTAAGTATATACCAACAACCATTAACAAAAACATTGTAAGAATATATTATCAACAATTTATAAAAGCACAACAACGTACAAAATTACCATAATTTAATATTAAATGGATAAAACAATCTAATGTAACATCATTTTTATCTAAAAAATAGCGATAAAGTCTGGCACGACAAAGTCAAACTCACCACGTCTAAGACACAAATTTCAAAATGGTTATCTCAAATTTTCAAACCATAATGCCATCCATTTAATAATTTTTAAATAATAAAGAAAAGAAAAAAAATTAACCTAATTTAAATTTGTTAAAAGAGTAAACTGCCATTTTGGTCCCTGTGGTTTAGGCACTTTTGCCATTTTAGTCCAAATCTCAATCTTTTTAAATCTGGGTCCCTGTGGTTTCACTTTTATTGCCATTTTAGTCCAAAATTAAGAGTAAACTGCCATTTTGGTCCCCGTGGTTTCACTTTTATTGCCATTTTAGTCCAAATCTAAAACTTTTTGGAACAGTCAAAAAAGGGGGATTTTGAATTTTGGACTAAAATGGCAATAAAGATGAAACCACAGGGACCCAGATTTAAAAAGTTTGAGATTTGGACTAAAATGACAAAAATGCCCAAACCACAGGGACCAAAATGGCAGTTTACTCTTGTTAAAAAAATAACAAACACTATTTAAGATCCCTACAACATATTCATAAGATCAAGACTTTCCCCCATTTACATCGTCTCTCTCTCACATCATCATTTATTTACTTCTCTTTTTAGTAGTCCCATTCAGAAAACTCTACTTGTACCGCTTATTTCCTTCATTTTAACAGTTACATTTACAAACGCCCTTTTATTCATCGTCATTACAGTTTGACCAATTATTACAGTTCAGGTCAAACTTGAAAATTGTATCATTTGATTCAACCTTAAATTTTTTGGACAAAGTTGGCATCTTTCAAGAATGACAGGGATAAAAATGATAAAAACTTGAAGTTAGGTCTAAATTGGCATAAATGAACAAACCAAAAGGCCGGAAATAAAAATTAACTAAAAACAAATATAACTTTAAAAATTTATACAGGAAATTCCCAAAATATTTCATTAAGAATTATATTATCTTATATCTTATATTATATATATATATATATATATATAATATCTACCATATTTGAAAATAAGTTGGGCTGATGTGGCATCAAATATGGTTTTTGGCTCCAAAACTCCCTTCTCAATCTTTTAACATGGAATGGATCATCCGGACTAAAAACCCGACCCATTATTTCGGATCCTATAAAAGTCTTCTAAATATTTGTTCATCTCTCACACTCCCCACATCTTGTTCACGTTTCCCCACAAAACCTTTGATCATCACCAAATCTACACTGCATATCTCATATCTTCAATCGATCAAATCTTCATTTCCGACACAAGAGAAACATTTCTTCTCTTAAACCTGGTTATCTCCACAATCTTCATCACTTGATTTTTCTCCGAGAAGGTATGGTTACCTTATATGTTTGTCTTTCAAGATTTTTATGATTTGGATGATGATCATGCTTTACTTCTAATTATCTTCATCGATTAAGTGAGGATTATCTTCACAATCTGCATCAGTTGATTTTTCCCCGAGAAGCTATGGTTACCGTATATGTTTTTTTTTTTTTTGTAAGATTTGTAAGATTTTGTATCAATTGTATGAAGTTCATGTATTTTATGTCATTATCTTTATCGTATATGTGAAGATTCTACTCCAATCATAGTATTTTTGATATTTTGTTCCGTATTTAGGTTTGGTTTTCGTTTATTTTTATTTTTTTTGGATATAGGGATCTGATTTTTTTTTTTTTGTATATTGCACTCTGATTCTCATATTTTGGATGTGTGGTTGAATGTTTTATGATAGATTAGGTTTTCGATATTTGTTGATTTTATTGCTAGAATGATTTATGATATGGTTTTCTTTGTTTATGACAACCTTGTGTTTACTGGTTTTTTGACCTATACATGCAATGTTTAATGTCAAAAACTATAGCCACTTTTATCCGTCATTAAAGAACATATATCTCTAATACATCATTAACACTCTTGTATTTTTTAAAACCTGTCATGCCCTTACCATTGAATCAAGTATGCCCTTACGAACCCTTAACAATACAAGCCTTAAACATGGATGTATCTTTGTACTACTATTAGTGATAGCTGATAAGATATGTCTTAACCATGGATGTATGGATGAATTACTTTTACTGATAACTGATAACATAGCCACAAACTAAAAGGAATAAACTTTAGATAACTATTGCATACAGTTAGAATTTGCTGAGCTGAACATTTCGAATAATAAGGATATTCATAGACTTGAAAATGATATAAACTTTAAACATTTGATAAAATACGATGTGATATATGACATATCAAGTAACAATGCATAAGGACATCCGTAGCGCTTAACATAGTAGTGCAAAACACATTGACAGTAGTAACACTTGTTTAATTGTCACAACATAATATATCAAAAAAATTAGTTTATAGCATTACATTTTATTAGCTGACTATAACAACTACAACATATATCTTATAAAACGACATGACTTTGCGTGCATTTGGGATTGCAGTCTGCAAATGGCATCATCTTTCTGCGTAGTGTTAAAACAATCATCACGTTCTCGACTGGTACACATCCTATGAGAATACAATTAAATATAAATAATTGCTTACTGGTTTTCTTTATCTTTCACACACTTATATCGTAAATCTTTCAGCCACTACCTCCATCAATTGGGTTCTTCCATGACAAAGAACTACAAAACAAAAGCAAAATTTGTATACAGGCAGATAACGGGCATCATTGGAACGTCAACATCAGGAAAATAAACAGAGTATACTACTTTACAGATGGCTGGAAAAATATTGTTGATGATTTAGGGCTTGATGATGTTTGTTTGATAGTATTTGAAGCTCACAGTGAATGCAAATACAAAATCAAAGCCTTTAAAGATTCACGCCGACTGGGACCATCATTCTGCGATGCAATATCCAAACAAACGGAGAAACACATTGTACGCTCTCAACCATGAACTCCCAAAATAACTTAAAACCACAAATGTATTATAATTTACATAACAAATAACTGCATCTCATCTGTCTAATATAATTATTGCAGAGGCTCCCTAAAAACTTTCTCAAAGACAATATGAAATATAAGCCCCCAAACATGTCAATACAACTATCTGCAGGTGAAGACATACATGGGAAATAAAGATAGAGAAAAGAGGAAGACGATACTATTTGACAGACGGATGGATGAATGTTATAAAAGACATGCATCTAAAATTCGGCTACATTCTCGTGTTTGACATAATTCAAAAACCAAAGCTGACGATGACTGTTTTCCATCCTGATGGAAGTGAATTTATAATCCCAAAAAAAGAACCTGTTGAAGAAAAAGAAGCACACACGCATAACCAAGGATGCCACAACAAAGCACCATCATCTACAGCAGACAACAACACATTTGAAAAGACTGCCACAGAGAAATTCGTAAGATATCCGATACAATTTTTAACTATAATCACAGTTGACTTATATGCATTGAATTCTAACCAACTATTCCATATACTAACATTGTTTATTATACTACTTGAAAAAACAGTTCATCCCAGATGAAGTTGTTAAAAAGAAGAAAATTGCTCAGACACGCACTTTGATAATAAAAAATCAAGAAGGAAGTTGTTATAACCTGGGAGTCAAAAATCATTCACGTAGAGCGCGAAAGGAATACCTGGTGAATGAATGGCTGGAATTTATGGCAGAGAATGATATATCTTATGGAGATAAGTGCACTTTCAAGATCTTAGAAGATGAAGGTATGATATTACTTTCAAACGTTTGCAGGTTAAATTAATTCACCCAGCCAGAAGCAGATTCAGAACCAACTTGACTTCTTTTTGCAACAACTAATATGCAGTATGGTTGGTGGTAGTTTTTTTGTTTAAATTAACCGTCGTTAATCATGAAGGCTTATAACACTTTCCCTAAACTTCAAAAAACAATGTATTTTGTAATGGTAATACCCGTACACAATGATAATCATCGTTGCTCTACTTGCATTGTTGTTTATCATATTGTTTCAAACCGAATATGTCCTTGCAAACAAATAAATAATTTTGTATGAACTAACATGTTAACGTAACATATACCATCTGCTATAGACCACTGTAATAATCACCACAAAATATAGACCACTCAAACATATATCAACTACTATATCCCAATAGCAGTAAAGAACTGCATTTGATGCCAATGGTAGTTTAATATGTAAACATGTCTATAAGTGTGATGGTTTAAAAAATATATATTGGTTTACAAATGTGTCTACTTTTGCATAAAGCATCAAACAAATGATAAGTAATAAATATTCAAAACAAATAAAAATAGCCAACCACAATTAATACTACAATGGAGTCCCAAAAATGATCCCAATAACAATAGAAAAATAAAAATAAATAAAAATGAAACACTTTTTTAAAATAATAAACACAATAAACAGAATTGCTAACAATATAACAGCAAATAAAAATACAAGATAATAGTACTACCCAATAGCTGAATCAACAGTCTCTAAAAATAATGCTCCTTTACGACCAAATAATGCTCCTTTAAGCCAACAAAACGAATCAACATGTTGAAGGTATTCAAAATCTTGTACACTCATGTATACTTCAGCAATATTCCCAAATTTCGGGAGTAAAATCAATTTGCCGTTTGCCACATCCGATGCTCCACACCATTCCACAAATGAGAATGTTTCAACATTTGGAAAAGACGACACCATAGACCATAAATTATCTTGATATTTGAAAAGACTCGCATTAACATTAGGCCAGATTTCAACAACAAACATATGAAGTTTATTGTTAACAGTGAGAAAATGTCCATCATAAACATACAGGTCATTAACTGGGGGAAAAGGGAACCTCTTAAACGATTCAGTAATTACATCAAAACCAATTATATGAATGTCACCCCGTACCCTCACTTGTTTAACAGTGAAATATAAGGTATTGTTCACAAAAGAGCCAACAGACCAAATATAACACCCCGCTGCATATTTTTTCCCAATAAAAAAATCTACATTTCTCCAAGTGCCGAGTCGTCATGAATAAACACGAGCAAGATCATAATTATGGCGACGTTTAATGTGTAATATTTTAAGATCGGAGGATGTATCAAAATACATACCAGCTGCATCCGATTGCTAATCATATATACGATCAGAGTGCTCATCGAACAAAATTTTGAAACTCATAGTAGTTGGATTCCAAAGCATCATCTGATATGAAGGCCTTTCGTTGCAAACTAATAAAAGCCCACCAACAGTAGAAATAATATGTAACAACAAAGGCCGACTTTTACCAGGGAAACAAATAGTTTTCCTTGCACCAATGTCTACCCGTCCATCCACTATGCTATCAATAAATATTGATAGAGGTTGAATGGTGATTCGTTTCCGACATTTTAAACTACCAATCCGGCTAGAATGCAAAGCAGCAAACTGACAACTTGATAACTCATCACGCCATTGTTTACAAACACATTTGAAACGACCGATTGCCTTAACTGGGAGTCTGGATAGTATTTCAGAAACAACAACTTCGATTCCAATGTCTGACATGCTATAACCTACATTAAAAAGATAAAATTATACATAAAGTAAATACACAAATAAGCGTAAGAAACTGACTTAACTGGGACTCTACTTAGTAAAAGACTTCAATTATTGTAGTAACTCCTAAACTACCACGTCACAAATCAAAAACACAGCACTTGACTTAATAAGTTTTGAATATAAAAACCAACAATATATTAACAAAAAAAAACCCGCCTTACATAGAGTATTATCAAACAACTAAACTGTTAATGAAAAAGACCATTTCATACTCGATAATTGCATATAACCCTTAGTCCAACATAAATTCAATAGTAATCATTTCACCCAATATTAAATCCTATTATATATAATACTTCTCCTAACTACATCTTTTTTTATCATCTTTTCAACCTTTGTTTATCTTCACTCAACTCACACAATAAAACACACAATGAAGTAGAACAAAAAAAAAAAATTATAAGAAAAAACACAACATCATACCATAACAAACAATTGGCTTGCGTATAACACAATGCATATGAAAAAAAAAACAACTATAATTTAGAATATATACACAACTAAAATATATCATGTAAGTTCTCTAGACTATAAAAATAACGGACTTTGGAAAAACACAATTTATATATTTATATCTTATTATATTCTTCTAAACCACTTTACATTAATTACTTGAAAAGACTCAACTGCAAATGAAAAGACCATTTCAATAAATCATCATTGCATCTTAGCTCGGATGCCAATAACAAATCATTACTCTTCTTTAACACAAGTTGTTAATCCTATTATATATAATACCTCCTAACTACATCCTTTTCTAACCTCTTCAACGACTCTCTAACTTCACTCAACTCTTCTCTGTTCTAACTACAATGGATACATCAAACTCCAAAGGTTGGTCTGAACTGTCCCAAGTTAAAAGGGATATCTATGAAGGATTCAAAGGTCAACATGAAGACACAGAAAGAGAGATCAGAGACACCTTGATTGACATAACACGACTACTTCAACAGCAACTACGGGAGAATAAGAAGATGAAAATGAAGATCATGAGCAACCCACCTTCACATGAACAGTACATTGCTGGATTGCTTCTGTCTGATGAAGAAAGGGAGACAGAGGATCTTCTTGATAAAGCAAACAGCTTAGCTGACCAATACATAGCAAAAACCAACCAAGGAAAGCAAGCTCTTACTAAATTTCTGGCTTATTAGACTGAATGCAAATTAGTTTGATTGATGTGCATGTAGCTGTTGGTATGGGGTTTCTTTCCATGATAGTAGGACATCTTCCTTATGTTTTTGCTTTTTGATCTCATACTTAACGACCAACATGATTCCACATCTAATGTATTGACAAATTTTCTTATTATGTGTAGTTTTGTCAATGAATGATGGTTATATTTATGTTCCTCTTATAAGTTTTTCTATATACAACTTAACTAATGTAGCATGTTATTATTAACAACCAATACGTAAACTGAACTTCAGATACTCACACATAAGAAAGCTGAACAGCATCAAAACATACGTGAATAAAAAAAACAAAAGAGAAAGTTTATGTCCAGAAAAAAAAAACATTGAACAAACACAAAACATAAAAACCATCACTCTAAAATGCAACAAACAAAAGAAACTACATCTCACTCATTAAAATGGGTAAACTTAATCTCTTTCTTACCAACATCTTTCACGGTCTCCACAATATTATTACTTGTACTTTCACAGATGCTCGAGTTCGAAATGACATCCAAATTGTAAAGATCAAGCAGTTTACGCTTAGACGTCGTATCTTTACAAACCATTGAACATGTTTTTTTATCAATTGAATCACCATCGCAACTCATCACAAGCGAAATTGGAGTACCATTCTTCTTATCATCAGCCATACAGCTCTAAACCAAGATTGAAAAAGTTTATTAACTAAACTACTAAAGACAACTATAATACTTCAGTTAAAAGTTCATAGTACCTGACTAATCCCAGACATTTGTTTAACCAGATCAACAACTGATTCATCGTCAGTTATTCTTTGAATCTCGTATTCTTCATCACAATATGTCAAGTTAGTCTCGCTGACTTCAATCTTGAATGCAAACAATTTATCCACCAAAGTTTTTAATTCGTTTGGAAATCGCACAGTACCATCATCCTGAAAACATAAAAGACAGGATATATAACCAAAAAGTTAGCTTACAAAAAATATATAAATTGAGATATAGAAACTAAATATATACTACCATTATGTTATCCTGAATCAACTGTTTTGCAGACTTCTCGATAACATGATTAGCCGTATTATGAAACAAAATAAGAGATACATCACCACTGCTATCCTCAACACGAACCTTCAATCTAATTGATAACATACCAACTTAATTTGAATTAAAACGAATTACATAAACCAAAATAAGGTAAGTGATGAAAAACATTACAATGACAAAATGACAACGTAAATAACAACAGAATAATAACAATACCTTAAAACCGGTTCATCAATAACATTTTTTCGACAAAATTCATTAGTGCACACATACAACGTATGTTGGTCTTCATCACAACCTCCGTCAGATTTAGTTAAACCCGTGTTTTTTGTACAAGCCTCATTTAAACAATTAGGACACTTCAAAGAAAACCAACCAACCTCCTTGGATATTTCCTTTACGGTACCCAGTATGATAACAGATCGTGGCTGTAAAAAATATAAATATATCCACTTACATCTAATGTAAATATTGAAATACGAAACTTGAAATGGTCTATGATTACCTCACTAATTTCCCACACATCATCGATGTTACTAAAAACAACATTCTTTAGAAAATCATCCATAACCGCCTGCAACCCGATAGAATTAGAAAGTAGTAATGCATCAACTTTGCTGTCAGTAACTCAGAATGTAATACAAAAACAATACAGACAATTATCACATAATGCAATGCACTTGTTTTCAAAACAGAAAGAATATGAACTAAACAAACCTTGCGAATAAAACTGGACATAATCGAATATGATATGTTTATTAAATAATCAAGTAATACGATATTTATACACCATAAAAAGCAGTTGATGACACCAGATTAGTAGGAACATGGGCGACAGCACATAAGTAAGTAGTAAACCGCTAATACATACCATGATGTAAAACAAATAATACATAAATTATAGCATGTAAAATAAAAAAAACAATAATATAGAAAAAACACAATCATAATACCATATAAAATAAAAAACACAATACTATATAAACACACAATCATAAACACTCCGGATACTTAGCTTATAATACAATAAAGGGAATTTATTCATTTCTCTGCCACAAAAGATTTATTACACATCAAACACATCATTTAATGTTATACAATAAGATAAAATAAGACACACAACTACAAAAGAATAGTTAAACCTGAATACAAAAGTTCTAATACATACATTGTCATATAATAAGAGAAAAAATCACTCTTCATAAAATAACACAATTTCTTAAAAAATTACACAATAATAACCATTCCAGATAACTACCTCTACATTAAATTTGAGTTAGGATCGGTTAAGAGAGGTTTATTAACAAATGAACATAGCAGTTTACCTTACCATCTTTGTAGGACAACATGCAAGAAAGACTACAACAACTTATTAACCTAAAATCCTGGATTATATACCGCTAGTACATACCATATATTAAAATCACACATATTAAAGATTTCATTTAATATAATAACACAATATTATACAAAAGAAGGATAGAACCAAATGATAAACATACCATCTATTTTTACAACTGCCTTTTAGCACACATTCATGAGTTATACTAAATGATAAACATACATGACACATATACAAAAAAAAGGAATTGATGATATCAGGTTTGTAGCATTCTTCACCTGAATATATAGTAAAACAAATTAAACTGAAAATATTAAAAGTTTGAAATAATATATGATTAAATAACACCAATCAGAAATAAATATCCATGCAGACAACTGTTAATACACTTATACATACGGAACTACTTGAAACAATAAACAAAATTCGAAAAAACGACCACCATTCCCTATAATTCATGATATCAGGTTTGTAGGACTTCTTTACCTACATATATAGTAAAACAAATTAAAATGAAAATATTAAAAGTTCGAAATAATATATGATTAAATAACACCAATTGGAATTAAATATCCATGCAGACAATTGTTAATACACTTATACATACGGAATAACAGAACTACTTGAAACAATAAACAAAATTCAAAAAAACAATCACCATTCCCTATAATATAGCATAATAATTTCTAATCGATCAGTGAAACAGTGGTCTCGATAAATAATGCTCGTTTCGCACCAATGTAGGAATCAACATGTTGGAGGTAATAAAAAACTTCATTGCTCAGTTCAGCTTCAACAGCACCACTCCAAATGTTTTTTATCAACCACTTGTTGTTTTGAAATATATTGGACCAATGGAAACTTTCTACATAACCAATAATTTGAAGATTATTGATAGAAAACATCTTGATGAAGGCTTCATCTTCAACTTTGTACAAAGCAACAGATAACTCGGGAGACCTTTCAACAACAATAAAATGGAGCTTCTTTGCAATGCTCAGAAATTCTCCTCGCCAAGGAGTAACTTCCAAACTTTCAGGAAAACGAAGGCTTCTAAAAGTTTCGGAAATAACATCGAAAGCAACTATATACCTCTCCAAAGCGGGATACCAATTTTTTGAACACACGAAATATATGGTTTTGCCAGAATAAATTCCGGAAGACCATGAATAACCCCGACCACCGAAATTAGCTCCCCTCAAGAAATCTATTTCTCTCCACGTCTCACGACGTCGTGAATAAACACGAGCAGTAACGACATTCAAAAAAAATATTTTATGTGAAGCACTTTAAGATCATTGGTTTCATCAAAATACATTCCACCTGTATCACTGTTTCGAACATACCACTGACAAAAGTCTGACACGGACAACAACTTATGACACCTGGTTGTTGGATTCCAAAGGATCAGCTCACAGCAACTCGGTTCAGAGGACACTAACAACAACCCATTAAGCGACGCTAGAATACGTAAGAATCTAGGGTCAACATTGCCAGGAAAAGTGATCTGTTTGCTTGTAACCACATCCAAATTCCCACCTATTACGTCGTCAACAACAATTGACATATTTGACAAGGAGATATATTTCTTATGTAGAGACCTTCCAATTTGACAAGAATGCATCATCTCAAAAAAATGAGTTGACAGTTCCGTCCGGAAATCTTTGCAAACACATTTCAAACAACCAATTGCTTTGGCAGGAAGCCTTGTGAATATTTCATCGACGATCATTGCAAACCCAAGCTTTTCCATTTTATGATCTATGGGGCTACAATATAAAATATAATAAATGAAACACAATTGAGACAATTTGATATGTAAATGTTTAAAAATAAACACAATGAATACAACCGCTTTTCATACACAACCGGGTGATAAAATATAACTAACCAACCACGTAACTTATATAAAAAAAAAAACTGATAAGGAAAGCAGTTTAACATTGTATTAACACAATCTTAAACAACTGCTATGTTAGCAAATATTGACCTTTCTACAAACATTTTGAAATGAACACAGCAGTTTACCTTATCATCTATATAATATATATATATATATATAATGGCGTTAATGTCACAAGGTACCGTGTGTAACAAAGTAAAAAAGTGTAATGTCACGTGCGTGCATCAAACGTTATTGTCATCATTGTACATTATAACCACAAATGATGTTAACAGGTTACACTCAGTTTGATCGGATACATCAAACATATGTTTTATATGGTCAGCACATCACATAATGTGTCGGATACATCAAACATATGTTTTATATGGTCAGCATACATGTTTAGTCCCTCTACTTTAACTTTGCTGTCCTTCTACTCTAGCTTTCCTAATATACATATTTAGTCCCTTAACTTAATAAATTTGATTCCCCATTAGTTTACTTTGCTTATATACATGTTTACGTCATCTACTTTTAACTTTGTTGATATACATATTTAATTACTCTACTTTACTTTTATTTATTAAGTATTTCGCCTTTTACAGTTTTTTTTTTCTCCCTAACATAATGAACCAAACCATTGAAATAAACACAATGACTTGTTATCCAACTATTAAGAACATCAATAACCATGTCTATATTTAAGATAATAATGACTTTTTATTCGATTGCGATTAGTAACTACAACTGAGTTTCTTATACAAAAACAATGCAGACAATTATCACATAATGCAATGCACTTGTTTTCAAAACAGAAAGAATATGAACTAAACAAACCTTACGAATAAAACTGGACATAATCGAGTATGATATGTTTATTAAATAATCAAGTAATAGGATATTTATACACCATAAAAAGCAGTTGATGACATCAGTTTTGTAGGAATATGGGCGACAACACATAAGTAGTAAACCGCTAATACATACCATGTTGTAAAACAAATAATACATAAAGTACAGCATGTAAAATAAAAAAACAATAATATAGAAAAAACACAATCATAATACTACCATATAAAATAAAAAACACAATACTATATAAACACACAATCATAAACACTCCGGATGCTTAGCTTATAATCCAATAAGGGAATTTATTAATTTATCTACCACAAAATATTTATTGCACATCAAACACAGCATTTAATGTTATACAATAAGATAAAATAAGACACACAACTACAAAAGAATAGTTAAACCTGAATACAAAAGTTCTAATACATACATTGTCATATAATAAGAAATTCCGTTTTGCTCCCTATGGTTTGGTCACTTTAACAGTTTTGCCCCAAACCTTTAAAAATAGCCATTTTCCTCCAATAGTTTGCTATGGTTTTTCCATTTTGCTCCACGCCTCTAACTCCATCCAAATTGTCTGTATTTCCATTTTGCACCCCGCAGGGAGCAAAATGCATAAACCATAGCAAACTATTGGAGGAAAATGGCTATTTTTAAAGGTTTGGGGCAAAATCATTAAAGTGACCAAACCATAGGGAGCAAAACGGAAGTTTACTCAAAAATCACTCTTCATAAAATAACACAATTTCTTAAAAAATTACACAATAATAACCATTCCAGATAACTACCTCTACATTAAATTTGAGTTAGGATCGGTTAAGAGAGGTTTACTAACAAATGAACACAGCAGTTTACCTTACCATCTTTCTAGGACAACATGCAAGAAAGACTACAACAACTTATTAACCTAAAATCCTGCATTATAAACCGCTAGTACATACCATATATTAAAATTACACATATTATAGATTTCATTTAATATAATAACACAATATTATACAAAAGAAGGATAGAACCAACTGATAAACATACCATCTATTTTTACAACTACCTTTTAGCACACATTCATGAGTTGTACTAAATGATATAATACATGACACATATACAAAAAAAAAAAAAAAAAAAACAATTGATGATATCAGGTTTGTAGCACTTCTTCACCTAAATATATAGTAAAACAAATTAAACTGAAAATATTAAAAGTTCGAAATAATATATGATTAAATAACACCAATCAGAAATAAATATCCATGCAGACAACTGTTAATACACTTATACATACGGAACTACTTGAAACAATAAACAAAATTCGAAAAAACGACCACCATTCCCTATAATATAGCATAATAATTTCTAATCAATCGGCGAAACAACGGTCTCGATAAATAATGCTAGTTCCACACCAATGTTGGAATCAAGATGTTGAAGGTAATTAAAAACTTCATTGCTCAGCTTAGCTTCAACAGGACGAATCCAAACGTTTCTAAGCAACCACTTGTTGTTTTGAAATATAGTAGACCAACACAAACTTTGTTCATAACTAATAATATGAATATTATTGATAGAAAACATCTTGATGAAGGCTTCATCTTCAACTTTGTACAAACCAACAGATAACTTGGGAGACCCTTCAACAACAATAAAATGGAGCTTCTTTGCAATGCTCAGAATTTTTCCTGGCCAAGGAGTAACTTCCAAACTTTCAGGAAAACGAATGCTTCTAAAAGTTTCGGAAATAACATTGAAAGCAACTATATACCTCTCGAAAGGGCCAGGATACCAACTTCTTGAACACACGAAATATATGGATTTGCCAGAATAAATCCCGGAAGACATTGAATAACCCTGACCACCGAAATTAACTCCCCTCAAGAAATCTATTTCCCTCCACGTCTCACAACGTCGTGAATAAACACGAGCAGTAACGACATTATTCAACAAATAATATTTGATGTGAAGCACTTTAAGATCATTGGTTTCATCAAAATACATTCCACCTGTATCACATTTTTGAACATACCGCTGAGAAAAGTCTGAGACGGACAACAACTTATGGCACCTGGTTGTTGGATTCCAAAGGATCAGCTCACAGCATCTCGCATTAAAAGACACTAACAACAGCCCATTAAGCGACACTAGAATACGTAAGAATATAGGGTCAACATTGCCAGGAAAACTGATCTGTTTGCTTGTAAACACATCCAAATTCCCACCTATTACGTTGTCAACAACAATTGACATACCTCGCAAGGAGAGATTTTTCTTATGTGAATTTCCAATTCGACAAGAATGCCTCATCTCAAAAAAATGAGTTGACAGTTCCTTACGGAAATCTTTGCAAACACATTTCAAACAACCAATAGCTTTGGCAGGGAGCCTTGTGAATATTTCATCAAAGATCAATGCAAACCCAAGCTTTTCCATTTTATAATCTATGGGGCTACAATATAAAATATAATAAATGAAATACAATTGAGACAATTTGATATGTAAATGTTTATATATAAACACAATGTATACAACCGCTTTTCATACACAACCGGATGATAAAATAAGACTAACCAACCACGTAACTTATATAAAAAAAACTGTTAATGAAAGCAGTTTAACATTGTATTAGCACAATCTTAAATAACTGCTGATTTTAGCAAATATTGACCTTTCTACAAACATTTTGAAATCAACACAGCAGTTTACCTTACCATCTTTGTAGGAGAACATGCAAGAAAGACTACAACAACTTATTAACCTAAAATCTTTTATAAACACAGCATTTAATGATATACAATAAGATAAGATAAGACACACAACTACAAAAGAATAATTAAACCTGAATACAAAAGTTCTAACACATACATTGTCATATAATAAGAGAAAATATCACTCTTCATAAAACAACACAATTTCTTAAAAAATTACACAATAATAACCATTCCAGTTAACTACCTCTACATCAAAATTGAGTTAGAATCGATGAACACAGCAGTTTACCTTTCCATCTTAGGACCTGTTAATAGAACATCAAAAATAGTTACTATTATAATATTCTCTAAATATATTATGAAATTTCATTTTTGTAAATTATCAACCAAAACAGAATATGTGAATTTTAATCTTTTATATGAAAAGATAAACGAATAATAAGAAATATATATAAAAAAAACAAAACGGCGGCAGCAACAATATATCAGATTTTATGAAATCTTCTCATCAAAGCCATATTCTCTCTCATAATTAAAGGTGTATCAAAAAGTCAAAATATCCATCATACCTGAACTTCTTTATGACTACCCTTCCAACAAAGATCCTTTCGGTTAGTGGAATTGTGATAAGGGTTTCAAAATTTCTCTCATTTGCATTGCTCATTTCTTCAACATACGATTTCTAAGTCAACAAAAATCAGGTAAAGTAATTCCTTTTTTTCAATATTGATGTTCATTTGCCATTTGTTGGTTGGAATAAGTTAATGAAAATGGCAATCTGTATACAGAAACGTAGATGTAACTTGTTTGGTTGACATATTTACCTTGATTCAGTTACATAACATACATATGTTCTTATTGTATTGACTACATACATGTCTTCGGGTATGAAAAAAAAAAACAGATTTAGGAAATCAACTGAACACAGGGAAATGCTAAAAGACATTAAATATAAGATGCACACCAGGTGTTCGAACAAATGACTGTATGAAAAATTTTGTACTTAACAAAAGCATCATTTTGTTAAAGTAAAATTTTCAACAATGGTAAAATTTTCACCTACATCTATAATAAAAGTAATAAAAATCAACTGTTGATGTTAACAGTTTTCACTCTTCTACAACTACTTTTTAGCACACATTCATGAGTTGTAATAAATGATAAACATGCAGGTTACATATACAGAAAAAAAACAATTGATGTTATCAAGATCTCCCAAGGATATTACACAAAAGCCAAAAAAAAAACACAATATAAACTATAATATACAATTTCGTTGATAAAACACAAACCATTGTAAAAACACAATGGCTGTAAATAACAAAAAAAAAAAAACACAATAGCTGTAAATAACACAATGATTCTAAGTAACACACAATATCATAAATAATAACAGAAACTTCATCGTAAACTTGCTTCTAAATGTACATTCTCATTAGAGCAATAAGAAAATTCATGCAAATGACCATCCACACACTCGTCAGCTACAACCTGACAAAAAAAGCATGTCAATGATTTTTTTATTATAATAACACAAAGGATTACTACAAACACAAAACGATTGTAAAAAACACAATGCTATCTAAATCACAATACTTGACAAAACAAAATGATATTACATTTCCAACTATATTAGAAGACTTCATATCTGTTGGCTGCTTCATTTCCACAACGCTGTCCAACCCAGAAAACTGAAAAACTAAGCATCATTATTCAAATGAATAAACATGGTTAAATAAACACAATACCATATATTCAAATAAACAAACTTGCTACACTTTGTGGATGAAAGTTTGTCGATGATGGAATCAAAGATTCTGGTTTCACTGGGTTTTTCAAATATACCCAAGTAATTGTGTGTAAATTTAAATGGAATCTCAATTTTGGGTGAATCCTTTTGTATGGTTTTACTGGATTTTTTCACCATGATTGAATCGGGGAATTTTGAATTACAGTAAAAACCCTGTTGGGGATTTTTGATCAGGGTTTTACAGACAGGAAAGGTAAATGCTGACATGGCAGCGGTTACAAAGATCTGATAGTCGAAACACTGTCCACGTGACAACCTCTGATGGAAATGAAGGACAAGTATTTTATGAAAACCACTGATATAAGAAGACCAGTGGCTGTAATGGTGACAAATGAAAGCAGTGAGTGATTTTTACTATCAGTGGATAGCATATCAGTGGATAAAAACACTGATTTTGAATAACAGTGCTTATCAAAGAAAAAAGGAAACAGACTTTCAAGAAACAAAACAAAACATTCCATTAAAATAAAAATGAATTTGAATAACAGTACTTATCAAAGAAAAGAGGAAACAGACTTTCAAGAAACAAAACAAAACATTCCATTAAAATAAAAAATACATAATAATTGAATACAAACCACTTCACTATAACAACTATCACTAAACTTAAAAAAACTACTTATAAGGAAACTAAAAACCTACGCTTCAACTCCATTGACTCATTAACTTGTCTATATATCTCTAACATCTGTGCCATTAACTGAACATCTTTATTCCCACTCTCACCATTATTCAACAGTGCCAGGTCACGAACAGCAGTTGCAGGCAATAAACGCAACGTCTCAGTTACATCATCACGAGAGCCAACTCCAGTCTTCAAAGATTGAAAACATTTCCTCAGATCTTTAGAAAACTCTAACTCAGCTTCCAAATCTTCCAACACTGCTTTATAAAACAGTTCCTTCAATTCTTCTCCTTGATTACTTGATGAAGCCATTGAAAAAAGTTAACTTTTTAATTAGAAATCTGTAAAACTTAAATAACTTGAGATACGATATACATGAAATGTCTGCATATATATATATATAAGGCTTATGGACACAAACGCGGAACTATTAATGGCAGCAACGGTTACATGATGTAAAAATTGCTCCGGGAAACGATACAATCATACAAAAAACTGAAGAGACACACGTTTACATACAGTTATTACTATAAACACACAAACCATTAATTAAACACGGGAAACTTAAACTGGTACACGGCTAACTATGCATCAATCAACGAAAATATTAATTACCATTAAATTATAACGAAAATATTACAAACAAAGAAAAACATGCATGTTTAAGAGAAAAGAAAATACACACATAAAAAAACTCCAACTCAACAGAGTATCATTACCAAAATATAATAACCATCATCATACATAAAAAAACAACATAACTAATCTTCGCCAAAACTGTCGATTTCAATCACCTCATCCCACTTCCAATTCTTCAGCGCCTTTACCCTTTGATTAATTCTTCTGAAATTACGAGGCTAGAGAATAATATATCAGTCATTCATCTAGAATATTAACTAAACACAACTAAACATAAAGATATGGAACCAACCTTGTTGATCTCATGCTTTATAGAATTGTCGGGACATCCAACCAAAGCATCAAACTCCAAGTCAAAGCCTTTAGATTTGTTCTGAAATTTACAAAACAAAATATAAGCAAACATAATAAGATTCAGCATAAACATCACCATCTATCACTAACAAAATAATTTACATACTTTAACATAAACGATTTACCTTTGCAGCTCCGATTGAAGACATAGTCAAGTCAGGAAGTACTCCAAACAATTCTTCAAACTGAAAAACAATATACTCATTAATAAAATAAACTACCATGTTGAACTAAAACAATGTTATCTTACAGTTATAAAAGAATTGTTACATACATCTCCAGTTTCATCAGATATCTTACTCAACTTTTGAAAATGATCATCCACAAAAATGTTGTCAGCCACAACCTGGAAAAAAAAACAACTGTTAATCACTGTTGTCATAGTATATTACAAAGATAAACCAAAAAACACAGTATATGTAAAAAAACACAATGATTTTTAAAAATAAACAACATGATAAAATATTTTACAAGAATTATTATGCACGTTTCCAACTTCATCACATGTACTGCTCAACGTTTGAATATGATCATCCACAAAAATCTTGTCAGCCACCACCTAGAAAAGAAAAAAAAACAACTGTCAACCACTGTTGTCATAATATATTACAAAAAAAAAAAAAAAAAAAAACATCACAAAAAACACAATAGCTGTAAATAACACAATGATTCTAAGTAACACACAATATCATAAATAATAACAGAAACTTCATCATAAACTTGCTTCTAAATGTACATTCTCATTAGAGCAATAAGAAAATTCATGCAAATGACCATCCACACACTCGTCAGCTACAACCTGGCAAAAAAAAACATGTCAATGATTTTTTACTATAATAACACAAAGGATTCCTACAAACACAAAATGATTGTAAAAAACACAATGCTATGTAAATCTGAATACTTGACAAAACAAAATGATATTACATTTCCAACTATATTAGAAGACATCATATCTGCTGGCTGCTTCATTTCCACAACGCTGTCCAACCCAGCAAACTGAAAAACAAAGCATCATTATTCAAATGAACAAACATGGTTAAATAAACACAATACCATATAAATTAACATCTTACATTTTCCCCCGAAATTGAATCCTCATCATACACAGCATTATCCATCGATCATAACTGAAGCAAAACAAACAAACTAAATAAGAAACTATTATCGAAGCATAACAAACATCATTAACACATAAAATATGTAACCACCTTACAGTGATATGCTTTATTGAAAAGGATGTAATGCAAAGAATTCACGGACATATATATACATCTTGTATGCTAACTACCACGTAGAAGTTATCCAAGATGAACCGACAAGGTTGAGAGAGCGTACCCACGTAGCGAGAAACATGCAGAAAACACAGCAAAACTTAACTTGCGTTGAAAAATCAAACTGCCAATTTTTTGGGATTGAACGGATGAGATTAAATCTTGAAGGTAACCACCTGAATTATTACGGTCAGGATCTACTTGAACGTGGGTTTGACCGACGGTTGTTTCGCGGCGAACAATTTATTAATAATATTGTATTTTTTTCAAGTTAAATGTTCGTTTGCGTACGTTTTTATTTGCTTGCGTTCATTTGTGTTCGAGATCAGTGTTCACAAACTGTTCGTGAACAGATGAATTTCCTTAACGAACGAACATGAACATAAAGTTATGTTCGGTATGCGTTCGTGAACAGGTCACGAACATGTTAATTTATTTAACGAACGAACACGAACATGGTCTTGTTCGTATTTGTTTAGTTCGTTTACAGTTCTAATTGTGAGGGCCAATACGAAATAAAAATATGGGCCCTTTTTCCATATTTCATTGCTACCAAACTCTTCTCTTTGTTCGGCTTGGGACATGAGATAATAAACTAATGGACGCACACATATGTTTAGTGTTTACAGTTATGTTTGCCTTGGTGTGTCAAGCAATAAATTAAGTCAGTTAGTCATAAATAAGTTAGGGGCTGTTTCGTAGCCTCTTAAAGACCATTCAGATGTTACCTCTTAATGGTTTAAAACCTCTGAATGAATAAGAGGTAACCTCAAGTCTGAATGGTTAAGAGCTAACCTCTGAATGATAAATCATCACATGTCACATTCTTCTACATTCTCATTGGTAAAATTCTTAATGGTTCCATTAAGTGGTAGCCTCTTAATGACAATTTAGAGGCTACCAAACAGTCGCTTAGTCGAGTCTAGTATTCGTAGTTAGTAGAGTCTGGTGGGTTCGATACTTAGACTTACTTAGGCTATACTTCATTGACCAGTACAATTGCCGGTTATGTGGTCTAGGTTTTAGAGAGTCTTAGTTTATAAATTTAAAACTTAAGTTAATTGTCATTTTAGTCCCTAAGGTTTGGTCTAAATTGTCATTTTAGTCAAAATAGTTTTTGTCGCCTCTGGGTCTCTGACTTTTCCATTTTATTGCCATTTTTTATCACATTACCAAACTCAGTCTAAAAATCTGGTTATAACCAGGGGTATTTTTGTCATAACTGTTTTGTAGTGATAACTAGAGATAGTTTACAACATAATTTAGAGCTTGCGCAAGGATTTTATTAGTTCCTTTTGGCGCGCGGATGTTAAATATTGTTTCTCTTTCTAAGTTCTCTTTTAGAACCAGTGTGCGGCCGCGCAAGGTTCATCCTAAAGAGAGCTTTGTTGATGAGGTTGTGGTATGGTTTCAAGTACCTGACCAAGGTTTTTGGGACCTTGCCCCTTCAGGTATTGGTTGGGTGTTTTTCTGGTTTGGGTTAATAATAAAGTTTTCTCACTATTTTGTCGCTATATTTTGTGTTCGATCTTGTGAGTTGTTGATATCATTGTTTTCTACAATATGAATTCCAATTTAATTTAAAAATAACATCAAAATCAATGTGTTCACCACAACGAGATCTGATAATGGTAATGATGAGGCTGATATACCTCTTGGATTTGTTCCCGGTGCAGTTTCTTGGGATGAGGATGATTTGCCTGATTTTAATTATTCCAAAGGTTTAAACTGACACAGGCAAACCTTACCTGCACAGTCGGGTTAGGTTCAAAAGTGACCCAATCTAATCTAGTTTTGATCCTAGACCCGTAGCTCATATGAGATAACATGATGAGAAATACAGTCAAACTGGTAATAATACTTATGATTCCGTAATTCCGTTCAAACTACTCTGAATGTAATTATACATCCTGGGCACAAAACTAGATCTTAGATTGAAGATGACAATATACCATAATCATTGTTGTCAATAGCGAGCGTAGTGATCGCTATAGTGCGCTACGTAGCATATAGGTTTAGGCTCGCTATTAGGGTTGTCGTGATAGTTAGCGACAATAGCAACAGTTTATTTTATTTATTTATTTTTTTGTTTTTTTAATATAAATAGCAATTAAATATAGCTATAAATAGCTGGATTTTAGATTTTTGTTAAATATACGTGTAAAATACCATATATACCAGGGTATTTTGATATAATATACGTTTAATTTTTTTTCTAGTGTATCACTATTTATAAAATAGCCGTCCGCTATTTATCGCTATTCGCTATGTAGCATATGGGTATCTTATCGCCATTTGTCGCTATTCGCCATTAACAAGTATGACCATAATGGAAACCATAGATACAAAAGTACTACCATCTCGAAGCACCAACCTTGGTTTTTAAGAGCTTTCAATGGTGCATTTAGCGACCGGAGTTGGGCCAGATACGAGACACATTTTGAGTCAACAACCGGCTAACTCAATGCAAAACAGTTAGGTGCAGAAATGATGTCGTACCAGGGTGGTACTATGTATGGCAAGTGGGGGCCAATGATCCAAGGAAGAGTTTTTAGAAAATGTATATTTTCATTAGAAACAATGAAGAATATTTGAATGACATAATAAAACTACTGATGTTATGGAAGTAAAGTGGTTACAAATAATTTGCCAAACTTGTACCATTTCATTGTAAAAACTGTTGAAGAAACACTGACCTGAACGGTAGGCTCCGACTAGGACTTCAACTCTTGGCGATCCGAACTACTAACTGCAAAACAGAAAACCGTTAGGACTCATTACAGGAAAGGGGTTATTCCTGTAACCACCCTCTGGTGTGAGAATAAGTCTCGGTTTGGGAGTAAGAGAATATGTGTAGAGAGAGAGAGAGTAAACGAGAGCAGAAGTTGCGTACCTTTAATGTTTACCTCTATTTATAATTTACCATTAGGGTTTCCTCTAACTTAGGATGGGCTCCAATAAGTTAGAGATTTGCATGATCTTCCCAAAAGATTAGGGATTCGGTTACGCGGTTTATCCATGCAGAATAAAAGATTCTAGAATAAACATGTGTAATTATATATTTATAATAAAATAATAGGTAATGACCGGGTCGGTTTAGCCAATCCGGGTCATACCTCGTCATGTCCCCCCAGTCCGAAGTTATGAAATGAAATTCATGAGATCGGACAAAAAAGGAAAAGTCAAAATACCCCGTTTGAGTGCTCGTTTCTCGAGTGGGAGTACCGTTATCTTTTTTTTTGTTAAATGGCGGCGATGTGAAAAGGTGTGGCAGTTAAGTCACCATTAGGATGACAGTTGTACCTACACTGTCTTGACACACGTTTCCATCCATTTGCCTTTTTGAGTTCGAAAGGTGGTTGTCCCTTTCATATAAATAGGTTCCCCGTTAGGGTTTTACCATTTCTTTCATTTTATTTATCTTCTCTGAATTCTTGACTACAAACTATGGCTTCCAAAACCGGTGAGTCTTCCGATGCACTGTATTGCAAGTGGGGAACAATATCATTCAACAATCTTGTGCAAGAGTACGATATTAAACCGGAATGGAATCCTGTGTTGCCAACGAAATAAGATACGCCATTTCCGCAGAAACAGGGCAAAATTACCCTGTTCAGTGATTTCTTCAAGTTCTGCAACTTCCGGTTGCCCATCACCAAGTTTTGTAAGTCCATTCTTGACGAATACCAAATTCACATCTCTCAAATTCATCCTTTAGGGTTAGTCAAACTTCGTCACTTCGAATTTTTCCTGCATAGCCCTGGGCCATATCCCTGAAATTACAGTGTTTAGGGCTTTTTTCGTTCTTGTGTGGAAATCCCCCTTCTTTACCTTTGATCGACGAGAATTGTTGTGTCTTGCTTGAGGGATATCCCTGCAAGTTCCAGGGATAAAGACTGGAAGAAGAAGTTCTTCTATATTGATGCCAGTGTTATTCCTGGGGCGATGCACTCGAGGGAAATGGGGGCCAAGTACAAATTTAAAGATGACGGTCCGCCTGCTGATGCTTATATCGAGAATGCTCTGTTTAAGAGGTTGAGCCAACACCCATACGAGTGCACGGTGATCCCGAAGGGGGCTTTGGTGATGGCTGGGATGAGTTTACTATGGCGTAATAACCTATTGTACCCTGCCTTTCAGAGGCTCGATGAAGGTATGTGTCAATATGCTTTTAATTTGATTTGCAAATTGTGCCTGTTTTAATGTCTATGAGTCTCAAATAGGTGAATGGAGTTTGTTCGATTTTGTAGATCCCCCCCCCCCGGAATGCTGCTTTGATGCCCGCAGACCGCGCTGTCGGGGAACATGAGCCTAATGTGTTAAAGATTCACATTGACCAATTTCTGCTTCCCGCCGTACCGGCGGATCTTACTGCTGATGTGTCTTAACCTCCCCCCAGCTGGGGGAGCGGTGCTTCCCTTGAGGGAACAAAGAAGAAGATTATCACCGCGGGGGCCACTGTTTTGCCTGCGGCGGTTAGCATTTCTGCAGCCCCGGAGGGTGCTACTGTTACTTCCGCCCCCACTGGCTTGGTTAGTCCTAAACAAGCGCCTAAGAGGCGTAGGATGATGCCTCCTTTGACCGCCTTTCAAGCAATCAGGGCTGCTCACGCCTTACCTGCTGGCAGGTGATTTTATTTGTCATTGTAGGAGTTGGGTTCCTGTATTCTTGTTCTGAATATCTGATTTGATGCAGGTTCCTTTGTTGAGGCCTAAGTTGGGGGGTGGGTCCTCTATGCCTTTATCTTCTGGTGAAATTGTTCCTTCCGTGGCTGGCGGGGAAAGCCTTCCCCTTGCAGATCTTATATCTCAAGCGAGTGTTGTCGCTGTTAGCTCTACACTACCCTCACCCTGTTTACTACTGCTGTGGTTGTGACACCCAGCTCTATTACTACACCGCTGTTTTCCAGTTCTACCCCCGTATCCCTATATGATCTTTATCTTCCCACCATTTGCTGGGACCCGTATGCACAGGACAAACGCTATCATCCTAAGTTGGTTTTCCTCTAGTGGTGAGATGTGCGTGTAGTGCGATATGTTTTATGTATATTTTAAGCCCTTTTTAACACTATAGTCAAGTTTTAAATTTATAAAACACGATATGCTACTAACACTAAACACACATATGGGCAAGTGCACCAATCGTGAGCGTAGTATAGCATTGGTAAGATACTGAGGTCATCCAAGGACACAAGAGCTTTTAGTACCGGTTTATCCTCAACGTCTACTCAAATAAAAAATTTAGAAAAAAGTTTTAAATATGAAAATAAAAACTAAAAATGCTGAAAATAAAAATAAAATAAAAACAGATAGACAAGATGAATCACTTGGATCCGACTCGCCTTTAGTGTAACCTTTGATGATTTCCGCACTTTTTAAGAGATTATCTTAGTTATAGTAGTAGGCCCTCTTTTGAAGGTGACGTTACCCTCAACCCAGTAGTTTGAGTCAGCAAGGATACAATCCTAAAGGGTCGGAATACTGAAAGATAATTAATTAAGTTATTAATGCGTAATGTGGTAGGCCCCTCTTTTGAAGGTGACTTTACCCTCGGCTAAGTGGTTTGAGTCAGTAGGGATACAATCCCAAGTAGCCGGGTTAATGTATTAATAGTAGTTTACATATGAGGGGATCAAGCCATTCGCACCCCCACCATCCAATACCAGTGGGTATTGAAGGAGGTCCTAGTAAGCTTGACCCAGGTCCTTGCAGGATCTATACACTGAACAAGGCAAGAACCTTACCAAACCATTCCCTTAACGCCCAACCAGGTAGCCAACATATCTCTATATAGACCGTAGAGATATGAATGGTGTAAATCATTTATTTTATATAGACAGTAAAATAACGCCAAGACACCACGGACAAATGATAAGGAAGTTTCACCTTCAACATAAGAAACTAGTTATTAAAGTCATTAATACAAAACCAAATAAAAAGTGCAAAACGATTAAAAATCAAAAGTATTACACACTCTAAGAAACCAAGTGATGTAAGACAAATGATAAGGAAGTTTCACCTTCAACATAAGAAACCAAGTGATGTAAGAGACTTAGGCAAACATGGCCTTTGATTGTCAAGAACTCTTACTATCAATCTTGGATCCCGAGACTACTACACACACTCTAAGATGGATGATGGATGATGGTGGTGTATGTGGGTGTTGTGATGGTGGTGGAGTGTGGATGAAGTGGTAGAGAGGTGGTTTGCCAAGGGATGCCTTTGAAGTTAACCAAGCACCTCTATTTATAGCCTGTACAGAAGCCTAGACACGGCCCCGTGTCCGCTGGGCACGGCCCGTGTCCATCCTTATTCTCTTTCTTCATTAATTGCGATTTGTCTACATTAGCTCCATACGCCCCCGTGTCCGCTGGGCATGGCCCCGTGTGCAGAAGCGTATCTGTACTATCAAGATTTGGTTATATTCTGCAAATCTTAGCATGGACCACGACCCGTGTTAAGCTGGGCACGCCCCCGTGTCGGGAATAGAAGCTTCTAAATCTTTGTCCTTTCTGCAGACAACTGGCCATGCCCCCATGTCGGCTGGGAGCGGGGCGTGTTCAGCCTTCTGTTTGCTTGTTTTTGCTTGGGTAGATGCTGTCGAGGGGTCGGGTATTGTTTATTCCTTTCCTTGTATTTATGTTAGATTTCGCTGCATATTTGCTCATTTTGTTCATTTACGCTCATTTAGTCTTGAAAATACAAAAGGAAGACAAAAGCACACTTTTTCCAGCATTAGTACTGAAAAAGGGTTAGTTTTATGCCTCATTTGATGTGATTTATGTGTTGCATTTTACACACATCAAATACCCCCACACTTGAATCTTTGCTTGTCCTCAAGCAAAACTCTTTTTAATGTGGCTTACACTCCCAAATGGAATGGGTAGAAGAGAAGTTTTGGGCTTGTCTTGAGTGTCGGGAATCCAAGATCTTTATTAGGTTTTATTTTTATGCTATTTACAATCCTATTCGTTATGATTTATTTAAAATGTTTCATAAGAAAAATTACTTATTTGGGCATAACATGCCTTTTCAAAATTCCATTTATATACAAGTTCACATACCTCACGGGAGATCACTCAACACTCGGCCGAAAAATGTATTTTTGTGAAACACTCGAGACCGGCATGGAACTTATTTCTACCATATGCTTTCCAGGCAATCAATCCTCCTCCTTTTTAACTATAAACCTTTGTAAATATCAAGAGGACTTTGGGAAAGGGTTAGGCTTGGGTTAAAGGTAGGTGTTTTGGGTTAGTGGTTAGTAAAAAGGGTGAAAAGCGTAAAAAGCGTCGGTCGTCGTAAAACTTTTTGTTTTTGTGAAACAAAGCATTTTCAAACAAAGTTTCTTTTGAGGAATGATGTGCGCAAAATGCAACCTATAAATTACATCAAATGTGGCATAAAACTAACCCTTTTTTAGTACTAATGTTGGAAAAGGTGTGTTTTTGTCTTCCTTTTGTATTTTCAAGATTAAATGAGCTCAAATGAACAAAAGAAGCAAAAAGGCAGCTAAATCTAACATAAATACAAGAAAAGGAACAAACGTGGCATGCCCGACCCCTCGACAGCATCTTCCCAAGCAAAATCAAGAAGACAGAAGGCTGAACACGCCCCATGCTCAGGGAGCACGGAGGCGTGCCCAAGTGTCAGCAGAAAAGACAGTTGTAGAAGCTTCTATCACCCACCACGGGGGCGTGCCCAGCGTACACGGGGCCGTGGTTAACTCTAAGATTCGCAGAATCTGGGGAAATCTTGATAGTACAGATACGCTTCTGCACACAGGGTCGTGCCCAGCGGACACGGGGGCGTGGTCAACTAATGCAGACAAACTGCAATTAATGAAGAAAGAGAAGGAAGGTGGACACGGGGCCGTGCCCAATGGACACGGGGCCGTGCCCGAGCCTCTGTTCAGCCTATAAATAGGGGTGCTTGGCTCATTTGCAAACCATCCATTAGCACACCACCTCTCTCACACTTCACCCACCACCCACCACCATCACAACACCATCATCCATCATAGAGTGTGTGAGTCGTCTTGGGATCCAAGATTGATCGTAAGAGTTCTTGACAATCAAAGGCCATGTTTGCCTAAGTCTCTTACATCACTTGGTGAAGACAAGTATCTAGTGTAATACTTGTTATTTTTAATCTTTTCGCACTTTTTATTTGGTTATATATTAATGACTTTAATAACTAGTTTCTTATGTTGAAGGTGATTCTTCCTTATCGTTTGTCTGTGGTGTCTTGGCATTATTTTACTGTTTATATAAAATAAAAGATTTTCACCATTCATATCCCCACGGTCTAGATTGAGATATGTTGGCTACCTGGTCGGGGGTTAAGGGAACGGTTTGGTAAGAGTCTTGCCTTGTTCAGTGTATATATCCTGCAAGGACCTGGGTCAAATTTAGTAGGACCTCCTTCAATACCCACCGGTATTGAATGGTGGGGGTCCAAACTCTTTTATTCCCTCATATGTAAGCTACTATTAAAACTTTAACCCGGCTACTTAGGACTATATCCCTGCTGACCCAGACAACTTTGCCGAGGGTAACTTCACCTTCAAAAGAGGGGCCTACCACATTATGCATTAATAACTTAATTAATTATGTTTCAATAATCTGACCCTTAGGATTGTATCCTTGCTGACTCAAACTACTGGGTTGAGGGTAACGTCACCTTCAAAAGAGGGGCTACTACAATAACTAAGACAATCTCTTAAAAAGTGCAAAAGTGCGGAAATAATCAAAGGTTACACTAAACACGAGTCGGATCCAAGTGATTCATCTTGTCTATCTATTTTTATTTTTATTTTATTTTTTAGCATTTTAGTTAGTTTTTATTTTTCTAGTTTAAAACCTTTTTCTAAACTTTTGATTTGATTAGACGTTGAGGATAAACCAGTATTAAAAGCTCTTGTGTCCTTGGACAACCTCAGTATCTTGCCAACACTATACTACGCTCACGATGGGTGCACTTGCCCATATGTGTGTTTGGTGTTTGTAAAATA
This sequence comes from Helianthus tuberosus, assembly GCA_030545235.1. Lineage (NCBI taxonomy): Eukaryota > Viridiplantae > Streptophyta > Magnoliopsida > Asterales > Asteraceae > Helianthus > Helianthus tuberosus. The sequence continues at coordinate 64,149,098 of CM060360.1, read as the reverse complement.
TCGTGTTTTATAAATTTAAAACTTGACTAACGTGTAAAAAAGGCTTAAAATATACATTAAAACATATACACACTTACGCACATCAAGTTTTTGGCGCCGTTGCCGGCGACACAAGGATTTTAAGAAAGCTTAAAATCGACGGCCTAATAAGTTTTTCAAAACCTTTTTAAAACGCGCGCATTTTTTTATGCACACTCCCCGTGCTTAACGGAACCAGTAACTTTTATTAAAACGCCCAGATAGAAATTCTGTACACGGGGCCTTGTCCACTGAACACGGGGCCGTGTCCAGCCTCTGTTTTCGTTTTTATTTTTGTTTTCTGCTCTCGAAACTTTGTTGTGGTCTGCTAAGTGATTCTTATGGATTAATACTCAGGAGGTTACAACTACACCTTTGAGGAGGATGATTATAGGGAAAACTATTGCACTAATTGTGGTGACCCGCACTCGGTTCAATATTGTAACTTATTTCAACCATCCACCTCATACACCTACTATGAGGAGCCCAGGTACGAGCCATCAACTTCATATACATCCTATGAAGACCAAAGGTATGAACCGTCTCCCTCATACTAATATTTTGATGAACCAAGGTATGAGCCTTCATACTCATACTTTGAGGACCCGAGATATGAGCCTCCACCTTCATATACTTATTATGAGGAGTCATGGCGTGAACAACCCACCTCATATGAGTATTATGAAGAACAAAATTACGACCCTTATCCATCATATACTTACAATGAAGAGCAATGGTGTGAACCATCTACTTCATATGGGTACTATGAGGAACAAAGGATCGAACAACCAGATTCAAGCTTGAAAATCCCGATCCTTATTCTATCGCCGACGTAACCGATAGGATATTAGAACACCTTAAAACTATCGAGCGCTATATAAAAGAATCTCGCGCAAGGGAAGAGGAGTCCCGCGCAAGAGAAGAATTAAATAAAGAAGAGATAGTTGAAAGTGTAAAAATGGAAGAACAAATAAGTGAAAAACCGACACATGAGTTAAACAGCAAAAAAGGTGAGTCCGTTAACGTTAAATTTCAAGAAGAGTCTAATTTTGAAGAAATTAATCTCTTGTCACCTTCTTTTGAAAATCATTGTTTAGTTCCCACTCATGCTAAGTTTTTAAAAGAGTTAAACACTAACACAAACATTGACGAAACGGTAAGCATTAAGTTAACTAACGATCAAACCTCGCTAATAAAAGAAGACCCAGTTGAAATCAACATTACACCGGTTCCATGTTATTTTTCAAAATTCATTTATTAGTAATGTCACAATTGATAAAGATCTTTGTGTAAACATAATGCCCAACTACATTTTCGAGAAATTAAGTATTAGTGATTTTTCTCCTCTTCAAATACCCATTTTTCTATCTAATCGGAAAGTAATAAAATCAATCGGTGTAGTTGAGGATGTCTTGGTTCAAACTAATCAAATGGTAATCCCAACCAACTTTGTCATCCTCGATGACGCTCCTCTAGTGTTGGGACGACCCTTTGTAAAAACCCACGAAGCTTTGAAAAACCGGAAGTACAACAATCTATCTATTCAATTAGGGGCATTTAAAAAGAGTGTCGATCTTGAGCGGTCAATGAAATATCCATTCGGCAATAATGACCCCCTAATTGAAGATGAAGATGAACCACCCGATATAAGTGAAAAGATTGACCACTTTGTTGAAGAAGAGGTCGCCATAGAACAAGCTTTCAAAGTTCTTGATCAAAATGAGCAACCTAATAAGGAGTCTCCTAAAAACCCACCTCTTGAGCTCAAAGAACTATCAAAAGGTTTGGAATATGCTTTTCTAGACAAAGATGGTAAATCACCTGTAATTATTTCGTCTAAATTAAGTAGTTTAGAAAAAGAAAAATTAATTAATCTTTTGAAAAAACACAAAAATGCGATCGCTTGGAAGCTTGTAGATATTAAAGGAATAAGTCCTTCCATGTGCACGCACAAAATTTTAATGAATGATGACTACAAGTCGGTAATACAACCACAACGTCGAGTAAATCCAAATGTACAAGAAGTGGTTAAAAACGAAGTCATCAAATTACTTGACGCCGGACTTATTTATCCTATCTCCGATAGTCCTTGGGTAAGTCCCGTGCAAGTAGTTCCAAAGAAAGGAGGTATGACGGTAATAACTAACGAAAAGAATGAATTAATACCAACGAGAACCGTCACAGGATGGAGGGTATGTATAGATTATAGACGATTAAATGAAGCAACGAGGAAAGAACACTTTCCTTTGCCCTTCATTGATCAAATGTTAGAAAGATTATCCGGTCATAAATTTTACTATTTCTTGGATGGTTTTTCAGGTTACTTTCAAATCCCGATAGCACCCGAAGACCAAGAAAAGACAACCTTCACATGTCCCTATGGAACTTTTGCTTATCGACGAATGCCATTCGGTCTATGTAATGCCCCTGCAACCTTCCAACGTTGCATGGTAGCCATCTTCCATGACATGATAGAAAAGACAATGGAAGTCTTCATGGACGACTTTTCTATCTTTGGGGATTCATACGACCAATGCCTCGATAACCTTGAACGAATGCTATCCCGATGTGAGGAAACTAACCTCGCCCTTAATTGGGAAAAATGCCATTTCATGGTAACGGAGGGAATAGTACTCGGTCATAAAATCTCAAGCGAAGGAATGGAGGTTGATCGAGCCAAAATAGACACTATTTCTCGATTACCACCCCCATCCTCCGTTAGAGCAATCAGAAGTTTCCTAGGGCATGCCGGATTTTATAGGTGGTTTATCAAGGACTTTCTAAAATTTCAAGGCCTCTAACAAAATTACTTGAAAAAGATGCTTCTTTCATCTTTGACAAGGATTGCAATCAAGCATTTCTAACCCTAAAGGAAATGCTAGTCAATGCAACTATCATGATAGCGCCTGATTGGAAATTTCCTTTCGAAATCATGTGTGATGCAAGTGACTTTGCAGTTGGAGCCTTCTTGGAACAAAGAAAAGAAAAGAATTTTCACCCAATTTATTATGCTAGTAAAACACTTAACGATGCACAAGAAAATTACACAACAACTAAAAAAGAATTACTAGCTGTGGTATTTGCTTTTGATAAATTTCGTTCTTATCTTGTTCTTTCTAAAACAATAGTCTATACAGATCATGCAGCCATTCGATATCTCTTCAAAACGCAGGACGCCAAACCACGTTTGATTCGGGGGAATCTACTCCTCCAAGAATTTGATATTGAAATCAAAGACAAAAGAGGAGAAGAAAACACCGCAGCAGATCATCTTTCGCGCCTTGAAGACCCAGCTTTGGAGGCAACCAGGGACGAGCTAATCAATGAAAAATTTCCAACGGAGTCCCTAGAAATGGTGGAATACAGAGAAGAACCATGGTACGCCGACTATGCTAACTACCTAGCTAGCGGTATAGTCGCAAAAGGTTGGACACATCATCAAAGAAAGAAATTCTTTGCTAATGTGAAACATTATTTTTGGGAAGATCCTTATCTTTTCAAAATGTGTGCCGACCAACTCATCCGACGGTGCGTACATGGTAGCTAAGCACGAAGAATTCTCCGCCATTGTCATGAAGGTCCATACGGAGGACATCATGGTGCCACTAGTACCGCACGAAAGGTATTTGATTCAAGGTTTTATTGGCCAACCATTTACAAAGATGCCCAAAGTCTTGTCAAGACATGTGATGCTTGCCAAAGAATAGGTAATATTTCTTCCAAAAATGAAATGCCACAAAATGGCATTCTTGTTTGTGAAATTTTTGATGTGTGGGGACTCGACTTTATGGGACCTTTCCCACCGTCAAAAGGAAACAAATATATACTTGTGGCAGTAGATTACTTTTCCAAATGGGCCGAGGCCGAGGCACTTCCAACAAATGATGGAAGAGTCGTGGTAAGATTTCTGAAAATATTATTCTCTCGTTTTGGAACACCTAAAGCATTAATAAGTGATAGAGGTACCCATTTTTGCAACCATCAACTCGAATTTTTTTTAACAAGATATGGGGTCTATCACAGGGTCTCTACAGCATATCACCCTCAAACAAACGGACAAGCCGAAGTGACTAATAGAGGTTTAAAACGAATACTCGAAAAAATTGTAGGGTTAAATAAAAAGGAATGGGCCGATAAATTAGATGATGCTTTATGGGCTTTTCGAACTGCTTATAAAACAACAATAGGTACAACCCCATATAAGCTCGTCTATGGAAAAAGCTGTCATTTGCCAGTAGAAATTGCACACAAAGCCTACTGGGCGATTAAAAATGTAAATTTAGATTTAGAATTTGCCGGTAAAAATCGATTCTGTCAACTAAATGAATTAGACGAATTAAGGAATTATGCATACTCTAACTCCGAAATTTATAAGGAAAGAATGAAAAACTTGCATGACAAACACATTAAACCTAATGAATTTCGAGTAGGAGATCAAGTTCTTTTGTTTAATTCACGACTTCGACTATTCCCTGGTAAATTAAAGTCTAGGTGGCCAGGACCTTTTTCCATCACCCATATTTTCCCACACGGTGCAGTAGAAATTAAATCTCGGAATGGAATTCCATTCAAAGTCAATGGCCAGTGGCTGAAGCTCTATCAAGGATTCATTGAGGATGAAGAGGAAGAAATCTCGCTTCAAACGGTCGAAGAATGAAAGCATCAACATCATACCTGGTAAGTTACGAACAAACGGGTTGACATCTAAATCGGTAAGTCTTCTAACCAAGTTTTTGGGAAACAAGGGCACTCACACGAGCACTTAAAAAAAATTTAACTTTGCTCGGCACGAGGCCGTATCCGCGCAACTGTCGGGATAAAACCTCTTTTCAACACAGTTTCTTCATTTCCACACGCCCCGTTTCCCCGAAAACGCTCTGGTTCAGGCGATTTTTCTACAAGATTTCGACGTCTCCTCTACTTCTAACAACATCAAGGTATGATTCTATCATCATTAGTAGTTAGATTAGGCATTTGCATGTAGTTAAAACATCAAAAATTTGGGGAAAATCTACGGTTCTTGAACTTCATCCGAATCAAACCACAAATTTTTGCTTAGATTTGTTAGCATTAGTTTAGATTCATGTTATAGGAAGTAAATCCACTTGTATTGTTCGTAGATATGCCCGGTTTCTCAGAAAAACCCCAAACCCTTGTTTTTAACCGAAAAAGATGAAATTGAAGGGGTAAACGGTTTGTTTTGGGAAAAACGGCACTTGGGGTATCATTTTCGGGGAAAACCGCCCCTACTGGACCAAAAATTTTCAAGTTTTCGGGACCGGGTCAAAAAATGGGATTTTTGGGAAACAGACGTCTTGACACGGGGTCGTACTCGCTGAGCACGGGGGCGTGTTCAGCTATTTTCTGACCAACATGGGGCATGTCCGCTGAACACTGGGTCGTGTTCAGCCGACTGTTTTCAGTTTTCTCTGAAAAATTTCACTGTTTCGTGCTAATTGTTTGGTGTATTCTTTTAGATGTCCAATAAATTCACCAGGTTCAATGCAACTGAGCTGGATGCTAAATCAAGATACGATGTGCTTCGAACCAGACCGGAGGAATACCCGCGACAAGCGTGCATGGAGCTTTTGGCAACAGTGAACCAACTTGATCGGTTTAACAACCTCGTTACCGGCCCACTAAGAGTCGCCCTAACCACTCTACATCGCTCAGTCCAAGAGTATAATCTAGAATTCTATAGCACATTTGTGTTCAATTCAAGGTGCGACCCCTTTGATGATGAAGGGGTAGAATTTCGATGTGGGGGGACTAGGTATTCGATTTTGATGGCACAATTTGGGTCGATAGTTGGGCTGTATGCGGAGGAAGATGCGGGTAATGAAGAGAACACCGGAGGGTTACGAGAGTTGGATGAAAATGAACGCCAAGCCGCTTGGGCTCAGATAGGAGAAGGACACTACAACCCAAGCAGCACTAAGAGCACTAAGCTGAGGGACCCTCTTTATCGTTACATCCACAGGGTCCTCACTTACTCTATTAACCAAAGGCATGACAGCAGTGGCGTTGTTGGGTTGAGAGATCTGACGGTCCTTCATTGCATTCATACCCACAGACACCTCGATGTTCCGTACCTCCTGCTCCGAAACATGCATTGGAACCGGCTTGCTACTCCACCAACCCCTATCTTCTTCGGGGGTGGATATACCGTCTATTCAAGCATTTCGTGAACATGCCTAGGTCTTTCGAAAAGAGCCCATGGTCGGGAAGAGTGGACCTACACATCTGCCGCTCCATGAACTTGATTTATGAAGCTGAAGATGGGACAATTAGCTTCCAAAGAGTCTAGGGGCATGCATGGAACCCGCAAGAGGCACTTGTCCTTCACGCTCCACAGTTTCAACAACCTCCTCAATACCAGTACCAGCCCCAAGGTGATCCGGGCCAATCCTCCTCACAAGGAGGCGGTTTTCCTAATTTTCAAAGCTTACATGACTTATTGCAGGAAAACCTCATGTGCTCAAGGAACACCTATAACATGGCGAGCAACACGTATGCCCGGGTCAGAGCAATTGAGAGAAACATCTCCGACATTCAGGATGACATTGGGAAACTCCGGGAGTACATGGCAGGGCACGGAGGAGGAGGTGATGCTGAAGACGAGGACATGGACTAGGCTGGAGGAGTGGAGGCCGGAGCAGCTGGTTGGTGATCCCACATGTTAACCCTCGTTTCTTATGAACAATTTCCGGCCTGCGTGCCGTGTGTTTTGAACAATTTACTTCCTTTAACTCTTTTTATTTTTTGCATTTTTTTTTCTTTTTAACTTTGTGATGTGGATGTTTTGAACTATGGTAATTTAGGATGCTTGTTATGGTTTGGTGTAGTGTTTATTGATAAAACAGGTACATACGAGGCTTAGAGCACTAAATATTAGTGCAACTAAAGCCAGAGCAGGAAAAAACGAAGCCAGAAACCTGTTTTTCACCTTTGCAGATTGTCTACACGGGGTCGTGTCCAGCCGACGCCTGACACGCCCCCATGCCCATAGCCCCAGACTTGGTGTTTGTAAAAAATCTGCAGATTTATGCCAGACATGGGGTCGTGCTCATCCGACACAACCCCATGTCCACCTTCTGTAAGTAATTGTTACTGGCACTCTGACCACAGGGTCGTGTCCATCCGACACGGGGCCGTGTCCAGACGGCCAAAAACATAAATTTTTGCTTTTTCACACCTTTTTACACATTCAATCAACCTAAATAACTTATTTTTGGGACACATTGAGGACAATGTGTAATTTAAGTGTGGGGGGGGGGGGACAAAAACTTTGAATCTTGCAAGACCTAATTACAAGCCTTACACAAAACTCTATTGGAACCGCTAATCACTTCATTTTTTTTACTTGTCTAGGTTTAACTTGAGAATTTCAAGTTCTAAAAAGGTTATATTTTTACAAATTTACAACCGATAGCGTCGTGATAAAAAGAACCAACATAAGAAAATTATGAAACGGCATGACAAGCTTAGTTAAAATTTGATTATATATACTTGATCAGATAAAAACCCATTCCCACAAAAAGTGAGTTTTGAGCCATTATTGAGCATACAAATACATATCTTTAAACTAAATGCTCATTTTTCGTTTCTTGTGTGAATAGTCGCTTGGTTCTTACGACTCTAGAACTTGCCACGACGATACATTCCCGGTCCTTACCAACTTAAACCCGAGTAAGTAAATGATGGAGACATTAGGACTAACCCTTTTTATTTTCTACACCATTATTTTTTTTTTACCACATACCCAAAATCCCCCTAGTTAACCCCTTTGAGCCTAAACCTTTTCATTTCTTAACCTAAAAACAAACACCCTTTCACCCACCAAAGCCTTTTTATTTTTAACCCCTTGTTTTAGTAACAAGCTCGGTTTTTCGTAAGACTTTTCAAAATATATATATATATATAAAAACTTTGATGATGATGAAGCAAAAGAGAAATAAACAAACAAGTTTATAAAAAAATAACTTTGTTTGAATAATGGCTTCATTAAAATAAAGATTGCAAAAATAAAAAGTCTTACAAAAACCGACGCTTTTTACACCTTTCGCCCTCTTACTAACCACTAACCCAACCACCTACCTTTAACCCAAGCCTAACCCTTCGCCCAAAATTCCTCTTGATATTTACAAAGGTATATAGTTAAAAAGGAGGAGGATTGATTGCTTGGCAAGAATATGGTAGGAGTAAGTTCCATGCCGCTCTCGAGTGATTCACTAAAATACATCTTCGGCCGAGTGTTGAGTGATCCCCCGTGAGGTATGTGAACTTGTATATAAATGGAATTTTAAAAAAAGGCATGTTATGCCCTAATAAGTAATTTATCTTATGTAATGTTTTAAATAAATCATGACGAATAGGATTGTAAATAAATAAAAATAAAACTTAAAAAAGAATCTTGGAAATCCTGACACTCTATGACAAGCCCAAAAACCTTCTCTTCTACCCATTCCATTTGGGAGTGTAAGCCACAAAATAAAGAGTTTTGCTTGAGGACAAGCAAAGATTCCAGTGTGGGGGTATTTGATGTGCGAAAAATGCAACATATAAATTACATCAAATGTGGCATAAAACTAACCCTTTTTTAGTACTAATGTTTGAAAAAGTGTTTTTTGTCTTCCTTTTGTATTTTCAATATTAAATGAGCTCAAATGAACAAAAGAAGCAAACAGGCAGCTAAATCTAACATAAATACAAGATAAGGAACAAACGTGGCATGCCCGACCCCCCGACAGCATCTTCCCAATCAAAATCAAGAAGACAGAAGGCTGAACACGCCCCGTGCTCAGTGAGCACGGAGGCGTGCCCAAGTGTCAGCAGAAAAGACAATGCTGTAGAAGCTTCTATCACCCACCACGGGGGCGTGCCCAGCGGACACGGGGCTATGGTCAACTCTATGATTCGCAGAATCTGGGGAAATCTTGATAGTACAGATATGCTTCTGCACACGGGGTCATGCCCAGCGGACATGGGGCGTGGTCAACTAATGCAGACAAACTGCAATTAATGAAGAAAGAGAAGGAAGGTGGACACGGGGCCATGCCCGAGCCTCTGTTCAGCTTATAAATAGGGGTGCTTGGCTCATTTGCAAACCATCCCTTGGCACACCACCTCTCTCACACTTCACCCACCACCCACCATCATCCACCACCATCATCCATCATCCATCATAGAGTGTGTGAGTCGTCTCGGGATCCAAGATTGATCGTAAGAGTTCTTGACAATCAAAGGCCATGTTTGCCTAAGTCTCTTACATCACTTGGTGAAGACAAGTATCTAGTGTAATACTTTTTATTTTTTATTTTTTCGCACTTTTTATTTGGTTATGTATTAATGACTTTAATAACTAGTTTCTTATGTTGAAGGTGATTCTTCCTTATCATTTGTCCGTGGTGTCTTGACATTATTTTACTGTCTATATAAAATAAAAGATTTTCACCATTCATATCTCCACGGTCTATATGGAGATATGTTGGCTACCTGGTCGGGGGTTAAGGGAACGGTTTGGTAAGAGTCTTGCCTTGTTCAGTGTATAGATCCTGCAAGGACCTGGGTCAAATTTAGTAGGACCTCCTTCAATACCAACCGTTATTGGATGGCGGAGGTCCAAACTCTTTGATTCCCTCATATGTAAGCTATTATTAAAACTTTAACCCGGCTACTTAGGACTGTATCCCTGCTGACTCAGACTACTTAGCCGAGGGTAACGTCACCTTCAAAAGAGGGGCCTACCACATTATGCATTAATAACTTAATTAATTATCTTTCAATAATCCGACCCTTTAGGATTGTATCCTTGCTGACTCAAACAACTGGGTTGAGGGTAACGTCACCTTCAAAAGAGGGGCCTATAATAACTAAGATAATCTCTTAAAAGTGCGAAAGTGCGGAAATAATCAAAGGTTACACTAAACACGAGTCGGATCCAAGTGATTCATCTTGTCTATCTGTTTTTATTTTTGTTTTATTTTTCAGCATTTTAGTTAGTTTTTATTTTTCTAGTTTAAAACCTTTTTCTAAACTTTTGATTTGATTAGACGTTGAGGATAAACCGGTGTTAAAAGCTCTTGTGTCCTTGGACGACCTCGGTATCTTGCCAACACTATACTACGCTCACGATGGGTGCACTTGCCCAAATGTGTGTTTGGTGTTAGTAAAATATCGTGTTTTATAAATTTAAAACTTGACTAACGTGTAAAAAGGGCTTAAAATATACATTAAAACATATACACACTTACGCACATCAAGGAACTTGTTTGTTTATTGCTATACTTCATTTTTTTATAAGGAATGTTACATGAAAACCGAGCTTTTTACTAAAATAAAGGGTTAAAAATTAAAAAAAAAAAAAGGTTTTGGTGGGTAATGGGTGTTTTTTTTGTGGGTTTAGAAACGAAAATGTTTAGGCTCAAAGGGGTTAACTAGGGAGATTTTGGGTTGGTGAAAAAAAATGAAAAATAATGGTGTTGAAAAGTAAAAGGGTTAGTCCTAGTGCCTCCATCATTTACTTACTTGGGTTTAAGTTGGTAATGACCGGGAATGTATCGTCATGGCAAGTTCTAGAGTCGTAAGAAAACAAGCGGCTATTCACACAAGAAACGAAAAATGAGCATTTAGTTTAAAGATGTATATTTGTATGCTCAATAAAGGCTCAAAAATCACTTTTTGTGGGAATGGGTTTATAATGTGATCAAATATATATAATCAAATTTTAACTAGATTTGTCATGCCTTTTCATAATTTTCTTATGTTGGTTCTTTTTATCACGACACTATCGGTTGTATATTTGTAAAAATATAACCTTTTAAGAACTTGTTATTCCCAAATTAAACCAAGACAAGTAAAAAAAAATTGAAAAGTTTTCGAAAAAAAAAATTGGGGTGATTAGCGGTTCTAATAGAGTTTTGTGTAAGGCTTGTTATTAGGACTTGCAAAATTCAAGATTTTGTGTAAGGCTTGATTGAATGTGTAAAAATGTGTTTAAAAACAAAACTTTATGTTACTGGGCGTCTTGACACAGACCTGTGTTGGTCCGGGCACGTCCCCGTGGTCAGATTGCCAATATCATTGTTAACAGAAGGCTGGGCATGGGGGCGTGTTCAGTGAACACGGCCCGTGTCCAGTTATCTGAACTGGGCATTTTCTGCAGAACCTTGGGCACGGGGCGTGTTGGGCTGAGCACGGCCCCGTGCTGAACTTGCTGTAATGAAGAAAAATTGTCGGGAGGCTCTGTTTTTGTGCATGGGGTGTGGGTTCAAGTTTCCCTTAGTAACCTCTACCATTCCGAGTGTGTTTTATTCCATTACAGCATCATCCAAACACCATTCAATACTTAAAAACCATCATTCATTGCATAGTGAATTACAAAGGATCCTAGAAAATAAAAACATAAACTAATTCTGGATAAGTAGGTCATGAAACACAAGAAATCTAAAACCACAAAGAAGTTCTAGCCTATAGTTTATTTTAATAGCAAAATTTCCGAAAAAGATAATCTTCTCGGTTAAATGCGGCTTTGAATAACTTCTTCTTCGGGAAGGGCCCCTCACACATTATTAAGCAATTCTTCTATATCCCAAAGGAGAAGGAAGGCAGGCTCATTGGCGTCCTCGTTTTGAGGGGGTGTGACCTCCACCGGAACTTCTTCTAAGTTGTCAAGAGGAGGTTCCGCGGGGATGTCATCCCACCTGGTGGGGTTAATGACTCCTTGAGTTAAGTTCCAATCTTCTTTGGGGAAGGATTGGTTCCATGGGAGGAGTTACAAGAATGTTCAACCTTTGGTGCAACAGGTTGATTTCTTGGAAACTGTTTACTAGCCCCACCGTGAGATAATTAATACGGTCGATTAGTACTTCTTCTACGGATGTCATTTCATCGAGAGCTTCTCGTAGTGCCATCACATAGCGCACAAGAGCTGCTTCGATTGAAGGCCTTCATTCCCTACGACTGTTCCTTGAATGTGCTGAAGAGGTTCCACTATTCTGGCTTGACATTCTACGAAAAACAAGTCGAAAGAGTCCAGTTTAATGAAACAGTACCTCGACCACGGCCCCGTGCTCGCTGAGCACGGCCCCGTGTTCACCTCTCTGCAGGATTTTTAAACAAGGAATCTTGGAGCTTTAAATTATTTTTCTGACTTTTGAAGCATTTTTTAAGCAGAAATAACTTAAAACAGTGTTGTAAAACTTATTTTTGACAAGATTCCTTGAATAAAAACCTAGCAAATATCACATTAAACCTTGAAAACATGGAGATTTCAAACCTTAATGGAGGTTTTGAGGGGAAAATGAAGAAGAAGAAGAAGGCAATGGACAAAAGTAAAAAAGACAAGATTGTTGTTGAGAACCTTCTTTAGAATATACCTAGTATGGTATATGTGAAGATCCCACTAGATCTTTGTCTTTGGAATGGGTCCAAGAGTGTAGGAATCTTGCTACATTTATAGAAAACGACAGCACGCTGGACATGGCCCCGTGTCGGCTGGACACGACCCCATGTGCAGACAAATTTCTTTCACTTTCTTTTTTGTCCGTATTCCGACCGAAGTAAGACGGGAATCTTTGGGTGGACAAGGGGGCGTGCTGACCTGGACATGACCCCGTGGCTAGAAGTGTTTATGAAGCTTTGTATATCGGAAAGGTTGATTTTTAAGCTAAATACCGGTGGGCAAAACCAACCATTATTTCCCTTATCCGGGCTCTCATTAAAGAAGGTATATATCGAATCGCTCAGGTCTATATATGCATCGGCGGAACCCGATGGGGAGTCCTTCACGGCACAATCGACACAGGGACGACTATCGCTCAAGTCCTCGCAAGAGTTAGAGGTGATTTCGGGGTAACGATGTTGTTATAATCCGAATACGATCTCAATATTTCTCCTTGATCGTCGTCTTGAGAAGGATTAGTTATATACATCTCAAGTTCTCTTATCAATTGGAGAATTAACTCTTCCATTTGAAATAATTCTTCGAGAAGCATATCACCTTGAAGAGATGATTGAGAGCATTCGAGAGAGAGATAGGGATTGTTTTTACATTCGCCCATATTAAGGCTACAGGAAAACAATGGCTCCATATAGTGGGGAGTGTAATTTAGAAAATAAGATTCTAAATCTTTATGAGGTCCACCACATAATTGACACCACGTACCATAAGAGGAGCGAAAGTAAAAATGATCAGTATCGCTCATGTTTGCGTCAGAAATTACCAACCGTCGGGATCTTACGGTTCGGTTTTCAGTAACTGAAGCTTGGGCACGGGGTGTGTTCAGTGGGCCCGGCCCCGTGTTCAGCTACTGTCTGACTTAAAACAGGATTGCCAGTACCAAAGATTGGGCACGGGGCGTGTTCAGCGGGCACGGCCCCGTGCTAATCTCTGCAGAAGCTGGAAAATTAAGAAAAATCCTAAAAAAGAAAAGAAAAATAAGAAAAACGATTAGGCCGTTGATTCCTAACTTTCTTAAAATCCTTGTGTCCCCGGCAACGGCGCCAAAAACTTGATGTGCGTGTAGTGCGATATGTTTTATGTATATTTTAAGCCCTTTTTAACACTTTAGTCAAGTTTTAAATTTATAAAACACGATATGCTACTAACACTAAACAAACATATGGGCAAGTGCACCCATCGTGAGCGTAGTATAGCGTTGGTAAGATACGGAGGTCGTCCAAGTACACAAGAGCTTTTAGTACCGGTTTATCCTCAACGTCTAATCAAATCAAAAATTTAGAAAAAGGTTTTAAATATGAAAATAAAAACTAAAAATGTTGAAAATAAAAATAAAATAAAAATAGATACACAAGATGAATCACTTGGATCTGACTCGCCTTTAGTGTAAACTTTGATGATTTCTGTACTTTTGCACTTTTTAAGAGATTATCTTAGTTATAGTAGTAGACCCTCTTTTGAAGGTGACGTTACCCTCAACCTAGTAGTTACAATCCTAAAGGGTCGGAATATTGAAAGATAATTAATTAAGTTATTAATGCGTAATGTGGTAGGCCCCTCTTTTGAAGGTGACGTTACCCTCGGCTAAGTGGTTTGAGTCAGCAGGGATACAATCCCAAGTAGCCGGGTTAATGTATTAATAGTAGTTTACATATGAGGGGATCAAGCCATTTGTACCCCCGCCATCCAATACCAGAGGGTATTGAAGGAGGTCCTAGTAAGCTTGACCCAGGTCCTTGCAGGATCTATACACTGAACAAGGCAAGAACCTTACCAAACCATTCCCTTAACCCCCGACCAGGTAGCCAACATATCTCTGTATAGACCGTAGAGATATGAATGGTGTAAATTTTTTATTTTATATAGACAGTAAAATAACGCCAAGACACCACCGACAAATGATACGGAAGTTTCACCTTCAACATAAGTAACTAGTTATTAAAGTCATTAATACAAAACCAAATAAAAAGTGCGAAAAGATTAATAATCAAAAGTATTACACTAAATGCTTGTCTTCACCAAGTGATGTAAGAGACTTAGGCAAACATGGCCTTTGATTGTCAAGAACTCTTACTATCAATCTTGGATCCCGAGACTACTACACACACTCTAAGATGGATGATGGATGATGGTGGTGGATGTGGGTGTTGTGATGGTGGTGGAGTGTGGGTGAAGTGGTAGAGAGGTGGTTTGGTAAGGGATGCCTTTTAAGTGAACCAAGCACCTCTATTTATAGCCTGTACAGAAGCCCGGACACGACCCCGTGTCCGCTAGGCACGGCCCGTGTCCATCCTTATTCTCTTTCTTCATTAATTGCAATTTGTCTGCATTAGCTCCACACGCCCCCGTGTCCACTTGGCACGTCCCCGTGTGCAGAAGCGTATCTGTACTATCAAGATTTGCTTGGATTCTGCGGAATAGAAGCTGGGCACGCCCACGTGTCAGGAATAGAAGCTTCTAAAGCTTTGTCCTTTCTACAGACAACTGGCCACGCCCCCGTGTCCGCTGGGCACGGGGCGTGTTCAGCCTTCTATTTGCTTGTTTTTGCTTGGGAAGATGTTGTCGAGGGTCGGGCATGCCACGTTTATTCCTTTCCTTGTATTTATGTTAGATTTCGCTGCATATTTGATTCTTTTGTTCATTTGCGCTCATTTAGTCCTGAAAATACAAAAGGAAGACAAAAGCACACTTTTTCCAACATTAGTACTAAAAAGAGTTAGTTTTATGCCTCATTTAACGTAATTTATATGTTGCATTTTACACACATCTGGTGCATCACTGGGTTGAGCGAGCATACCCCCCCCCCGACTGAATCAGCCTATGTAGAGGGGTTAGATAATGAGAACCCGATGAACGTGACGATGGTGGATGCTATCAGTCAACCCCGGAGGTTGGCAGAAATTCGGCGCCGATGGATGAATGATAACAATGAGCTTCACCAGGCGCAGATTACCATTCAGGAGCTTATGGATGAAAAGTATTGCTTAGAAAGCCAACTCCAGGTTGCTGGTCTATGGGAGAGTTGGTTTGTCTCTGAGAAAAGCAAGGCTGGGGATGATTTGAAGCGTGTAACAGCTAATCTTGCTGAAAAAAGGGTGATATGGGCCCGCGATGTAGCAGAGAAAGATCATATCCTGTCCTATGCGAAGGCTGTTCGAAAGAGTTGGAACGTAAAGCCGTCCATGAGGCTCAAAAGGTGAGGTCTGAGTTGTCTGCTGAAGTGGAAAAGTTCCGTATTGACATCGATTTTGTTTATCAGGTGCAGGAGAGGTATCAAAGTCTGACTGTGGAGTTAGAGGCGTCCAATGCCAAAGTCCAAGCCAAACAAGTTGAGTTAGAAGAGCGGGAGGAACAGCTTAGGAAGCTGTAGCAGGTGTGTGACTCCCTCGTTTTCGAGAAGAATTAGCTTGTTCAATCTACAACCGCTCAACAGGCGTGCCTTAAAGAGGTGAAGAGTGCATTGGACCAGTCCAACGCCGAAGTGGATAGCCTGACCAGCCGCTTGGCTGGTTTGCAGGGTGATGGGAACTGGTTGATAACCAATGGCTTGGTTGGGGCTTTTGAGTATCTCTGTCAATCAGAGTCCTTTGTTACTCTCTTGGACCGCCTGTCTACTGCTGCTTATAAGTCAGGGCACCATGATGGAGTCCACGCGGTTTTGTTAGTTGCCAAAAACGGGTAGGATCACTCCCGAATGCCAGGAGAGGGGAGGCAAACTGACAACGAAGATGGCAGATGCTCTTGAGGTGGTTTATAATGACCTGTTGCCCGAGTACGTTGAGCTGGTTGACAAGGTGGCTGAAGACGGCGTGGACTCCTTACGCCAGATGCTGGATGTGGTGGAGGAAATTGGATAGGAATGAGTGTTGTTTATTTGATATTTCCACTGTTCCTTAGATATTTTGTAAAAACACTATTTGGTTTTGTTTGGGGTGCATGTAAGTACTCGATTTTTGTCAGACAATTAATGCAATTATCATTATGACGACGTCGTTTACGTAAGTGTGGCGATTTGACGTGTAATGATGCCATGCTATTAAATTTGTTGTCGTCATGGTTTTCAGCCCTCTACAAATTTTGTCTTGCTTTTTCCACATTTAGTAAGTGAAAAAGTGGACCGAAAATGCCATAATCGGAAAATTTCTGACATACTTCAAACATTGGATGCAGCGGAAGCTCTGGTCCTTCTCCAGGATCCGGTGACGGATAAGACGATGAGGGGTAGAAAGGCTAACTCCAGCGATACCATGCCTTGCATAAATAGGTCTTGCAAAGGTATCGGAGATGGCGGCCCTTCCCGTGCTCAGGTTAAGGCTGACGTTGATGTGGTGTTCTTAACGGCTGACACCTTGATGCAGGCATTTCCTCCCGAGTATGCACAACGATGTAGAGCGGTATACCAGCGACACCGGTGTGGCCGTCGATGTGTAAGTTTAATCGAGGCTCAAAAGATACAAGCTTGTCCGGTTGATGAGGTGAAAGTTGATAACTTGATCGTTGATCTTCATCCGTTGGAGTATTACGGTGAGGCATTGCACACCCCTGCAGAGGTGTTAGCAATGTTTCCCGACGTGTAGAATAGTAGAACATGTTCGTTTTTTTTATATTCCCTTGTGTTGGTTTTTGACAACAGGGACAAGTACTTGGTTTTGTAAGATAGTTGTATGTATTTATTACCAAAATACCTATCTTTTATAGTGGTTAATGTATCTATTACCAAGATACCCACTCTTAGCTCTGTATAGTTTTGGTTATCTGACTTATATATGAAAAATATTTCGTGTCAGAGACATTTTTTACTGTGATATGCAGTTTGAATGCGATGGTAATTTTTTTGTACTGTAATATGCAGTATAAATGCGATGGTAATTGTTATTGTACATGTAGGTAATAAAAGAGAATAAAAAGTAATTTTTATTAACTTAATAACTGAAAAGAAAAGAGACATTGTTCCTGATGGATTACACTTGTTCATAAAAAGAAAACAGTCAAACCCGCCTTAGGGGCGGAAGTCTACAAGTAACATTTTTTCAACTGAGCAGCATTCCAGCTATGTGGGACCGCTGTGCCATCGAGCCTGCATAGCCAGTAATCCCATTTGCCTAGGTATTCTTGGATTATGTAGGGGCCTTCCCAGTTGGGTCCTAGCTTGCCTGAGGATTACGCTCTGCTGGCCTCGTTATCCCGCATGACGTACTCGCCCTCCTTGAAGGTTTGTTGAGCCACGCGTTGATTATAATACTTCTCTAAGGTTTTCTTGTATTTTGCCTCGTTAATGGCGGCTGCTTCGTGCCGTTCTTACAAGAGGTCCAGGCCTTCCCGTAGAAGCCTGTCATTATCATCATCAGTCATTATGCGCCTTAGCGAAGGTAGCCCAACTTCTGCTGGTATCATTGCCTCTGTGCCGTAAGTTAGGCTAAAAGGGGTTCGTTGTTGCTTGTCTCAGGAATGGTTCGATGTGCCTAAAGGAAGTTTGGCAATTCTTCTACCCAAGAGCTTCCCTCATATCCTAGCCTTCTTTTAATTCCATCCAGAAGACTTATATTTGCCCTCTCCACTTGGCCATTTCCTTGGGGGTGTGCAACCACTGTAAAAATTTGTTGGATTTGAAACTCTGCACACCAATCTTGCAGGACCTTATCTGTGGATTGTGTTCCATTGTCACTCACAAGATATAGCGGCAATCCAAATCGGCAGACGATATGTTCCCATAGGAATTTCTTGGCATTTTCAGCAGTTATCTTGGCCAACGGCTTTGCTTCGACCCACTTGGTGAAATAGTCAATTGCCACGATTAAATACTTTAGCCTTCTTGGGGCCAGGGGGAATGGCTCCACGATATCAATCGTCCATTTTTGAAAAGGACATGCCGCTGTAACGGGAATCAAGTTGTTCTTAGGGCGGAGTGTCTGTGGAGCATACTTTTGACAGCTGTAGCATTTTTTGAGTTCGCCTACCGCGTCTCCATGCATCTCGGGCCAATAGTACCCAGCGTTTTGGATCTTAGTAACGACTGCCCGGGGTCTGACGTGAATGCCACATATACCGGCGTGTATTTCTTGGACCAAGTACGTAGCTTCCGATGGGGATACACACCGTAATAGTGGTCCCAAATACGACTTTCTGTATCAGATGCCATTGTGTACTTCGTATTGTAGCGCCTTTATTTTTATCTTCTGGGTGTTGCCCCTGGCGGAGGGTAATTCCCCTTTTACTTTAAGATGGGAGTGTACCAGCAAGGTTTTTCCACTGTGACGGCGGATACTTCTCGAGACTCTATGGAAGGTGACTGGAGCGTTTTCACCTTCACCTCCTTTTACATGCCAGAAGTAGCTAGCTTGCTTAGGGCGTCAGCTATTTGATTCTTCCCTCGATGTACATGATTGAGCGTAACGTTATCAAATAAAGCTATGAGTTCTTTGGTTTTAGCTAGGTACTTTGCCATTGTCTCGTCTTTGGCTTCATAGGTCTATTTCACCTGATTATTGACCAGCAAAGAGTCAACGTTTGCTTCGACCCGTGTTGCTCACATGGACTGGGCCATTCTTAGACCCGCTAACAGCGCTTCATACTCTGCCTAGGTGTTGGAGCATTCAAAGTCAAACCGCATGGCGTACATCAATTTTATTTCAACCGGGCTTATTAGCATGAGACCCGCTCCGGCCCCTTTTCTACTGGAAGACCCGTCTGTGTACAACTTACAGGTTTGCCTGGCCGTGCTAGATTCCGGTATGTCATTGACCGCCGGATCTTGTTGTCACACCCCAACCGATGGCGGAAACATCGGGGTGCGAGCACTACGCCTTCAGATTGCTCATGAGATTCCACAACACTAGAAATTTCATAATAGATTAAATTGATTCAACATTGTCTAAAACGAATAACCATCACATCAAGTATCAAATTACACCAGTTATCAAATATTGTTCAAAGTTTAATTAACTACGTGGGTTTCTAAGCATCACCCTAGCTTGATTCACTTGTTTCCGCATCATCCTATCAGCCTGCAACATGTATTAAAATAGAGTCAGTACAAAAATGTACCGGCGAGTAACAAGTTTGAATAATAGCGTAATAGGATAAAATAACTCATATCCATATGTAGTGTAACAAAATAGTTTCAGCCATGCTAGTGTTCGCAGTCCAACAAGTGATAGCCCAAGTATCCTGATGCTTTGTTGTTTTCCCAAGTCTCAAGGAAAACTAGAATCCTCCTAACAATACCCCCGAGAATAATGGGGAGGTGCATTTCCTATAGCGCTACTATTGTTAAGGCGGAACTACACACTCTGGACTAAACGCTCACATAGCATAAATAGAATACAAGAATCACAAGTTTCACATACAAATAGGATAGAGTTTAGTTTCCAAAAGTTTCAAGTAACATAGTTTAATAGAATACATGTTACATCCCAAAGTTTAAAGCAAAAAGGGATCGAGTATACTCACAGTGATGGCTTAACAGATCTACTGTTATTGGATCAAAGGGAGCCCTTTAGAATTAGCCTGATTAGATGCAACGAATGAGTGTTGGACAAAACAACGAGATTGCACAAGTGTCGGATTAATCACTGGATCAGATGGTTGTCCTACCAGATGGCCATCCGATCGGATTGCCAGTCGATTGAGATGACAAGTGTATAAGTGAACAGATGGTTGTTCGATCGAAAAATGACAAGTGAGATCATCCTTAAGAACTCAGATCTAAGAGATTTCATGGTGAAAAATGAGATTTCAAAGGAGAATCTCATAGAGAATGGTGTGTACATCAAAGATGTACAAGAATCTTGTGTAAAACGTACAGAAATCACTAAGAAATCGAAGAAAAGGAGAGTGCGTGCGTATGGGTCGAGTGAGGCTGTCACATCAGTGAAAATGGTGATGTGACAGGCCTATTTATAGTCTAAGAAGGTGTGAAGGCTGTGTGCACGGATCGGATGGCAACTCGATCAAGTGGCCATCCGATCGGGTGGTCATCCGATCGGATTGCCACTCGGCCAATCCATCTTTTCCGTGTTTTCGTCTTTGATTCTTTTCGCGCGTTAGATCAACCGTTGCGTTGCGTATTTATTGGATAATATTATAACTATATTATAGTAATAACACAAAAGATCCCAAAGTTTCATAGTTTCCGCCAGTGACAAGACTCTAGTCTCTCGTTCAACCAAGTCTCAAGCTTCACGAGCCTCAAGAGTCAAGCACCAAAGTATATAGAATTAAGCATTCCAAGTATATAGAATTAGGCATTCCAAGTATTTAGATTTAGACACTCCAAGTATATAGAATTAGGCATTCCAAGTATCTAGTATATAGCATAGAATTCACCAAGTACCAAAAGTATTACTGACTTCATAGTTCAGGGACTAAAATTGACAAATAGGCAAGGTCCAGGGACTAAACTTGCCAATAGCCTAAAGTTTAGGGACGCAGGGCGTTATAGTCTCCCCTCCTTTAGGAGATTTCGTCCCTGAAATCTTAGAGGAAGACTGCTCGAAGAGCTGCGGATGCTTGGCCTTCATCTCACTTTTCAATTCCCAAGTGAATTCGGAGCCACGTTTTCCTTCCCATCGAACCTTGACAATGGGAATTTTGCTGCGCCTCAATTGCTTGACTCCTTGATCCATGATTTCAACGGGTTTCTCCACAAAGTGTACAACTTCGTTTATTTGCAAGTTTTCGAGGGGAACCTGCAGTTCCTCGTCGGCTAGGCATTTACATAGATTGGATACGTGGAACACTGGATGTACGTTGTTTAGCTCTTGTGGCAGGTCGAGTCTGTATGCTACCTTGCCAATCCTTTCGAGTATCTTGAAAGGACCCACATAGCGAGGAGCGAGCTTTCCCTTCTTTCCAAAATGAACTACATCCTTCCAGTGAGATACCTTGAGAAGAACTCGGTTACCAACATCAAATTCCAGAGGCTTACGCCTATTATTAGCATAGCTCTTTTTCCTAGCCTTGATCAAGTTATCACGGATCTGAAGAATCTTATCCATAGTCTCTTGAATGATTTCTGGGCCAGTAAACTGCTTGTCACCAATCTCATGCCAGCTGAGAGGAGATCGGCACTTGCGGCCATACAAAGCTTCGAAATGAGCCATCTGAATACTAGAATGATAGCTGTTGTTGTACGAGAACTCAATCAATGGTAAATATACATCCCAGTTACCACCAAAGTCGATGACACAAGAATGGAGCATATCCTCTAGGGTCTGAATAGTATGCTCGGTCTGCCCATCCGTTTGAGGATGAAAGGTGGTGCTAAGATTCAAGTGAGTACCCATAGTGGATTGAATGGTTTGGCAAAGACGTGAAGTAAAACGACCATCACGGTCGGAGATTATATCAAGAGGTATGCCATGACGGCATATGATCTCATCGGTATAGATTCGAGCAAGTTTCTCCACCTTATAATCTTCACGAATGGGAAGAAAGTGGACTGATTTGGTCAAACGATCAATTATCACCCAGATACTGTCGTGACCAGAAGGTGTTCGAGGTAGCTTGGTAATAAAGTCCATAGCGATGCTAACCCATTTCCAAACTGGGATTTCGGGCTGTTCTAAGAGTCCTGAAGGTCGTTGATGTTCAGCCTTAACTTTCGTACAGGTAAGGCATTTAGAAACATATACAACAATGTCCTTCTTCATACCAGGCCACCAATAAGTCATACGCAGATCATGGTACATCTTATTGGCTCCTGGATGAATGGAGTAACGGGATTTGTGAGCCTCATTCATAATGAGCTCACGGAGGTTATCGCGATCCGGTACCCAGATGCGATTGAGGTAGTATTGTAGTCCATTAGGTTTAGTTTCAAGCTATTCAATTTTAGCGCCTTGGATTTCCACTTCTAGACTTCCTTCGTATGCTGACGAATACTGTGCGTCACGAATACACGCATGGAGATCATTAGAGATACGGATAGCATTTACATGAGTTTTACGACTAAGAGCATCGGCCACTACATTCGCCTTACCAGGATGATAGCGAATTTCGCAGTCGTAATTGTTAAGCAATTCCACCCAACGCCTCGGTCGCATGTTCAGTTCCTTTTGGTCAAAGATATGTTGAAGGCTCCTATGATCTGTGAAAACCACACACTTAGTACCATACAGGTATTGTCGCCATATCTGTAACGCAAACACAACTGCACCAAGCTCCAGGTCGTGAGTAGTATAGTTTTTCTCATGCACTTTGAGTTGACGGGAGGCATAAGCAATAACCTTGTCTCCCTGCATGAGCACACAGCCCAAACCACGGTTCGAGGCATCGCAGTATACCACGAAGTCATCATTCCCATCGGGAAGAGTCAGAACAGGGGCATTACACAAAAGTGTCTTAAGGGTCTGAAAAGATTCCTCTTGCTCGGGACCCCAAGAAAAAGGTCTCTCTTTCTGAGTCAACGAGGTGAGAGGAACAGCGATCTTAGAGAAATCCGAAATGAATCGACGGTAATAGCCCGCCAATCCTAAGAAGGAACGAATCTCAGATGCAGACTTAGGCGTACTCCAATTCTTCACAGCTTCGATTTTAGACGGGTCAACATGAATACCTTGCTTACTAACGACATGACCAAGAAATTGTACTTCATTAATCCAAAACTCACACTTAGAGAATTTAGCATACAAACGTTCACCACGTAAGAGTTCAAGCATCAAGCATAAATGTCGAGCATGATCGGCTTTAGTTTTAGAATAAATTATAATATCATCAATAAAGACTATCATAAAACGATCCAAATAGGGCTTACAAACATGATTCATGAGATCCATTAACACAGCGGGTGGGTTAGTCAATCCAAAAGGCATGACCACGAACTCGTAGTGTCCATAACGAGTACGAAATGCGGTCTTGGGTACATCATCCTCGAGTACACGAAGCTGATGATAGCCCGAACGAAGATCGATTTTAGAGAAACAGGACGCGCCTTGTAGTTGGTCAAATAGATCATCGATACGGGGAAGGGGATAACGATTCTTAATGGTTAGCTTATTAAGTTCACGGTAGTCGATACACATGCGGAACGAGCCTTCTTTCTTCTTGACGAATAGCACAGGAGCACCCCACGGGGAGGTACTTGGATGAATGAATCCCTTGTCGAGTAGTTCCTGAAGTTTAGTAGATAATTCTTGCATCTCGGAAGGTGCAAGACGATATGGAGCCTTGGCGATAGGATTCGCACCAGGTACGAAATCAATACGAAAATCCACAGATCTAGGAGGAGGAAGATCAAGAAGATCTTCGGGAAAGACATCGGGGAATGGAACGTCGCTTATGTTCTTCCCCTTGCTCTTTTGTTCCACTACGTGGGCCAAGAAAGCAAAGTTCTGCTTACGTAAGCATCTGCTCGCTTGCGTGCATGACATCAGCCTCATTCCTTTGAAGGTCGGTCTCCATAGACATGCAAGATATCACCAGACGGTAGAGGTAAACGAAGAAACTTCTCGTGACAAGCAATCTCGGCATGATTCTTACGCAACCAATCCATACCGATAATGACATCAAAACTACCTAATTGCATGGGTATTAAATCAATAGTAAACACATGGTCGTTAAGAATTAAGGAACAACCACGGAGAATAGAATCAACTAGAATAGACTTTCCATTGTCAATCTCCACCGAGAACAACTTAGGTAACATAGAGAGTGCACAGTTTAGCAAAGATTCAAATTCTACGGACACAAAGCTTTTGTCGGCACCAGTATCAAATTGAAACGAAGCATAAAGGTTATTCATGAGAAACGTACCATTTACGACATCATTGTCGTTACGAGCTTGGTTGGCATTTAGGTTGAACGCTCACCCACGAGCGGCTGGCTGCTGGTCCTGGTTCAGCTGAGGACACTGGTTATGAAGATGAGTAGTATCTCCACATTTGTAGCATGCACGAACAACGTTGACTGGCTTTGGGTTCTGAGGAGGAGCTGGGAGAGCTGGTAGGGCTGCCTGAGCTGGGGCTTGCTGAGCTTGTTGAGCTGGGTTAGCTTTACGACAATAGGGAGTCGTGTGACCATAGCGATTGCAGTTGGTGCACAAACGACATGCAGAAGCAACAAGATGATGAAAATTACAAGTGGTTCACTTGGGGTAAGACCCAGTGTACTGCTTCTTAACTTCAGGGGCAACACTGTTCTGAACGGTAGCAGCAGGAGCAGGCTTAGCAACAGGATTCGCAGTAGGAACAATAGCATTGCATCCTGAACCCTGAGACTTTTGCCTCTTGTTCTTGCTACCACGTGGCTGCTGGGTAACTTGATGTGCAGACTTGGAGGGAGCAGGGTTAGCAAACTGTTTATCACGAACACGATTGTTGTTGAGACTGGCTGCAAGACGGTAGACTTCCTCAATATTTCCTAGTTGAGTTGCTTTAATAGAATCACGCATAGCAGGAGGTACACCATTGAGGTACTTGGTT
Organism: Helianthus tuberosus; assembly: GCA_030545235.1. Lineage (NCBI taxonomy): Eukaryota > Viridiplantae > Streptophyta > Magnoliopsida > Asterales > Asteraceae > Helianthus > Helianthus tuberosus. The sequence continues at coordinate 64,124,201 of CM060360.1, read as the reverse complement.
ATCATTCGCTTAGAAGTAGAAACCAAGTGAGGAACAATCAAGCTGAGCTGCTTGAAATGTGTAGTATAAGCCAGATTATCGTCACCAATCTGCTTCAAGTGCCAGAACTCTTCTTCAAGCTTCAGTTGTTCATGAGGAGGGCAGAATTCAAGCATCATTAATTCTCGCACCTCAGCCCATGGAAGAGAATAGGCTTCTTCATTTGATCGGATGTTTCTCTCATTTGTCCACCACTCTAACGCTCTTCCTTGAAACATTCCCGTTGCACTCCTATTCTTTAGGTGTTCCGGGCATTCGCTGTTAATGAAAGTGACCTCGATGCTGTCAAACCACTCGAGCATAGCAGTCACTCCATCACTGCCTGTGAAAGACTTAGGTTTGCAAGAGACAAAATGTTTATAATTGAACTTTGTAGACTTCACTTTCTCCGTCTTAGAGTCAACAGAAGAGGGCGGGCGGAGTGTTCGATCCTTGGATCTCAGAGACGATCTTTGGCACGACTTGAGCGATCTGATCGGCCATGAAGGACATCATCTTTTTCTGAGATTTTTCCCTGGATCTCTTGAGAGTGTCGGAGTGCCTTCGAACAGACATCCTAATGATCCAACAAGAGGATCGTATAAGTCTAGGTTAATATAGATTCACAAACGTTAGACTAAGACTCAAGGTTCACATAGATACCGCAACCCACGACCTTCGCATGGCACGTTGTACAAAGTTTGGCGACATGTGAGAAACACTTATATATAGGAAGTACCAGCGGCGTATCCACCACGCTTCGGGCATATCGCTTCCACCTCGTATTCGGTGTCATGTTACGTGTCGTAAAATACACTCATCATCATAGATCCTCATAGACTACTTCAATAGTTTCACATTGATTCCAATAGATTCCATAGGTTTCGATAGATTAAATAGATTCATAGACTCCAATAGATTCAATAGTTTCCAATAGATTCATGTCAGCAACCCACACACAACGAAATCCCGCATGGCACGTGCTACGAAAGTTCGACAACATGATGGAAGCACTTATATATAGGAAGTACCAACGGCGTATCCACCATGCTTCAATCATGCCACGTTCCCCTCGTCATCGGTGTCACGCTTCGTTAACCACAACATTAGATTCCACCACTTTTCACAACATAGGTTAACCAAATAGATTCAACATAGACTATCCTTCTAGATTCAACATAGATTACCCAAATAGATTCCACAACTTCAATCCGAGCCTACAAAACTACAAACTTCACTTAGCGCATGGTACGAAGACTTGGTAAAATGCTAGAAACACTTATATATAGGAAGTACCAGCGGCGTATCCACCATGCTTCGGACATGCCACGTCTTCCTCGTCCTTGGCGCTAGGCTACGTTTCGCATTTTGTTTCTCAAAACAACACATACTTAGATTACATGTAGATTACGCTAGAGTACGCATAGATTACACATAGATTCCTCATCGATTACTCAAGTAGCTTCCCATAGATTAGATTTTAACAACTTACCACCGGTCTGCAAAACACTAAGTTTTGTATGGCACTTACTACGAAAGTTGGTAACATGTCTGAAACACTTATATATAGGAAGTACCAGTGGCGTATCCACCATGCTTCAGACACGTCACTTCTGTCTCGCATTTCTATGCCATGTTTCGTTTAGTGTTTTACAACCATGTTAACGCGTAGATTTACCAGGTAGGTTCACATAGTATCATAGTCGATCAAGATTCCCACATAGGCTATCATGATAGAATAAAGCTTCATAAATTTAGTTTGATTCTGAGATTAGAATTAAGGTTTTAGATTGCGGACATACGTGCGATTCATGTAAAAAGCCTCAAAATAAACGAAGAATCAAGATAAATGAAGAATTAAGTTTAAAAGCACATGTAAAATCGAGATAACATAAAATATAGGTTCATAAAACATAGAGTGTTCCGGGTAGAGGAACGATGACTAACCAAAATGATTCGAACCCCTTTCTAATTGAGGCAACGCATCTTGACTTACTTAGACAAATACGTCATCGATGTTAGGCCTACGATATTCGTCCTTTTAGTCATTTCACGTTCCTAATTGAATGGGAGTTTCGAGACTTTGGCGAGACATGAAAACATCAAAGAGTGGGACTAGTTATCAAGGTCTGAGTTTCACCTCTAACTTGACAACATCGTACCCTAATAGCATCGGTACTTATCCGCAGACAAGACCTACTAGAATAATAAGGAGATTTTCCATCAAGGTTCGGATGTCACTCCTGTCTTAAGGGCAATCTCGTGCAAAATATAAACACTGATGAACAGTGTTTTCAAGTATCAAGTGTCAGTTGCGTCAGCCTCAGGAAAGGCATGTAAGTTTAGCAGGAAGTGTTGCTAGGAAGCAGATACGGTAGAATGCATAAGTCATAAATAACATATAAGAATCAAGATTCCTAGAACTATAGACTAGGGAAAGTATTCCTACTTATCCTAATTCCCTATAGTTATGGGTCTGATACCAATCTGTCACACCCCAACCGATGGCGGAAACATCGGGGTGCGAGCACTAAGCGTTCAGATTGCTCATGAGATTCCACAACACTAGAAATTTCATAATAGATTAAATTGATTCAACATTGTCTAAAACGAATAACCATCACATCAAGTATCAAATTACACCAGTTATCAAATATTGTTCAAAGTTTAATTAACTACGTGGGTTTCTAAGCATCACCCTAGCTTGATTCACTTGTTTCCACAGCATCCTATCAGCCTGCAACATGTATTAAAATAGAGTCAATACAAAAATGTACCGGCGAGTAAACAAGTTTGAATAATAGCATAATAGGATAAAACAACTCATATCCATATGTAGTGTAACAAAATAGTTTCAGCCATGCTAGTGTTCGCAGTCCAACAAGTGATAGCCCAAGTATCCCGATGCTTTGTTGTTTTCCCAAGTCTCAAGGAAAACTAGAATCCTCCTAACAATACCCCCGAGAATAATGGGGAGGTGCATCTCCTATAGCGCTACTATTGTTAAGGCGGAACTACACACCCTGGATTAAACGTTCACATATAGAATACAAGAATCACAAGTTTCACATACAAATAGGGTAGAGTTTAGTTTCCAAAAGTTTCAAGTATCATAGTTTAATAGAATACATGTTACATCCCATCGTTTAAAGCAAAAAGGGATCAAGTATACTCACCGTGAGGGCTTAACAGATCTACTGTTATTGGATCAAAGGGAGCTCTTTAGAATTAGCCTGATTAGATTGCAACGAATGAGTATCGGACAAAACAACGAGATTGGACAAGTGTCGGATTAGTTGTGACAACTCGAAATTTAGAACCTTTCGTGTATCTTAGTGTAACCTACTTGAAACATTATGTGACCAGTTTACGTATTGGTGTAATGATATATGTGAACATCCTATGTGATTATATGTTATGTTTATATGTATGCTTGTATGTATGGGTGTGATTATGTGAACCGAGACACAAGAACCCAACTCGAGATCATGTGGTCTCGAGTGAACAGTGCAACATATGGGCCGGTTGGGCCGTGCACCTCATCCGAAACCCATTAGGGTGCACCATGGTGGAACAAGTATATAATCCTTAGTGATAGCCACACTTGTCATTTTTGGGCAAACAACACACATACTCCTCCACACACACACTCTCACATTCTCTCACTAAAACCCTAGACACCAAACATCACATTTCTTCTCTTTCTTCTCGGATCAAACCGAAGACCACAAGGACCCTCGGATCAACTCGCACACACCCCTTTCGGAAGCTTCATTCTTCACCACTACCTCTCTAACCGGTTAGTGATTCATGCTAGATGTTGTGTTTCGGTTTGATGATGATGTATGATGAAGATTATGTGATAACATGTTTACTTGTTAAGCTTTTTGCATGATGAATACACCCTTCTTGAGTAGTCGGTTCATAAGTGCTTCATGTTATGTGTTTATATCCGGTCGATGAGGATTATATGATAATGTATTGATTTTATTAGAATGAATAATGTATGCTTGACTATGGATGAGTGTAATCGGTTCCATATAGGCTCAAATCCGAATGGTTTGGTTATGTTTAGGAGGTTTGTGTTCAATGAAATCGGATTAACACATGTTGATGATAAATCCTATATAAGTGTGCTATTGTTTTGATCGAACATGATAGAAGTATGAGCCAATGATGTTACTAACTTGAGTTCAGGCCATAATAGATTTTCTTGATGAAGCATGTTGGTTATGATATGATGAACTACTTGAATACTTGAAGAACATGATGAATATGATATGAATGTGGCTTGAATATTCAAAAACTTGTTGTTTGATCCGTTTTTGATTAGTAGTAGACAAGGAAACATGTTTGTGGAATATCATTGGTTAGTACATTATCTCATGAACATGAAATTCTATTGGTTTAGTACATGTACCAGCGATCAGCAGATGTCCAGCCGAGACCTTCGGTCTCGACTCGAGACCACCATATGTCAACTCGAGATCCCCGGTTTCAACACAAGTTGCGAGTCGAGAACCTATAGTCTCGACTCGAGACCACACTTGATCAGCACATAAACATCATGACTCGAGACCATACTTGCGAGTCCGGTTGCGACTCGAGACCAACATATGCATAACCCGAGACCTCATCAGTTGCGACTCGAGACTTGTAAGATATAACTCGAGACCGCACAGTCTCGACTCGAGACCATGTGCATGTGCACACTGTTTGGACTTGCACCCCATTACGGGCTTAGGAAATTGGGCCGGACTTTTGGGCCTAATGCATGGACCTTGTACGTTCTGCTGTATATGAATGTTATTTGGGCTGCCATAAATGAAACTTGCATGCAATGTGCTAGCATACGTGTAGAAACATACATGCACTACCTAAATACGAACCTGACGTGTACGGTATCTATGTTAGGACGTAGTTGACCACTTACAACTTGATTGACTTTTCTGTGTATCTGCCGAGCAAACCAAGGTGAGTTCACACCCTCTACAAAGCATGGGATTCCTAGGGGTCGGGAATTGGGGTAAGGAACATGGGTTCCTCGTCCTCCTTGGGTAGGACAGCATTGGTTCAGGAATGTAATTCCTCGTCCTCATGGACAGATAACTCGTACTAGACCAAAACTCTATCACGAAGTCCCTCCTTTTTATATCGACTTAATCGCCGGGCCAATGGCGAGCGGGTCATTAGTTAGATAGCGCTATTTAGGTCTGACAAACCTCACCCCGTGCCGCAGAGGATGGGCGTGAACTAATGGATCTGGGGCACGTCAATGATGATAGACATTGACAGTTTCAGGGCATATAAACATGACTACAGTCAGCAGTCGATATGGTAACGAGTCTAGTGTATACATGGGGTAGCCCCCACGGCCGAAATGCCAGATAACTAACACGGGGTAGCCCCCACGGCTGGATTTCCAGAGTAACCGGGAATAAACAAGTCACGTTTTTAACTATGGGGTAACCCCCACGGCAGGATGCCAGATAAAGGGAACTGTTTTCGAAACAACTTAAAACGAACACCCAACCGTAAACTCACTCAACTTGTTGTTGACTCGTTACTACATGCTTTGCAGGTCTTTAGGTACTTAGCTGGAGCTTGCATGGAAGAGAGTCGTTGTGGGACATGGACGGCTGTGTGCCATGTTAAAATTTGAAACAATTAAACTTATGTTTTGGTTTTAAGACTTATGCTTCCGCTTGCAACTTAAACTACGTTTTGTTTGAACACCAATTGTATTGGTTGGATTTTTTTAACTACTTTTATGTCTGTTCAATATGATTGGTGGCTGGATCCTGGTCAGTCACGCCTCCAAGCGGTGGTATTCCGCAGGTGGATTTTGGGGGTGTGACATTAGTCACTGGATCGGATGGTTGTCCGACCGGATGGCCATCCGTTCGGATTGCCAGTCGATTGAGATGACAAGTGTATAAGTGAACGAATGGCTATTCGATCAGATGGCTATCCGATCGGGTTGCCACTCAATTCAACTTGAAAAACGTGTGAAGGGAATGGATGACTGTTCGATCGGATGGCTATCCGATCGGGTGGCCACCCGATCCAAGTTCAAGATTCAAAGTTGCCTCGATCGGATGGCTGTTCGATCGGATGGTTATCCGATCGAGCTGTCACCCGACGATTATGACTTCAAGTTTCAAGAATGTTTAGGGTTAAAGGCAAGTGTCACTCGATCGGATGGCTGTTCGATCGAATGGCAATCCGATCGGATTTCCAGTCAATCGGGTTACCTTGTCCCGTTCTTAATTTTGTAAAACTCTAAGTTTCTGTTTAAAGCAACGACGACGTGGTACATACTAAGACAATGGTGAACCCCTTAGTGTATAGCTGATCCGATCAGGTGGGAATCACCCCAGTCCGCTCGGTCATCCGTTCGTGACGGTGCTCGTGTCAGAATCCGTACTCCGGTCATCTTCTCTAGTAGCAATCCCTTTCCAAGCCGACTCCAGACTAATAATCAAGTTTACAGTCCGTTTAGATCCGGATCTCACAGTCTTTTGTAAAAGTTTAAGAAGAGATGAAAATAAACATGGGTTTTTAGCTTGAAAAGTGTAGATCTAGTATAGATTTAGTGTAAAGCGCATGAAATTCCTTAGATCTAAGCTAGATTCTATCAGGAATGACATCATATAGTAGTTTGTACAAACCACCTTGATGACATCATCCTTAAGAACTCAGATCTAAGAGATTTCACGGTGAAAAGTGAGATTTCAAAGGAGAATCTCGTAGAGAATGGTGTGTAGATCAAAGATGTACAAGAATCTAGTGTAAAACGTACCAAAATAGCTGAGAATTCGAAGAAAAGGAGAGTGCGTGCGTCTGGGTCGAGTGAGGCTGTCCCATCAGTGAAAATGGTGATGTGACAGGCCTATTTATAGTGTGAGAAGGTGTGAAGGCGGTGTACACGGATCAGATGGCAACTCGATCGAGTGGCCATCCGATCGGGTGGTCATCCGATTGGATGGTCATCCGATCGGATTGCCACTCGGCCAATCCATCTTTTCCGTGTTTCCGTCTTTGATTCTTTTCGCGCGTTAGATCAAGCGTTGTGTTGCGTATTTATTGGGTAATAGTATAACTAGATTATAGTAATAACACAAAAGATCCCAAAGTTTCATAGTTTCCGCCAGTGACAAGACTCTAGTCCCTCGTTCAACCAAGTCTCAAGCTTCACGAGTCTCAAGAGTCAAGCATCAAAGTATATAGAATTAGGCATTCCAAGTATTTAGATTTAGGCATTCCAATTATATAGAATTAGACATTCCAAGTATCTAGTATATAGCATAGAATTCACCATGTACCAAAAGTATTACTGACTACATAGTTTAGGGACTAAAATTGACAATTGGCAAGGTCCAGGGACTAAACTTGCCAATAGCCTAAAGTTTAGGGACGCAGGGCGTTACACTTGTATTACTTCTCCGTCAGGGATTTCAGCTAAGAAATCGGCGATTACTTGCCCCTTGATAGCTGTTCGTTTTCGATATTCAATGTATAGGGCTCCCAGCTAAATTACCCATTTAGCTAACCTCACAGAGATTTCTGGTTTGTGTAAGATTTTCTGCAGGGGATAGTTTGTTAAGATTTGCACCGATTCCCTTGGAAATATCTTCGGAGACGCCGGGTAACATGAACTAGTGCAAGTACCAGCTTCTCAAGTGTTGGATAACGCGTTTCAGGTCCCGCTAGTACCCGGCTAATGTAGTATATAGGTGTTTGTTTGCCATCCCTTTTGACCATGAATACCGCGCTTACAGCGTTGTGTGCTACCGCTAGGTACATTTTTAAAAGTTCTTTTGGGCGTGGTGCTGTCAGCATGGGTAACCTTTCGATGAACTGCTTCATGTCTTGCAGGGCTTCCTCTGCTTCACTGGTCCATTTGAAGTTATTCTTGTTGAGGCAGTCTTTCAAGGTTTTTATGAAGGGCAAAGACTTTTCAGCATGTCTTGCCAGGAACCTGTTATAGCAACTAAACGCCCATTCAACGCTTGTGCCTCTTTCAGAGTTCGGGGTGATGGCATTCGCGTTATTGTGGTTATCTTTTCTGGGTTGGCACTAAAGCCATCCCGGATAACCACCACCCCAAAAACTTGCCTTCTTCTACCTCGAATGAACACTTTTTGGGGTTGAGCTTGATGTTATACTCTCTTAGTTTTCGAAAAGTTTCCTCGATATCCTCGAGCATTTGTTTTTCTTCCATGCTTTTGATTACCAGGTCATCGACATATACTTCCAAATTTCTGCCTATTTGCTTCTCAAAGGCTTTGTTCATGAGTCGTTGATAAGTGGCCCCGACATTTCGTAGACCAAAAGGCATCTTGGTGTAGCAAAAGATGTCTATATCGGTGTGAAGCGCCGTTTTTTCCTCATCTTCTCTTGACATCTTGATCTGGTGATAACCCTTATAGGCGTCTAAGAAACACTTGTACCTAAAAGGGACCAAAGAGTCAACTTTGAAGTCCATCTCGGGTAGTGGATAAGCGTCTTTAGGGCAAGCCTTGTTTAAGTCTTTAAAGTCAATGCATATCCGCTATGTGCCATCTGGTTTCTTGACCATAACGGGGTTTGATACCCATGTATGATATTTAGTTTCCTGGAGGATTTCAGCTTCAACCAACTTTCGTACTTCTTTTACTACTGCATCTCTTCGATCAGGGGCCATGCTACGCTTTCCCTGGGCCACTGGTTTGATGCCTGGGAGTGTAGCTAACCTGTGCTATGCCTTATCCCGAGGTATCCCGGTTATATCAGAATGTTCAAAAGCAAAGATATCGCCATTCATCCTTAGCAATTGTTTCATGTTTTTTTTACTTCATAAGAGAGGCTGTCTCCTATTGTAACTGTTTGCTCAGGGTGGCGTGTGCTCAAAACCCACCTTTCTGGGCCGATGGCACCTGTAGGTACTTGCCGATATCTTTTGGTATCCAAGACTTCACCCGCCTTGTCCCGGTAAACTGTTGCATTCCCTCTTGGTGTGGGGAACTTCATGAATCCTCGCGCTGTGGATACAACAGCGTCTAGCTTCCCCAGAGTAAACCTTCCGATTATTACATTGTGATAGGATTTAGCACGTACCACAAAAAATGTGAGGAGTATGGTCCTTTCACGATGGGCGAGTCTAAATTTCACCGGGAAGGTGATTTGGCCGATTGGATCAACCTTTTCTCCAGTGAACCCCTTTATAGGGGCATGTACTGACTCGAGCAACTTTTTATCTTCCGGTTGCATCATGTTGAAGCAGTGCTCATAGATTATATCTTCAGAGCTCCCGGTGTCTAACAGGATCCTTCTCATGTTGTAATCGCCTACAACGTCAGATATGATGAGGGGGTCAGTGATAAGGTGTAAATCCTCAACACGTGGTTCGACCGTCATGGTTGCCAGCATTCAAGGCTCGAGTGTGGAGAAACTCCGTTTCGCTCCCTTTCCTTTATCGGCGTATACCATGTTTAACTCCCGCTGTCTCTTGCCTGCCCCTTTGTCAGCATCTTCCTTGTTAAGGGGCGGGCCCTGCTTTATATCTCGAACCAGGTGAGCCAACTTCCCCGTCTTCACATAATATTTGATTTGCTTCTTCAACTGATAGCAATCGTTAGTTTCATGTCCACTACCCTTGTGATATTCACAGTATTTGCTCGCATCTTTATTCGGTGTGTCTTTCAATGGCTTGGGAGGGTTGAGTTTTAGATTCTCAGAAGCCAGGATTTCAGCTGGCGTTTTACTCAGGTTAGGATATTCAGACCTTGACTTAGAGAAGGATTCGTTTCTTGAATATGAGATCCTGGACCTGTCATACCGTCAGTCTGACCGGTCGCTTTTCTAGAACCTGTCTCCACTATTCTTTCCTTTGGAGTTTCGCTGCTCCCTATAGTCTTATTTTTTTGTGCTTCCTTTTTCATGTTAGCAACATGACTGGCCGCCACCGTCTTTTCTTGTGTGACGTACACTTTCGCTATTCTCACGATTTCATCTATGGTTGAGGGCACGCCATCCCGTCCATAAAAGGTCCTTAGTAATTCATCATCATTTACTCCTTGTAGGAAAGCACCACAAGCCAGATCATTTGTTATACCTAGGATCGCCAGGCTTTCTTTATTGAATCTGATGATGAAACTCTCCACCGTCTCATTATCTCGCCGACGAATATGGAGGAGTTTGTTTCGATCTTTTGTGTGTCGCCTTTGTTGACTGAACTGTAGCTGGAACTTGGACACTAAATCCTCGAAACTATCAATTTCCCCCACAGGTAAGCTATCCCACCATACCCGCGCCGCCCCTACTAGTGTTTGAACGAACATCTTGCACCAGAGAGGCATAGGCCAGCAGGAAACCTCTCCAGCACTTTTGAACAGATTTAGATGGTAATCAGGATCGCTCAAACCATCATATTTGCCCACTGTCTGGGGCATCTTAGGTTTTTCCCTGATCGGGGCTTCAGCGATTCTTCTTGTGAATTTGGACCTGAAAGTAGCGTCTGCAAGCTTGTATGGTCTGGTGAGATCGTCATCTTCCCCATTGATAGGCTGTACTTGTTGAGTTGCCCCACCCTGGTGTATTCCTTGGGTAACCGGGGGCTGTGATGTGGGGATGTTAAGTGTGGAACTGGGACCCCCGTTTGGAGAGAAATGAGGTCTTGATGTGTTACCCCTGTCGTAAATAGGTTCCGCCGTAGGTGAAGTCTAACCATAAGTTGGTTGTGATGTCGGAAAGGACCACAAGGGCGGCATGTAGGCCGCGTAAGGCGGTTGTTGAGTGTAACTTTGTGCTGTCATCTGAGGTGAGTATGCCTGGTTGTTCTATGGGGGTAGGTACCCGTAAGGAGGTGCATAGTAATAGCCCGGGAAATAAGCTTGATTCCCAGGTGTGACTGGAGCGTTCATGATTCCGGCAGACATAACTATCGGCTGATGGGGTGGCGTGGACAACGCTGCTATAAGCGCCGCTGAATACATCGGTGGCATAGCGTATATGAGAGGCGGCTGATAATACTGCGCTGTGTAATGTTTCCCGGGCCCGCGGATGTGATAACGGGCATGGTGCTGTGACGTATTGTTTGTACACCTGCCGTTGACACCAGGGAAGAAGCAATGGTGGTTGCTGTGGTTGGCGCCACCGGTCTTAGTTGCCATGAGGTGTATGAGAGAGGGTCTACGGCTGCCGTCCAAGAAGGAGCGACTTAGGCCCTCGAAAAACACGGTGGTACTTCTGCTTCAAACTCCTGGTCCAAAGACCTGGTTACGACGGGTGAGGCCGGCATAGTGGTAACCACAGAACTCGCCATCAGCAGCGGATTACTGGTTATTACTACTTGGTTTGGTGATGTTGCTGTGTTCTGATCGCTTGCCGTTGGGTCTAAGTTCACAGATGTTACCGAATGGTCCCACGGATGGCGCCAACGAAGAAACACTAACCTGAACGGTAGGCTCCGACTAGGATTTCAACTCTTGGCGATCCGAACTGCTAACTGCAAAACAGAACACCGTTAGGACTCCTTACAGGAATGGGGTTATTCCTGTAACCACCCTCCGGCGTGAGAATAAGTCTCGGTTTGGGAGTAAGAGAATATGTGTAGAGAGAGAGAGAGAGTAAACGAGAGTAGAAGTTGTGCACCTTTGATTTTTACCTCTATTTATAGTTTACCATTAGGGTTTCCTCTAACTTAGGATGGACTCTGATAAGTTAGAGATTTGCATGATCTTCCCAAAAGATTGGGGATTCGGTTACGTGGTTTATCCATGCAGAATAGAAGATTCTAGAATAAACATGTGTAATTATATATTTATAATAAAATAATAGGTAATGACCGGGTAAGGTTAGCCAATCCGGGTCATACCTCGTCAACTGTAATATTATATTACGTTATCCAAAAAATGCATGTGTTTTGTAAGGGTAATGTAAGTATAACTCATTTTTATAAACGTCACATGTTTAAAACTATGACAAATTGTCAGTTTTGTATAAGTGAGTAAATACCTGAACTGTATAATCCTCGTAGGTAAATTTTTTAGAAGTCAGGTCTTAGAGCATTCTCATCCAATCCATCAAAACTTGTGAGGGTGAGTTTTTATATTGTAAAGGGTAAAAAAAGTGGTTGTGAGTGGAGGAGAGAGAAAATGTTACTGTTCATCTGTATATTTGGGGGGACACTGTTCACCCAGTATAATTTTTTTAATATATATTGAAAGTGGTTGTGAGTGAAGGAAAGGGAAAAATGTGATGATAATATTATTTAATTGAAAAGGAGAGAGAAAAAGTATTTGTTTTTAGTGGAAATATATTGATATAAGAGTTGTTTTTTAGTGGAATGTATGTATAATTTGATGGATTTGATGAGAATGCTCTTATTTGTTGAAAACATTTTATATGCTTCCACTCGGTTAACATTTCAACCCCGTTTATGATTTACCCTACAATCAGGACTAGGACCACTGGCCTAGCGTGATTCAAGACCCAAGATCTGTTTTCGTTTGTGTATTTTGAATCTACTTCCGGTGGCTTTCGGTCGTTTAGTCCACTTGATCTGTTTTCATTTGGTATTTTTCCCTTTAGGAGAGTTGAACCTTGACATCAAAATTGATCATAAACCACTAATAAAACACATGTACAACACCACAACAGTAATAGTGTACATATGGATAATTTTGATGGGACATAAACCTTTAAATTACATTTTTTTTATAAAAAGAAACTCATCTTTTTCTTGAGTTTCCTGGTCTCTTTTCTTACTGGAAGTCAACCTTTTGATTTGTTTTCTTTTTCATACTCTATAAAAGAATTGCAGGAAAAAAAACAGATTAATGGCTCCAGCTGCTCTGAAGTTCTAAATCAGTGGGTTTTAGCCATCAAAGATTGGTGATGAATTCATGGAATACCCGACCAACTTGACCCTGCCAACCAGATAAAACCATCCCATCCCCATAGGGCCATATGGTCTAATCCTCGGCCTCATTTCTGACGCTAATCGGTTTGATCCTGGGTTGGTCCGGGTTTGACCCATTTCTTGTTGGTAATAAGAGATAAACAAAAACAGTTTCAGCAAAGCAAAAATGAACAAGTTATGGGACAATTTTCTGACTTTATATTCTGGAATGGGAAATGCTTTCTACTGTTCAATACAAAAGGAAATTGCAGAGAATGAAAAAATAAAATAGAAACCTACTACTATATTACGTAAATTGAAAAACAACTAAAAGCAGTAAGTAGAGAACATGGGAAAACACCCCCACGTTCACAAAGTGGGTCAGCTACCCACTTCCGTTTGCTTCTCCTTTTTACTCGGTCCTTCGGTTTATCAATCCAGCTCATGACCCAGTCAACATTAAACCACACTCTCCCCGTTAATGTTGAACCGGGTCGCCAAGATCTTCAATCCCCAACAGTGCTCTCATCTCCCCGAACTTGATTCGAGGTAATGCCTTCGTCAATGTATCAGCCTTTTGAAGCTCCCCGCTAACATGTTGTACTTGAATCTGCCCCCGCTCTATACATTCCCGAATAAAATGATACTTCGTGTCAATATGCTTGCTGCGTCCGTGGAACACTGGGTTTTTCATTAAGGCTATCGCTGACTCATTATCAACTAACAATTTCACCTGCTGAGGTGCCTCTCCTGTCAGGTCACTTAACAAATTTCTCAGCCACAAGGCTTGACAAGCGGCTGAGGTAGCAGCCATAAGTTCTGCTTCACAAGAGCTCAACGCCATTGTCCTTTGTTTCTGCGAAGCCCAAGTGATTAAATTGTTTGAATGATAAAACACAATACCAGTAGTACTTCTGCCATCATCCAAACCGTGACCGCTGTCACTGTACCCCAGCAGTTTACCATCACCTCCTCTGCGATATTTTAAACCAAACCCAACAGTCCCTTTTACATACCGTAGAACTTGCTTCAAAGCTTGAAGATGACACAACTTTGGCTTCTCCATAAACCTGCTCAGCACTCCAGTCGAGTATCCCAAGTCGGGTCTTGTGTGAAGTAAGTAACGAAGGCTACCAATGAGGCGTCGATACATGGTTGCATCCACGCACTCACCTTTATCATCTTTCGTTAACTTCGGCTTCGGGTCCATCGGTCACATCGATGGATTACAATTTTCCAACCCGGCTGCCTTCAATATTTTTCGAGCATACCCAGATTGTTTTAGTGCAACTCCGTCTACACCTTGAGTAACCTCAATTCCAAGGTAGTAAGACAAAAACCCCAAATCACTCATATCAAACAGTTTCATCATCCTATCCTTGAACCTCTTAACTTCTAGTTCATCTGACCCAGTTACTATCAGGTCATCGACGTACACACCTACAATAAGAAGTGAGTTTGAGCACTTACTTTTGTACACAGCTTGTTCCTGAGCACATCGAGTGAAACCGAGATCTTTAAGTGACTTGTCGAGCCGAGAATTCCATGCTCTTGGAGCTTGTCTCAATCCATACAGAGCCTTCTTAAGTCTGTACACCTTGTCTTCCTTTCCCTTCACAGTAAAACCCTCTGGCTGAGTAACATAAACTTCCTCCAGTAATTCTCCATTGAGAAATGCGGATTTAACATCTAAATGGTGTACCTTCCACCCTTCTTTAGCTGCCATAGATAAAATAAGCCGAATTGTTTCTAACCTGGCCACAGGAGCGAACACCTCTTCAAAATCAATCCCTTTTCTTTGGACGTACCCTTTCGCGACTAATCGGGCTTTACACTTGGTAATCTGACCATCAGCATCTCTTTTGAGCTTATAAACCCACTTCAGACCTATGGGCTTATGACCGACCGGTAAATCGACCAACAACCAAGTTTGGTTCTTTTTAATTGATTCCAGTTCTGCTTCCATTGCCCTTTTCCAATCACCGTATCGAATTGCTTCTTTGAATGTTGTTGGCTCATCATCCACCAATAACAACTCTTGGCCATACATGTTATGTACCTGCTCATCATTCATCGTTGTTGTCTCTTCATAAATCGATTGAACTGATCGTAACCCCTAGGGAGGTGTGTGATCGAATAGTGCATCACTGTGTGATACATCTTCATTCGCTGATTGCTGGGTTCCATTGCCTTCTATTGAACTCGAATCAGAGTGAATTGAGTTCTCCTCTTCATACGTGCCTGAAAACTCAGCAAGTGGTGAAGTTGAATCTGAGTTAATTGGGAATGATGATGAGGGATTTTGACTTTCCTCATCATTTAATGTATTAGTGTGTGTGGGCTCCCCATGATGTACTGGTACATTGGCCCAGTTAGTTTGCAACATAGGTTCTTTGTTTGGGCCTGCATTCCAAGCCCACCTTTTCCCTTCAACAAATTCAATATCACCATTACGAGCAACACAGATCCTTTTATCCCTAGGATTGAACATGCGACTTGCTTTGCTTTCCTTCTCAGAACCCAGGTAAACCATAGCTACACCTCTATCGGTCAACTTATCAAGGTGTTTTCCTATCTTCTTGACATACCCCACACAACCGAAAACCCTTACATGGTCTAATTCAGGCTTCTTTTGCTTCCAACCTTCATATGGAGTTTTATTTTTGAAACTCCTTGTCGAAACCCGATTGAGAAGATACACTGAATGCCTGACTGCTTCACCCAAAGTGTTTCAAGTACACCCATCGTCTTCAAAAGAGCCCGTGTTACCTCCATTACGGTTCGATTCCGTCGCTCTACAAAACCGTTCTGCTGTGGAGTGTACGGTGCGGTTAACTGGCATCTTATCCCCTGTTCTGCACAAAACTGGTTGAACTGTTTTGATGTGAACTCGCCACCCCTATCCGTTCTTAACATTCCCACACTTAATTTTCTTTCTTTACTCTCCTTTTCAGCTTCTGCTCTAAATTCTTTAAATTTTGAGATTGCTTCATCCTTGCTTTTAAGTAAATATACCCACATAAACCGGCTGAAATCATCAACTATCAACATAAAACAGCGATTACCTCCCAGGGTTTGTGGCGATATCGGCCCGCATAAATCCGCATGAACAAGCCCGAGAGGTTTGGTTGCACGCCATGTTGTTTCTTTTGGGAACGGATGCCTAATCTGCTTGGCCATCACACATCCTTCACAAACTTGTTTTGGATGTTTGATGACTGGTACACCTCTTACCATCTCCTTCTTCGTCATCGCCTCTAGAGTTTGGAAATTCACGTGTCCCAGTCTTGTGTGCGATAACCATGCCTCGTCATCTAAACGTCCAAGTAAGCAAATCGGTTTTGAGGCCTTGAGACCAATTTTATATAACCTGTTAGATGACCGCTGCACTTTCATGATTAACCGCCCTGGTTCATCATGTACAGTTAAGAAGGCATGTCGCATCCTTACATCATAACCCTCTTCGGTCATTTGTCCCAAGCTTAAAATATTTCTATTCAAAGCTGGGATATAGTACACTTCTGTGACAGGTTGCTGCTCCCCATTCTTGTATTCAAACAAAATTGTTCCCTTTCCTTTAATCTGTACTTTCGATCCATCTCCGAAACGTACCGAGCCAGCAATCTTCTCATCCAGAACAGCAAATAAATCCTTCCGACCCGTCATGTGGTTACTAGCCCCATTATCGAGATACCACACGTCCCGATTCTCTCCAACCCGTCCTCCGTCTTGGTTTGGAAATACCTTGTTCTCATTCAATAACGCCATTTTAGATTCCTCTTCACCATGTACACTTAACAGTAGCGCATGCTCTTCTTCTTCGTGCGTTTGTGTTAAATTGGCTTCATCTCGCTTTTCTTTCGATTCTTTGCACTCCGATGCATAGTGACCGTACTGATCACATTTGAAGCATTTAATATGTCTCTTATCCTTGTTCTTCAAGTTATTTCCCTGATCATAATGCCCACCATATTCGCAACGATTACCCCTGCCCCGGTTACTACCTCGTCCTCTCGAACCACCTCGACCACCCCGGTCACCTCTTCCTCGGTTCCTATAAAACTGAGTCCTCCCCGAACCCTTTGAACTTGATTGGTTTTCTGCCTTTGAGAACAACAAACTGTTGTCACCTGGTTGGTTATTTTGGTGAAGTTTTAACCTGTCTTCATACGCCTTTAATCTGCCTATGGCTTCATCAAATGGCATCGTGTCAAGATCCGAGTATTGCTCAATAGAGGCGACAAGTTGTAAGTACTTGTCAGGGACTGAATCGAGCAACTTTCTCACTAGTTTTCCGTCTTCAAGCGTCGACCCGAGACTGCTGTATCTTGACACCATGCCCGACAACTTTCCCGCAAATTCGTCTATCGACTCTCCTTCCTTCATTTTCATCCTATCGAATTCACTCGTAAGCGTCTGTAGCCTCGCCTTTTGAACCCGCTCCGCACCCATGTACCGGACTTTCAACGAATCCCAGATCTCCTTCGCCGTCTTCTTCTTTGCGACCTGCAACAAGACGTCCTCGGGGATTGCTTGAAATATAAAGGCTCGGCTGTTTTGTTTTTCTTCTCGTCAACCACCG
The DNA here is from genome assembly GCA_030545235.1 of Helianthus tuberosus. Lineage (NCBI taxonomy): Eukaryota > Viridiplantae > Streptophyta > Magnoliopsida > Asterales > Asteraceae > Helianthus > Helianthus tuberosus. Next base: position 64,106,718 of record CM060360.1, on the reverse strand, counting down.
TTCCGGTTGTCGATTCAACCGATTCCCATAACCCTTGAGCATCCATCACTACCTCCATCTTGATGGCCCAAGTGGTGTAGTTTGTGGCTGTTAATGTCGGAATCTGGAGTGAAACAGAACTGGTTTCCTTTGGGGCTGTTGAGGTAGTGGCTATGTCAGGCATGTTGTTGAAACGAAGATACTTGGGCATATAAGAACAAGAGAATCACAAGGCTCTGATACCAAGTGTTGGTAATCAGAGACAAACAAAAACAGTTTCAGCAAAGCAAAAATGAACAAGGTATGGGACAATTTTCTGACTTTATATTCTGGAATGGGAAATGCTTTCTACTGTTCAATACAAAAGGAAATTGCAGAGAATGATAAAATAAAACAGAAACCTACTACTATATTACGTAAATTGAAAAACAACTAAAAGCAGTAAGTAGAGAACATGGGAAAACACCCCCACGTTCACAAAGTGGGTCAGCTACCCATTTCCGTTTGCTTCTCCTTTTTACTCGGTCCTTCGGTTTATCCATCCAACTCATGACCCAGTCAACATTAAACCACACTTCTCACCCCTAATGTGTATACATCCACAATTTTGATGGTGTAAAAAACTATATATTACTTCTATTATTAAAGAGTGAATTACAAGTTTTGTCCTTTATCTTTATAGAATTACAGGCGGTATCATTTACCTTTAAAATTGACGAGTTTTATACTTAATGTCTGATAATCTTGCAAGACTTGTCCTTTAACCCTGACCCAGTTAATTTTAACAGTTAAGTGAAGGGCAAATCGGTCCTTTTACTTATTTATTATATATATCCTTTTAATATTTATAAAAAAGGATATATATATACATCTCTTATTCCCCTCTCTGTACCGCCATTAACACCAACACCCCACCTGATTAGTGATTACTTCCACCAGCCACCACCTCCACATCCCTGTGACCACACCACCACCTCAACTTGACCACCTTCACCAGAAACCACCTACACATCCCTTCAAATCCCTAATTTTTCAAACCCTAATTTACCCTCAAATCCCCAAAGTTTCACATATCTCTTATTCAAATCATGGCAGCCAGCAGGAGCAAAATCACAGGTAGGTTGATGGCGGAATGGTGGCGACAAGGAAGAAGGGTTGTAGTGGTTGGTATTATAACTGAGCTAGCTTTCTGATTTTTGTAGAACAATCCTTTCAGAACATAACATGATTTATAACATCTTGGTTTAAGGTTTAGCATAACTTGTTTAGAAACACAACAACCAGAGCGGTTGATAGATAAAACACTATTTAACAGCAGAAATTTCATAAGAACATACATCAAACAATACTGGATTGTTAATATGTATCTATATCTAGTTAATAAACTGAATAAAGAATTATAGAGTGAATTTGAGTTATATTTACTTTCCTTCAGTTTGAGGGAATGGATTACTATAACGCGCAACACTGGTGTTGTTTGGTTGGTACTAAGAGAAGTACACAATCATTCTAGAACATAGCATAATTTAAAACGGTTCGGTTTATGATTTAGCAAAACTTGTTTAGGGAACACAATATCCAAAGGTGTTGGTAGGTTAAAACTAAAAACACTATTTAACTTCATAAGAGCATACATCAAAGTGATACCAACAAAGTGCAAACCTTAATTGCCAAGTAAGATATAGAAACAAACTATTGAATCATACGCTCATGGAAGAACTTCCGCAGAATCATCAAGCCTTGTCGTGCTCATCTATTAAGGCACCATGCTCTCAACATAATACCCGATTTGATTGACTTCCACGGTGGTTGACGATGGAATTTGATGACCCAGAGTGACTTGCAAATCTTTAAAACATTTGCTCTTCTTGTTATAGATAGATACACTATTTTCAATATTCCGAGAAAACTTGAACGCGAAAAAGATAACCTCATCCATATTAACGGACTATCTAGGTAAAGGCTCGCCTAGTTCGATCCAAGACTTGGGAAACGTAATGGTTTCTTTGACCCAAACACGATTCTCATAGTCTTGTAATGTCCATATATGGATTTCATTGTTTTCCAACACAAGATCATGATGAGCAACTCCTATACAGCCATTGACTTTTATGATGCAAGGTTTGAATACGTAAGTATCAAATTCATGGGGCTTCACACCTTGAGGCGTGTTAATTATTGTAAACTTCTCTGTTCTCAAGTCAAACCCCAAAATGTCATGTGTATCTATTCACACAAGCATTGTTGTAGAAGTACTCAAAGGCCAAACTATCCCAATATTCAAAACCAACAGGAGGCTCTAAATAGATCTTTCTCCATGAATAGTTTAACATAGAGTAAATCATAATCTCCATTATATGAGAAGACTTCCTGATGATTAAAATCTTATGTTCGTTTTTAGACTCATCGAATCCAAATAAGTAACACCCCTTTTGTAAAGGGTACTTGGAAAAATCCGAATCTAGTTGACGGAGTTTAAAAACCTTGTGTGTGCTAGGGTTAACAACGAAAACTTGAGCATCATAGACTCAAAGTATCTGGAACGCCATTTGACAAGCAAAACATACCAACCCGTTCAAATGTTGGGCTGTTGTGGTGTCATCAGAATCAACGTCGTCCAGTGTCATAACATGAGTGACGGGGCCACCGTCATGGGAGGCGGAAAGAAAGTGTCGTTTGCGAGTGGATTTATCGTAAGCGGAAATGAATAGGGCTGTGCGGTGGGGGCGAAGTTTGATGAATGATGGAGAGGAGAGTCGCGAGAACCATGGTTTAGAGAGGGACCTGAATTGGAGAATGGATTTGACGGGGAGTCTGGAGAAGATGTCTTCGATGATTTCAGTTGGGATTGAAATATTTGCTTTGTTGTATGCGGTCATCGATTGCACTGCTTCATCACTGTCCGGAGAAGTAGAGATTTTGCCGTGCAAGGGTTTATATATACTCAACTTTTTTTGGAATAAAGGAACGCTAAAAATATATAAATTTCAACTACTACAAAGATAAAAGGCTTACGTAAGCCGGTAATAGTGCAGCCATTCAATTGTCCAAAAAGGGCGGCAGGGGTAATAGTGTCAGGCAGCTGCCTGGCACTCCCCTATTGGCCCAACAAATTTACGATTTTATCCTTTTTTTAAAATTACGATTTTGTCATCAGTTAAAAATTTATGTTTTCGCCCCCGCTTAAAAATAAATTTACGCTTTTGCTCCCAGCTAAATATTTCAATTTTACCCTCGGTTAAAAATGACGATTTTGCCCCGTTTCAATTTACATTTTTGCCATTAGTTTTTTTCTTTTAAAAATACGATTTTCCCATCAGTTCAAAATTATGTTTCTACCCCCAGTTAAAAATAAATTTACGCTTTTGCTCCCGGCTAAAAATTCCAGTTTTGCCCTAGGTTAAAAATTACGATTTTGTCCCGTATAAATTTATAGTTTTCCCATTAGTTTTTTTCCCTCACAGCCAAGTAACGATTTTACCCTTAGCTTAAATTTATATTTTCCCCATCGTTTTTGTTTGTTTTCCTGGTGACATTACAAGTTTGCCCCCAGTATAAAATTATAGTCGTGCCGGTAACTTCCTGGCACTCCCCCGTTGGTCCATTTAGTTTACAATTTATCACCGAATTAAATTTATGATTTCGCCCTCAGTTAAAAATTACGTTTTTTCCCATCGTTTTAGTTTTTTTACCAAAAATATAAAGGTTTTTTTTAATTGGTTTACTCGATTTAATTTTTTCCCGTGTTAAGGAGTTGCCTAACACTAGCTCATTAGTCCTGAAAAATTACAGTTTTGCCCTGAGTCCAAAATTACGGTCTTATCATCGTTTTTGTTTTTTTTTCCTAGCAAAATTATAGTAGTCTTTTTTTAATTGGTTGAGAATTATTCGGCCATCGCCCCGCAACGCGGGCGGGGCATCTACTAGTTGTATATATAGGGCATGTTTGGCTAGGGGATGGTTCAAATGAAAACCACTTTTATTGTGAAAACTCGAAAACTAACTAAAAAAAGCCTAAAAAACACACAATTTTTTTTTCAATTTTTTTTATAAAAAATCGCTGGTTTTTATGTATAAAAAAACATTTTTTCAAAAAAAAAAAAAAAATTTTTTGTAGTGCACATGTGTAATACTACACATGTGTATGTGCACTACACAATTTTTTTTTTTTTTTTTTATATAAAAACCTGCGAAAATTGGTTTGCAAAAAAAAAAAATTGTATGTTTTTTTGGCTTTTTTAATTAGTTTTCGAGTTTTCACAATAACTAGTGGTTTTCATTTGAACCTTCCCCTATATAAGCTTATTTAAGTTAAAAAAAACTTTTGGGAAAAGAACTTATTGACTTATAACTTTTTGAAAATGAGTTTTTAACAAAAAGTGTTTGGATTAGCTTATGGGGTGGGAAAAGCCTATAAGTCAATAAGTTGTTTTTAAAAAAATGTCTGGCTTAGCTTATTGATGTAAAATGACTAAAAGCTAATAAGTCAATAAGTTAGTTCAAAAAGTCACAACATTCTAACTTTTCAAAAATGACTTTTTGATGACTTTTTCTCCTTCTCAAAAAGTCATTTTGGAAAGGACTTTTGCATTTGACAAACACTAAAACTCCTTATTGGCTTTTTGATCAAGTCAATAAATCAATAAGTTGGTTGGAAAAGATTAGCAAAACATGCTCATAAGCTTTTTGGACTAAAGGTACGCTAAAACATATAAATGTAGATTTTTCTAATTTCCATTTTTATATAGTTTTCATTTTAAAAACGATACAACTAAATAAATTTCAAATGTGTTTATAATTTAAATCCCTCAAAAATATAACATATCTTTTTTGTTTTATCGTTCTAATTTTATTGTAGAAATTAGATACTAAATTATGAATTAAAAACGTTTATCACTCTTGTGGCTGGCGCAAGCGATCGACTTTTCAACAACAAAGCTACCCATATTTGATCGGTGCTGGACGATGTCAAAGAGTAATCACTATTGTGGCTTAGGGTGACGAGGGGGGGTGTCTTCGGTTAAGGGGTGCAGGGAATTAGGGTTGTCGAGCGGTAACACCGTCGCCATCCCTCTCTTCCCCTGTGTTTGAGTTCCATTTCGGGATATTGTCACCGATTGAAAAAATGATCGTTGGAGATGGTTTTACGGGTGTGATGTTTATCAACGGCTATATGATGTGTATCTTTGTAAAAAAAAAAAAAAAATTCCTCTATCCTATTTTAAACCCCTTTTTCTCCTTAAAACTTCACACCACCTTCTGTTTGTTTCTCAACCAAATTCTAAACCTTTTTATTTACAAACTCCTCAAGATCAATATGGATAAGCAAAACAAGGGTAAAAAAAGTTGTTGATGCATATTTTGTATCTGTAACTTGTTCTATTTAAGCGTTGTAATTTATGGTCTTTTATTATCGAGTCTGTATTTCCGTCCGTCGACCAAGTCGGATATCCTCTTATCCTACTTGTGCCCAACAATTTGTCTCATTTGTTATGTAATGTTCAAAGACTATGCATGTTTCATATTGGGTAGTATGTTTGTCTTTGTATGTTTATCTGTTTGCTGCAAACTGTCTGTTTGCAGCACTTCATGTTTTGCAGCCCTCGACGAAACTCCTATGTTTCGTCAAGTACATGTATGACGAAACACCCTTGGGTGGTAAATCCAAGTTTCACCATGAACAATGACGAAACACCTAGTGTTTCGTCGACTTTGGTGTTTCGTCAAGCCACTTTAGTGTTTCGTCAACACTTGGGCTGGGCTGCCTATATAAACACAACATGGTTTCTGTGTGAAACCATGAGAGCATACCTACTATGAAAGTTTACTGTTAAACATTGTGTGTATTTGTTTGATCCTTTGTTCTCATCCGTTTTAATCAATTGACTGCGATTCGTTGGTTACTCCGTGTTGTTACTTTATGTGTTTGGTTTGGCATCGTCACGGGGATTCCGCACTCGTGACCGTGTTTGATATAAACAAGGGTTTGGTTTCGTAATCGATCCTCCGAAATCGGGACCTACAAGTGGTATCAGAGCATTGGGTCTTATCCTTGTTTAAAACCAAACGTAGTTGTGATTTTATCAAGTGTTGAAACTGTTTGTTTGTGATTTTCTGAAAACTATTGTTCTTGAAACTCATAATTTTCTGGAAAAAGCTTCTGAAAATCTGTTAGATCTTGTTTGTTTGCTAAAAATTTTTATCAAAAACCTTGTTAGATTGCATGTTTACATAGTAAAACCGTGTTTTTAGTGAAAGTTTTAAGCAAATTCGTGATTCGGAAAATTCTCCGGTGAAAAACTTGGCCGAAAAGTTCATATTTTCATCGGTTGTTCTTCAAACCTTCAAGTGTTCTTGAGATATTGTTAATTTTAAAATTAAAAGATAAATTGATAAATTGACTAAAATATTGGAGACCATGCTGGGTTGGTAAGCAAGGTATGTTGTAAGTTGAAACGGGTGTTCTTTGTCAGACAAAAGGATAAGATTTCTTTTGAAAAAAAATTTCACCAACTTTCTCACCAACTATCTGAGACCTTATCTCGACGAAAGACTTAAGCGATGAAACCCCCTAGTGTTTCGTCAAAAGGAACTTCGGCGAAACACCTAGTGTTTCGTCATAGGTACTGTTGACGAAAGATCTTGAGTTTCGTGGAAAGTGTGTTTGACGAAAAACCATCTTTCATCAGACTTGGTTTTTCGCCAAAGACATAGTGTTTCGTCGAAGACACTTGTCAACATTTTCACAGAGGCTTTGCAAAAGTGTTTTAACTGTCTGTTTTTAAGTGTGTGATCAGGTATTATCTTTCATACATCAATCATGAGTAGTACTAGTCCATGGGATTGGAGTACGGACCCAAGACCAGGTGAAGATCAGACTTCCGCAGCCGTTTGGTTAAGGAATGTTATGCCACCACAATCTATAAGTGCAAGTCAATGGGCATTAGTGACGAACCAGAATCAAAGCATTCAGAATCTATTGTTAAGTGAGAGTGAAACGGGTAGCAACAACCGCCCGCCAAAGCTGAATCATATGAACGACTATCCGACATGGAAAGGTCGTTTCCACACGTATGTTCTAGGGCAAAAAACCAAGTTATGGACACGCTTCATTTCTCCATATAACACAGCTCTTGAAGAAGCAGGATCAAATGCGACAACCTTTATGAATATGCAAGAAGCCGACAAAAAGGCATATGATCTGGAGAAGAAGGCGTTTTCTATTCTCACACAAGCACTCCACAAAGACATCTATCATCAATTCGGTTATTGTAATAGCACAAAAGATTTATGGGATGCCTTGGTAGCAAGAAGAGAAGTGTCAAACCCCGACCACGTAGAACAAACAAAACGTGACGGAAATGTCGGGGAGTGTTGTAACAGAATTATTTTTTTCAAATCCATGGCAATTGAAGTTTCGTTTTATTAATCAAACATGAAAGTTTACATTGTTTTAAACAGAAACAAAGAGTATATAACAAAAATTAACTAGTTCTTGTCTCGTTTTAAGTCACTAAGGCACAGGTCCGCCTAAGTATGTCTTGATAAGTCCTATGCATCATCTCCTGAAAACACATGTGAAAATAGGTACGTCAGCATAAAAATGCCTGTAAGATACATAGGTTTTGAGAAAATAGGATTCATGACTTATGTTTGAGAAAAATGTTTAGCCATGAACCTTGTAATTTGCTTTGTCTTGTAAATCATTTGAAAAACGATAAGATCAGATGATATGTATAAATAAATGTAAGGTTAAATGAATAACCATGTAAGATGATTTTGTATAAGATAAGTTGTTTGTAAGACAATGTCTTGTGAAAAGTATGTTATTTGTATAAAATGTTATATGTCTCAAATTGAAATGATTCAAGTAACGCTACGATATGTAATACCATACAAACACTTATATATAGGAAGTACCAGCGGCGTATCCACCATGCTTGTATCATATTACACACGCCTCGTTACTTAATCACTTACTCAAACCAAACTACCAAAGTAAACTGTTCCTGTCTAATGTAAATCATGTAATGTGTATCCAAAATGTAAGCATGTGATGAATAACAAATGTACTAAGTATGCAACAAAAGACATACATAGCATAAAGTGTAATGTATAACCATGTACTAAGTACGCACACAATGGGCATACATAGCATAAAATGTAATGTAAAACAATGTACTAAGTACGCACACAAAGGGCATACATAGCATGTAATGTAAGGCAATGTACTAAGTACGCACACAATGGGCATACATAGCATAAAATGTAATGAAATCATGTACTATAAATGTACTAATGAACGTAGCAGGTATATGATGTGAAAGCATGAAAGTAACAAGTAGGCACATGTGTTTCACCCCAAAATGTTTGGAAAACAGTAAAAGAGGGGTCTATGTACTCACTTGAGAATGCTCAGTAGTCCTTGAGTGACAACCAAACAATGCTAGAGATCACGGATATCAAACGGCACCTAATATAGGTAACTATGTTAATAACCGGACCTATATCGGAGGATCGGATAGAATGAGGGTTCGTAAACCAAACGAGTGTGGAGACTCGTGTAATATGGTTTAACAAAGCCTACATACTAAATGAAACCTAACATAAGTGCTTACGATCCATTACGACCCGTTTAGGTAGCTTATGCTACTTTAACGCGTCGTTCGCGTGAAACGCGTTCGGAACGTCTAACTAGTCCTATGACAAGTGTTATATGCCTAAACATGTTAAATAATCAGTTATGCGACAAAAGTTTAGGTTACATATGCTTAATTACCGATTACACATGAAAAGGGTATTTTGGTAATTTACCTAAGGCATATATACTACCTATCATACAACTACTTAACGAAGCGACCATAAGGTATAACCTCGGAAGGTTATTCCCTATATACTATGGTCACCTAATGTATTTGGTCGGATCCTAATGATCGACCAAATGGGTCGGGTTCGAAGGTATAAGCGATTTATCAGATCGCTTACCCTACGACCCTAGACAACGTGGTAATCAGTAGGCATAGTCCCAAGGGACTATGACCATCGTGATTACAATCACGTTGCGAAGTTCAAATGAACTTCGCATTGACCATAAACTGGTCAACGCAGAAAGTCAAACAAAGTTTGACTTTCAGACTCGAAAAGCAATAAAAGAACGAAGGAATACTTACGAAGGGTCCCCGAATGCTAACCTCGATCCAAGTAGCTCAGGTATGAAACAAAGGTTTCAACTTAGAGCTTCTCAAATCAAGATTCTAGTGGGTTTTGCAATGGGGTAGGTTGGGTATTTATAGGATTTCCCGAACCGTTAGGATCGTTTCTTGGAAAATGTGCTTCAATCTTGGCCATACACTTGCACCCATGGTATTGTAATACCATGTGCACTCAAAACCAGCCCATAGATTTCCCAAAACCATTTGCAACAAGTGAAACGGACCAGATTCGATGTTTCTGCACATTCTGCTGTCTGAGACACTGACGCGGGCCGCGTAAGGATACACATAAGGTTTACGCGGGCCACCTGGCCATCTATTACAGATTTGCAGTTTTGGTCCCTGAACTTGAGAAACATGCATTTTGAGGTGTTTTTGACACGTTTAAGCCTCGTTAACCTCATTTCAAGGCTCTAAAATGATGTTAAAGTATTGGGAACTCAAAACATGCTCAAAAATATGTCGGATGTCGGTTCGTTTGGCCGTACGATTGCGATGTTCGCTTAATTACGAAGGAATGCGCATAAGCGCGAAAAACGATCCAAATGACGCGACGAATGGATTTTTCTTATGCCAAACACTAAAATAAAATGTTTTAGTGCTTAGATAAATTTTTGGATGTCCGGATGTATTCAGAACGTAAGTTATGCGCGAAAATGCAAACTTGTGCACTTTTTGATGCTTTTAGTCCCTGAATGACCCAAAAGTTTATTTTAGCATACCGAACACCTCAAAGCCTATTTCTAAGCTATGTAAAGGATATTTATGGTATGTTTAACTTATGTTCATGTTCCGGAATGTCTGTTACAGTTCAAATTGGCATACTTTCGTAGTTTGTCAAGTTTAGTCCCTGTAAGCGAATTAACTTGTTTTTGCCATACCAAACCTTCCAAAACTTATTTCTAAGTTATGTAGAGGTTATTTAGGGTATGTTAAGCCTATGTCACTATTCCGGAGTGTTTGTTGCATTAAACTGGTTATATTTACGCATTAGTGCGCGTATAACCTTCCAGAAAGCGATTTAGAGCTTGAAATCGAACAAGAGTTGATATGTGCAAAAGATACACATATTTATACAAGTCCAAAGTATGAAATACAATATTTAATTGGTTTGGCATTTGTTTGATGATTGAAGTGACACAGGTGTCACAAGAAGGGAATGCGGCTACAAGAAAGACACGGAATGATTTTTTAAAGAAGAAATTTGAAGCATTTCAATTCATGGATAACGAAACCCTAAATGATATGACTGTGACAACTGTCACTTTTCCGTACATTCCGTACACTAATTGAATAGTAATTTGTGCTTTAATAACTGTGCATGATCTAGTTTACAAGACAAATGAATTTCTGATTACTGTTATATACATACAATGGCATTTCATGTTACAAGACTTTTATCGTTGCTACATGCAACACGATATAGTTCTAATAATGCACAGAACAGAATTGGCACCATTATCAGACAAACTAAAAGCACTGACGGGAGTTCAGTACAGAGACAGGAAATGTTTTGAGAACCATTGTGAGCCAGAAACCAAGTTCTACACTAGTATAGTGTGTAGGGAAGTAAGGACCATAGAACTGCTTTACTAGGTGATAGTTAAAGTGCCGGAAAGTGCCTAAAACCCACATAAAGTGGAGAATTCTGCTTAAATCAGTAAAATTCAGCATTTTAAGAAGTTTATTACATGCAAAAAATATAACTAAATGGTCCTGAATGCTTTCCTAAGTGTCGGGAATTAAAAGTGTCACAAAAGGGTACATAAAGAACACTAAACGGAATAGTTTGACACTTTAACGAACCGGTATCTAACCGAACAACCGGACATTACCTGAAACACCAAAATTATACTAGAAGCATTGTTTTAATGTTTCTGAGCTAGTTATGATCTCCGAACACCCTAACACCCACTAAAAATATCAAGTAACTAACACTTATAACAAATACTTGAATTTGGACGTTTAATCTAACTAGATGGTTGGAAGTTACACTTAGACCCCCCCCCCATATAAGTGGACGGTCACTTATGTGGCCCCCACCTCCAAAATCTTACAAGATTTCCCATAATCTTCATTTGATCCTAAATGGTTTGCTAGAGATTATGTTTGTACTTTGAGACAATGTTGCACAATGGGTAAAGGAATTAGATGGATAGTAGAAGACATGAGCTCATTATAAACACCACACTTCAACTCACACCACTCACCTCCTTCCCTTGCCCTCCCTCTCGGCCGAAACCCTCCAAAACACCACCACCATCTTCTTCAAACTTCCATCCAAATCTCAAGTGTACACATGGTTTAAGGATCCATACAAAGAAGCTTGGTGGTCTCGGATCTTCAAGGACCTTCATCATTTGCTATTATCCTCCACATTTGTCATCTTCAACCTCTTGTGTTCTTCCCTAGCCTTGTGCTAGTAAGGCCCTCATAACCTTTTGTTACTTCATATTTTGATGGTTAAAAGATGATGAACATTGTTAAACTTGATGAACACAAAAGAACTTGATCATGAAACTTTAACATAAGCTATTTGACATATGAATACTTGTTGTTTAGTGATGATTTGCTTCTTGATGATTGATGATTTATGTTGTGAGTGGATGATTTCTAAAATAGTTTTCCAAAGAAACCAAGCTAAATCACAAAGATTTACATGAACATTGTTTTAAAAGTATAAGCATACATTGTTTACAAGTAAAATACAAAAGAATGATTTTTGGAAAAATCATCTAGTAAGTTGTAAACACCTAAATCCTTTAAGAATAAGATTTTAAAGAAGTGAACACACTTTAAAGGGGTAACTAAACCTACTATACACACTACCAAGTTACTACAAGTTTTTATGAAAGTTCAAGTTCATGATTATTATGTAGATAGCTTTGTTTTAGCACTTGGTGAGTGTAGATTAATTGTTGATTGTTTGTGATGATTTTGAAAAGAAAATGATATGCTTTGATAGCATGGACACCTCCACTTTTAGGGGAAACTATGGCAAAATTTTCAAAAAATACAAACACTTAGAAAAATATTTTCTAAAACAAGTATTTACAAGTGAGTTTTAACTATGGTTTTCAATACAAACTTTGCCATAGATTTTGCTACAAAAATACAAGTATCGGAGGTTGGTTTTTATAAATAAAAATGGATAAATATGTATTTAGAATATATATTTACATTTATAACACATTGTGTGTGATTATTTGTATACTTGGTGTAATAGTTATGTTATTTTAGGAATTAAAGTAATATAACTTAACAAAATACCAAGGATTTACAACCCAAAATAATACCAAAAATCACATGGAATAAATATATAAGTTACACACATATTACTGCGAAACCGAACGAAAGAACGTAACTTACAAGATATTCCGGAAACTACATTTATGAGCATATTTTTGGTAAATATTATTTTTGGATACACCATAAATGAAAGTATGATTTTTATTATTATTACAAAGTATATCATATTTTCGACAAAGAGAAAATATATTATTTTTGGAAGTAAAAATATATTTTCTTAGAATATTTAGAAGATATATGATTTTTGGGAAAAATAGATATTTTCTTGACAACACATTACTTTTGGGACAAAATAAGTTATTATATATTTTCTAAAGTGAGACCTGAAAATATATTAATTTGGAACGACAAATACAAGAATACAAAGATACATGTATGAGATACCCCCATCCTTGGGAAGGAAATACGAAAATAAATACTTAAGAAGTATTGTTACAAAATATTGTTTAACTATTATCCCAAAATTAAATATAATTTAAAGTTAAAATAACTATTATTTTAACAAGGAATTATAACTTGGAATAATATTGGAGACATAAAAGAAACGTAACTCAAAAACGTAAATACAAAGTCAAGGCACGGCCCGCTCGTCTAACAGTGAGTTCATGCTCCCCCTTTTCACTTAACTGTTTTTGGCTTTATAACTCTCGGGGGTGGAATACATGTTACGTATGTTTAAACGATATGATATGAACTATTAAATCATGTGAGCATAGACTAAATTTGAAATGCCATTAATTCATAATTAGGGACGAAGGTTAGATCTAACGGGTACGGCCGAGCCCCACTCATGGTCCTCATGTGATCACTTGAGTGCTTCGGTGTCCCAGTCGAGGGAAATCGACATAGTCAAGGGAAATTGACATAGTCAAGGTAAATTGACATAGTCGAAGGGAAATTCGACATAGTCGAGGGAAATCGACATAGTCGAGGGAAAATCGACAAGGGTATAAGCCTACTCATTTCGAGTGCTCCCTATGTCCTCACATGCCTTAATGTCCTTGTAAAACATTTCTTTGGTATGTTCATACACGCTTTTCATACCTGTTTTCAAAGGAGTCTCTCAAAGGTTTTCAAGTTTACCAGTACTCACACAAAACGCATGAACTCGCTCAACTTTTGTTGATGTTTTCCAAAGTTACATGTATTTCAGGTGACAGGTTGGATCTTGGGCGCGAGTGTTGTTTCTAGAAGTAGACTTCAAGTTAAATGCCATCCACTTTTGTTGGTTTGTAACCTAGTCGAAGGTTGTGTTTTAAAACTTAAATAACCGGTGTTTGTAATACTCAAATTTTATGAATGGATGAACATCGTTTTGATCATGTAGTTGTTTATTATGATTGAATGCAATGATATTAAACCAGTCACACATCATACGCTTCTGCAAAAGTCAGGGTGTGACAGTTTGGTATCAGAGCTTCGATTGTAGTGAACTAGGATTCCTTCTCGAGTCTAGACTTCAATCACTAGAGTTCTCTCACAAAAACATTTTACAAAAAGGTTTTTCATTGCATTCACGTAAGCGTCAAGATCCATGAGTCAAACATTTTTCAAAGAAAAGACAAGGCAATAACATTAGTAGGGAGGAGAATACCCCAAAATAAGGTGCCAACTAAGGCATAGTCTACATGAGTTAGACTAGCCAAAGACAAAATAACCCCCCCAAAGGATAAACGAGAGTTATATGTGATATGATGCATCAAATTGCCTGTTTATGCTAAGTAACATATTTGTTTATTGATATATACATACGAATAAGTGTACGGAATAATTATTGACTTGAATAAGATACCTTCGACTCCGAATCCTATTATTGTTCTTACTCGCACGACGAAGCTATCGGCCTCGCGTTCATTGCAAAGCTCATGGCTGGAGTGATTACCAAACGAGATTCTGAGCTTGCTTCCGTAGGAGATGGCTGCTCTTCCCTCTCGATCGTGAATGTGCCTGGCTACGGTAGTGATGGCGAGGCAGAGGCGGCAACCTTGGACAACTTCTTAATCAATGGGACAAGGTCCCTGTGGCTTTTGTAAAGAAAGATTGACAACACACTTGACTAGAAAAGGAAAATGAAGTATTCATCCTGAAGGTGCCCCTCCAACTACTAGGAATTCTCCTTATTCCTATTTCGTTTAATCATCGTGCCTATTCGCGCGTAACGATAACGAGTGTTAGCGCGTGGACCACCGCAATGGTCCTTTTCCATGTCAGAGGTATAAGGACAGTAGTGTCCCCTCCTTGGTTGATCATATGCTTAGACGAGGGAAAATTGGGGTAACTGTGCAAGACAATTTATTATTACAGGGGCCCACGTAATAACAACTTGTAGTGCATGGAAATCCTGGTGGACTCTGCGGGTCAGGTAAATGATCACCATCCCTCCAAAAATAATCTATAGGTGTTCACACCTTCATCTGGTAGAACAATGCAGAGACCATTGCTTTAGCACTTTATAAAGTAGGAAACCTGTCTTTGCCTACTTCGTGTCTGACACTTCTACCCGTATACGAGACGTTTGAGAACCGATATTTAAGCAAGTGAAAATGGATAACATTCGGAAAGATTTAGTGACGTTACACTCTCTATCACCCCTACATGAACAACCCCCATCTCAGGGAAAGTATACCCGTATTGTAAAGCTATGTAGAAGGAGAACAACTACCACTTCATGAAACTTGTATGACCGAGGCAATGTAGCCTCGAGTCCATTTTATTTTTCCCATTACAAACAATAAGCCAAGTTGCCAAGCCTATGTGAAGGCTCAGTAATTGTTTCCTCGCTCATACATTGTTGATTATATATGCATGTGATATTGGGTGATTTCATGTTTGCTTATGGTAATATGTACCTCGTAGACAATTATGGAATGTTGTCTAACCTACTCCCTACCATTTTTACAGAAGAGAATGCCGCCCAGACGAGACACAGACACCAGTATGTTACCAAGGACAGAAGCCGTGCTTCAAGAACGCATCTCACAGGCAATTGCACGACATGAAGCCCTCCGCTCTAAGCACAGCGATGGCACTACCGGAAATAACCCTCCAACTGGCTGCACCTATAAACAGTTCCTGGACTGCAAGCCATTAAATTTTGATGGCACAGGAGGTGCTGTTGCGTTTGTTCGTTGGGTAGAAAAGACTGACTCCATTCTAAGAATGAGTAACTGTTCACCCCAGCAGAGTGTTACCTTTATCTCAGGGTTGTTTTTGGATGGCGCACTCTCCTGGTGGAACCTTCAGGTTCAGACCCTTGGTGCAGATGCTACTTATGCACTGAGCTGGGACGAGCTCAAGGAAATGATGGAGAAGAAATACTGTTCTAGGGCTGAAATCCAGAAGCTTGAGGTAGAGTTCTGGAATTTGAAAATGGACAGGCCAAAGATTTCTGAGTACGTCCAGCGATTTCACAACTTGTCCAGGGTTGTTCCCTACTTAGTCAAGCCGGAATTCAAGAGGATTGAACGATTCATTTGGGGACTTTCACCTCAAATTAGGAGCATTGTTACTACCTCAAAACCCCCAACCATCATAGAGGCTATCGATTTGAGTGTCACTCTTACTGAAGAAGCTCTACGCATGGGAAAATTTTAGGAATCTGAGGATAACAAGAAAGAGACTCATGTGGAGTCATCAGGAAACAAGAAGAGGAAGTCTTCAAACCTAAAGATAGGCACCCAAGTCAGCTATGGAAGCTCTAAAGCAAACAAAAGAAAGGAAGTGAACCCGCCGCATGGCAGGAAAACTTATGGAACCATTAATAAGGCTGGTGGTAAGGTTTACTTGGGGACTAAGCCGAGGTGCAAGGAATGAAATTTTTACCATGAAGGTCGATGTCTGAGGCCTAAGTGCGGAAAGCGTGGAAATGAAGGGCATAGCAAGGATGCCTGTTGGGCAAAGGATCCAGACAGAAGAGATAATGGGAAAATTCCAGGCTGCTACAGGTGTGGTGAAGCAGGGCACTTTAGGAAAGATTGCCCTAGGAAGAACCAAGCGAGGAAGGGTCTTCACGATAGGAGCTCGTGAAGCACGCCAGGATCCAGATGCGGTTATGAGTACGTTCCCTATTAACCAAGTTTATGCATCCATTTCTGATTAATACGGGCATCAACTTTAATCTCGTATCCTTAGAACTTAAGAACTACTTCGCCTAGTTTCGAGTAGAATAGACGTCCCATATTCTTTAGAATTGGCGAATGGAAGGTTAGTTAAGCGATAGATTAAGGACAATATTTTGGAAACTTAAGAGACCAAGAAGCCTTTCCTGAAGATTTGCCAGGAATACCCCCCCCCCCTCAACGACAAGAGAAGTTTAGGATGAACCACGTGCCAGGAGCGGCACCAGTGACAAGACGACGCCTTACCAACTAGTTTCGTCCGAGATACAAGAGCCTCTGATGCAGCTGTGAGAGCCGCTAGACAGAGGAAATCTACCAGGCCGAGTTTCTCACCTTGGGAAGCCCAAGTGTTATTCGTTAGGGAACAGGACAGCAGTTTTTATGCGCGTACATAGCCTAATCTGAGAGGAACTCAGAGGGAATAATGAGGGAGAAAAGTATTACACATGGGTTACAGGGAGATAGACAACTAACCAACAAGAATCGGTACCCCTTACCGAGAACCGATGACTTGTCAACCAACTACAAGATCCCAGCAACTACTCCAAGATGGAATTAAGGACATGGTGTCCTTAGGAAGCAAAAAGAAAGTTGACAGTTTCCACTCTACATCAATTCCAGAGAATTGGATATCAAGGATCGGTATCCTTTGCCAAGGATTGATGACATAAACAGACCAATCGTAAGGTTCTAGTTACCACTCAAAGATCAACTTGAGGACATGATGTCCTCAACTGTGAATACAAGAAGGAAATATCCCTAAAACGACCTTTAGGACTCGCTTCGAGCATTACGAGTTCCTTGTCGTACCGTTTGGCTTAACACATGCATCAACAGTATTCATGATCCTCATGAATCGAATGTGTAAGCCATACCTGGATAGATCATGATTATATTTATTGTCTACATTCTTATTTGGCCAACGATCAAGGAAGGTCATGAACAACAGCTGCAATTTATCATTGCGACTCTTAGAGAAAGAACAGTTATGTGCTAGGATGTCGAAGGGCGGATTTTGAATTCGCGAGGTAAGGACTTTAGGACACAAGGTGGATAAGAATGAGATTCATGCCAACCCTGTAGTCAATAGCTAAGGAGTTAGAGTTGCAATTATGTGACGCTTCTCGACAAAGTCTCGATTGCGCGTGGATGCAACGAGACCACGGCATTGCATACGCGTCACATTGATTAAGGGATCATGAGAAGAAACCTCGATCTAGATACAGTAATTGCGCGCCGTAAACATGACATCATTACTTGTAAAGAAAACGCTGCACGACCTTTACTGATCGCAAGGGTTGCAGCACACCGTTGATCGTAAGAACTTAAATATTAATGAAGATGGACTGAGCTACTGAACGATGCAGACTGTATGGACATGTTACGTGCTTGTGTGATGAACTTTGATGAAAAGTTGGAACACCCACTTGCCCTTAGTGGAGTTTTCCTACAATAATACTTATCACACCGCTGTTTAAACCACTTCGTGTGAAGTTTTAGATGGAACATAATAAGTCGATCCCCGTTGTGTTAAACAGAGACCGGAGATAAACAATCTACTGGCCCGAGTTGGTTCAGGAAAAATTAGAGGCAAGATCGTTCAGATATGTGATCATATCAAGACAGCCCGTGGAATACAGAAAGATTGCGCCGACGAGCGACGAAAATCGTAGGAATTTGAGATAAGAAGTATGGCTTTAATGAGAGCCTCGCCTTGAGAAGGCGTGGTGCGATTTGGAAAACGTGAAAGGTTGGATCCCTGGTATATTAGACCTTTCGAGATCCTGGTAGGGATCGGGACCATTGCTCACAAGCTGAAACTTCCACAAAAGATCAGTAGTGATCGCGACATATTCCACGTGCCTAGTCTTTAGAGGAGTCTGGCTCAAGGAACAGTCGTTATTCCCACAAACAAGATTAACGTCAACAACAAACTCCAATTTATTATAGAACCTATTAAGGATGCGGACAAAGAGTCCACAAAACACGGAGAAGACATAGTTGATTTACTTAAGTACGTTAGAATTCATATCATGACCCAGAGTTACATGGGAACATGAAGACAAATTTTAAACCTAAGTGACCACATTTGATTCACAACTCCCTTGCGACCGATGGCATCGCTTGAATTTCGGGACGAAATTCTTTTAACGGGGGGAGTCTGTGACAACTGTCACTTTTCCGTACATTCCGTACACTAATTGAACAGTAATCTGTGCTTTAATAACTGTGCATGATCTAGTTTACAAGACAAATGAATTTCTGATTACTGTTATATACATACAATGGCATTTCATGTTGCAAGACTTTTATCGTTGCTACATGCAACACGATATAGTTCTAATAATGCACAGAACAGAATTGGCACCATTATCAGACAAACTAAAAGCACTGACGGGAGTTCAGTACAGAGACAGGAAATGTTTTGAGAACTAGTGTGAGCCAGAAACCAAGTTCTACACTAGTATAGTGTGTAGGGAAGTAAGGACCATAGAACTGCTTTACTAGGTGATAGTTAAAGTGCCGGAAAGTGCCCAAAACCCACATAAAGTGCAGAATTCTGCATAAATCAGCAAAATTCAGCATTTTAACAAGTTTATTACATGCAAAAAATATGACTAAATGGTCCTGAATGCTTTCCTAAGTGTCGGGAATTAAAAGTGTCACAAAAGGGTACATAAAGAACACTAAACGGAATAGTTTGACACTTTAACGAACCGGTATCTAACCGAACAACCGGACATTACCCGAAACACCAAAATTATACTAGAAGCATTGTTTTAATGTTTCTGAGCTAGTTATGATCCCCGAATACCCTAACACCCACTAAAAATATCAAGTAACTAACACTTATAACAAATACTTGGATTTGGACCTTTAATCTAACTAGATGGTTGGAAGTTACACTTAGACCCCCCCCCATATAAGTGGACGGTCACTTATGTGGTCCCCACCTCCAAAATCTTACAAGATTTCCCATAATCTTCATTTGATCCTAAATGATTTGCTAGAGATTATGTTTGTACTATGGGAACATGTTGCACAATGGGTAAAGGAATTAGATGGATATTAGAAGACATGAGCTCATTATAAACACCACACTTCAACTCACACCACTCACCTCCTTCCCTTGCCCTCCCTCTCGGCCGAAACCCTCCACAACACCACCACCATCTTCTTCAAACTTCCATCCAAATCTCAAGTGTACACAAGGTGTAAGGAGCCATACAAAGAAGCTTGGTGGTCTCGAATCTTCAAGGACCTTCATCATTTGCTATTATCCTCCACATTTGTCATCTTCAACCTCTTGTGTTCTTCCCTAGCCTTGTGCTAGTAGTAAGGCCCTCATAACCCTTTGTTACTTCATATTTTGATGGTTAAAAGATGATGAACATTGTTAAACTTGATGAACACTAAAGAACTTGATCATGAAACTTTAACATAAGATATTTGACATATGAATACTTGTTGTTTAGTGATGATTTGCTTCTTGATGATTGATGATTTATGGTAGTGATGTTAGACACCATAAGAAACCTACTGGATTGTGATTAAACACATGATCTAGTAAGTTAAGGTGATGGCCTTGTGAAAGACCAAGATCATCATGCCTTATGTTTACATGAACTTGAATAATAAAAGTTATTTTCATGTGATGATGATTTAAACAAAATACAAGTCTTGTGAGTGGATGATTTCTAAAATAGTTTTCCAAAGAAACCAAGCTAAATCACAAAGATTTACATGAACATTGTTTTAAAAGAACTAATCATGTTTCTAGTGTTGAAACACGTATAAGCATACATTGTTTACAAGAAAAATACAAAAGAATGATTTTTGGAAAAATCATCTAGTAAGTTGTAAACTCCTAAATCCTTTAAGAATGAGATTTTAAAGAAGTGAACACACTTTAAACGGCTAACTAAACCTACTAAACACACTACCAAGTTACTACAAGTTTTTATGAAAGTTCAAGTTCATGATTATTATGTAGATAGCTTTGTTTTAGCACTTGGTGAGTGTAGATTAATTGTTGATTATTTGTGATGATTTTGAAAAGAAAATGATATGCTTTGATAGCATGGACACCTCCATTTTTAGGGGAAACTATGGCAAAATTTTCTAAAAATACAAACACTTAGAAAAATATTTTCTAAAACAAGTATTTACAAGTGTGTTTTAACTATGGTTTTCAATACAAACTTTGCCATAGATTTTGTTACAAAAATACAAGTATCGGAGGTTTGTTTTTATAAATAAAAATGGATAAATATGTATTTAGAATATATATTTACATTTATACCACATTGTGTGTGATTATTTGTATACTTGGTGTCAGTGTTGTAAAAGTCGGATTACTCGGCCGAGTACTCGGCGAGTACTCGGTCCTCGGACCCCCTCCGAGGCGACTTCCTCCTAGGCGGTCTCAATTAGTCGGCCTCGGGATTACTCGGGAGTACTCGGTGCCTAGTCGGCCTAGTCGGCGCCTAGTCGGACGTAGTCGGCCTAGTCGGTCTAGGCGGTCAACGTGGTTTGTTGACTTTTAATCGGTCAAACTCGGTCAAACTCGGCCTACTCGGATTACTCGGCCTTGCACTTAGACTAGTCGGACTTGTATTCAGAATATTTGAACTTTAAACATGTTTCATTTTAAATTATACTCAGTTGACATGAATTATGCTTATTTTAACACATAAATAATATATAACAATTAATTTTCTTTATATTTACCATGTCCGCGTACTCCCCGAGTACTCTTCGAGTACTCCGATTACTCCAAACTCCCCAGTTGGCCGACTAGGGACCGCCTAGCGACTTTTACAACACTGCTTGGTGTAATAGTTATGTTATTTTAGGAATTAAAGTAATATAACTTAACAAAATACCAAGTATTTACAACCCTAAATAATACCAAAAATCACAAGGAATAAATATATAAGTTACACACATAATACTGCGAAACCGAACGAAAGAACGTAACTTACAAGATATTCCGGAAACTACATTTATGAGCATATTTTTGGTAAATATTATTTTTGGATACACCAGAAATGAAAGTATGATTTTTATTATTATTACAAAGTATATCATATTTTCGAGAAAGAGAAAATATATTATTTTTGGAAGTAAAAATATATTTTCTTAGAATATTTAGAAGATATATGATTTTTGGGAAAAATAGATATTTTCTTGACAACACATTATTTTTGGGACAAAATAAGTTATTATATATTTTCTAAAGTAAGACCTGAAAATATATTAATTTGGAACTACAAATACAAGAATACAAAGATACATGTATGAGATACCCCCATCATTGGGAAGGAAATACGAAAATAAATACTTAAGAAGTATTGTTACAAAATATTGTTTAACTATTATCCCAAAATTAAATATAATTTAAAGTTAAAATAATTATTATTTTAACAAGGAATTATAACTTGGAATAATATTGGAGACATAAAAGAAGCGTAACTCAAAAACGTAAATACAAAATCAAGGCACGACCCGCTCGTCTAACAGACCCTAGCACATTGTAGGTAGTCGTGTTTGCTGACGAGATTTGAGTTACGAGTACTGAAGACGCAAAACAGTGAGTTCATGCTCCCCCTTTTCTCTTAACTGTTTTTGGCTTTATAACTCTCGGGGGTGGAATACATGTTACGTATGTTTAAACGGTATGATATGAACTATTAAATCATGTGAGCATAGACTAAATTTGAAATGCCATTAATTCATAATTAGGGATGAAGGTTAGATCTAACAGGTACGGCCGAGCCCCACTCATGGTCCTCATGTGATCACTTGAGTGCTTCGGTGTCCCAGTCGAGGGAAATCGACATAGTCA
Organism: Helianthus tuberosus; assembly: GCA_030545235.1. NCBI lineage: Eukaryota > Viridiplantae > Streptophyta > Magnoliopsida > Asterales > Asteraceae > Helianthus > Helianthus tuberosus. The sequence goes on along the minus strand of CM060360.1, from coordinate 64,084,252 downwards.
AGGGAAATTGACATAGTCAAGGTAAATTGACATAGTCGAAGGGAAATTCGACATAGTCGAGAGAAATCAACATAGTCGAGGGAAAATCGACAAGGGTATAAGCTCACTCATTTCGAGTGCTCCCTATGTCCTCACATGCCTTAATGTCCTTGTAAAACATTTATTTGGTATGTTCATACACGCTTTTCATACCTGTTTTCAAAGGAGTCTCTCAAAGGTTTTCAAGTTTACCAGTACTCACACAAAACGCATGAGCTCGCTCAACTTTTGTTGATGTTTTCCAAAATTACATGTATTCCAGGTGACAGGTTGGATCTTGGGCGCGTGTGTTGTTTCAAGAAGTAGACTTCAAGTTTAGATGTCATCCACTTTTGTTGGTTTGTAACCTAGTCGAAGGTTGTGTTTTAAAACTTAAATAACCGGTGTTTGTAATACTCAAATTTTATGAATGGATGAACATCGTTTTGATCATGTAGTTATTTATTAGGATTGAATGCAATGATATTAAATCAGTCACACATCATATGCTTCCGCAAAAGTCAAGGTGTGACAATGACAACTCGTTTTTATCATTTAATTAGTGAAATGTATTCTTATGGTGTTATTGCAACTCAACAGGAAATGGTTGCAAGGTTTGCTTATGGTCTACCTCCAAAGTGGAGTTCATTCATTGAACTGTTGAAGCATACGGGTACTTTAGATACTGTCAGTATCTATGAATTCATTCAGAAGCTGGAGCACAAGAATGATGAAGAAATCCGGAAAGCTAAACAGATTCCAGTTCCTCAAAATACTGAAATGTACCTTGGTGGTTTTAATCCTGCAGCTAGTTCCAGTTCCGTTCAGCAACCAAAACTACAAACGGCGTTTGTGTCCAATACAAGCTCGTTTCCCTTTCCCCAGTCAGCTCCTCCACCAGTTTTCGATCCAAGTGCCTATCTTCCGCCAGCACATGTTATTGCTCAAGCTCATGCTTTTTCAAAACCTCAATTCGATGCAAGTGCCTGGCTACCTAAACCCCAACCTCCACCTCAAGTTTCCACTACTCAACCTCAATTTGATCCGAGTGCTTATATTCCGCCTCCACCACAAGCCCAACCACAACAACAGCAAGCATGTTACAGTAACAACCCTCCACCCCAAAACCCCAACAGTGTCAGAGTTGATACTTCAAACCTTTCGAAAGTAAGCATCGAAGTGGCAAAGGAGCATATGGAACTTATCAATACAATGGTCAGTGCCTATTGCGGATTGGTCGCAGGTCAAATTGGAAACATCAATCTGACCAATGAAGATTATCAACAGATAGACCATGAGGAAATGGAGTTAATGGACATCAAGTGGGCGTTTGCAAGTGCTGTTAGAAGGGCCAAAGATTTTATGAGTCGAACTGGAAGAACAAGCTTGGAAGGAAAGAAGGATACGAAGTACGGGTTTGATAAGGATGCGGCTAGATGTTTCAACTGCGGTGAAAAGGGTCACTTCAAACGTGAGTGAACCCGACCGAGCAGACAAGGCAATCAAAATCCTTTCCATAATCAGACAAGTACTTCCAACACAAATCAAGATAACCATGAAAGAAGGATGGTAGCTGTGAACAACACCACCAATCAAACCCAGGTTGGACCTTCAAACACCAACCGAGCATTAGTCGTTCAAGCTGATGAAGGATGTAACTGGTCAGTACAGTTTGGAGATGGTGATCAAGAAGGAGGAGGAACCGCATGCTATGCAAAAATCATCAATCACATCAAGCATGTTCACAAGAAGAATTTTCTGAAAGTGATGATAGTTCTGGTTATAGCGGGAGTTCGGATGAAGAAAGCTCGAATTCGGGAGGTTATAATTCTGAATCTGATGTGAAGGAAGAAGTGAATTCTGATGTTGATGATCTATTGAATGAAGCTGAGGAGATGAAGTGTCAGAAATCTATTCTAATCAAGAAGGCTGTTGTCGCATCAAAGGAGATAGAGAGTTATTCTAAGTCCTGATATGTGCTTGATCACATCATAGACACTCAACAGCTGAAAGGGAACAAGAAAGACGTTGGGTATTGTTAGGATCGGAGGTTCTCATGATTGTGTTAGTTTGTATGATTTGAACAATGAATGAATATGAAACAATGTAAAGTGCAGCGGAAATGAATAACAAACTTTGTAAACACAATCAAAGGAGAATATAGTTAGATAAACACTTGCTTTTCATAGAGTCGAAAGATTACAATACAAAGCAAATGATTACAATGCAAGCTTACAGACTAAACTCTCCCTCAGCCTGATACCCCATGGTTGGTTGCACAAGATGAAAGGATTGAATTGAGGAGAAGAACTCACTCAAAACGATCAAATGTAACAGCACAGGGTACTGCTCCATTTATATACAATCCAAACCACTGAGGCATCTTAGCTGACGTCACCATGAAAGCGACGTCTAACAGCCTAACAACCTGTATCTACTGTTCTTATACAAACACTGCTAATCTTAACCACTGACTAGACATAAAACAAATGACATACTAAACTACTGCTGTATCTTTACATCAGTACTTTCCTCAAGGTTGATCAGTCATTGATTGGGCAGTGCTTTGTCATCAGTGGTTTGCACCAGCAGTGCTTAGTTCTCAGCAGTCTTCTGGGCTTCATCAGTAATATTGAAGAACAGCAGCAGTTGTATTCGGGTAGTGGATATAAGACCATCAGCTGTTATAGTCACTTCCAAGGGAGAAGACTTAGTGTAAACAACTGCTTATTGTGAATCCACTGTTGTGAACCGGTTTTGGCTTTCATTATCTGTTCCTCTGATAGGGTTCAATCCCAACAATCTCCCCCTGGAACAGATAATGCCAAAACCCTTCATTATTCTGGATTTTTATTTCTCACAGAAGTTCCCTTGCTTGTCTTTTAAATTCTTTGGAACTTAGGTCATCCTCATCCCTGCACAATGAAAGTTCAAGGAGATCCTGCAAATCTTCAACACTAAGGCCTAGTGCTTCTTTCCTTGATATGTACTTCATTTCACCATTGGATCTGACTAGGGTCAATACGTGGGTCTTTTGGCCAGAGAGCCACTTTAGTACTTTTGAACCCAATGGGTTTCTTGGGAGAGATTTATTTGCAGATAAGCTTGGAGATTTTGGCCTTGAGAAAAATTGTAAAGCAGTATCCTGTACTTCAGACATTCTTTTGAAAGCTTCTTCTATGACTTCATTTGCTGCAGCTATGTCTTCTGCAACTTCTTTGTCAATTTGCTCTTGTGTCTTTTGTTGATCAAGCTCACTGTCTGAGATATCTGCTGCATGTTTGGTTAATAACTTTTTGAAAAGGTTTTGAAGGCTCACAGAGCTATCTTCTTTTAGACCCATTTTCTTGATGGCTTCTGTGAAGTACTCAGTCTCCTTTTCTTTTTCTTCTTAACTTGTCAGTTGTTTTCCCTTTTCTTGGTTTTCCACAAGGATAGGATTGTCTGCTGATGTGAGCAGTGTTTTAAGAGCATCCAGCTGTTGTTCCATCTTGTTGTAGTCTGGCTTTTTACAAGTGCCTGAGACTGTTATCTTTCTTTTCTTCAGCCGTTCATAAGCCTCGTCGGTATACTACTTTGTCCATTTTGCTATGGCTTCAGCAGTATCCACCTTAGCATCTATCAGTTCCTGTTTTTTCTTTTTGTATTCAGAAGTAAGATCAGCAATTAGCTTTTTGTACTTATTCCAATTTGGAGCTGTCTTCTTCTTACTTGGATAATTTTTAATCCTTTCAATCCTGTTTGCTTCATACTTCAAGGCAACCAGTGGCCACTCTTCAAATTGGTTTTCTTCAGCTTGATAGAATTTTTCTTTCATTATATATGCAAGATATTCTTTTCTCATTGCTTTTCGTTGATCTGTCTTTTCTTTGATCAGATCTTGTGCATAGTCTTCCATCAGCTTGACTTTTGCGAGCAAGAGTACCATTCTTTCTGCAATGGCTTCATCACCTTCATCTTTACATTCAAGTTTAGCTCTAATCCTTGCTTGCCTTGCTTTCATTTCAAGATATTCATCCATGTTTTCTGGGACTATGAAGCCAATGAGAGAAGGGAATCTTCTTTTTGAAGGATCTTCCTCGGTGTAAAATTGTCTCATCTCATTTTTCACAGCATCTAGTTCCAGTGGGTATTTTGCGGCAACAGGATCATATTTTTCATCAGTGGCTTGAGTTGTTTCTCTTTTTCTTTTGTGAAGCTTTATGGATGAAGAGGGTTTTGGTTGTGATGTAGGAATGATGAGAGCAGTGGTGGATGGTTGACTAACAGCTGTTGAAACAACTGGTGTTTCAACCTCTGTTGTCATTACAACTACTGATGTGTCAGTAGATGTCTTCTGCTTTTGAGCAGGGGTTGAAGGTGGTGAGGTAGTTTTTGATGGTGGTGATGGTGGTGGTGAATCATCATCAGGAATGAAAACCCTTCTCCTTTTTATTGTAGGAGAGGTTGATGATGTCTTGAGTGGATTAGTGGTTGTGGTTTGAGTGATGGAAAGTGTCTGACTAACAGGTGGTTAAACAACTGGTGTTTCAACCACTGTTGTCATTACAACAGATGTTGTAACATCTGCTGTCTTCTGCTTTATGGCAGGAGGTAATGATGATGATGTGATTGTAGATGATGATAGTGGTAGAGCAGTGGTTTTGGTGGTGTGTGGTGAAGTAGTGTGTGTTGATGAGATGACAACTGTTTGGCTAGCAGTTTTTGAAACCACTGTTGTATCAGCTGTTTGGATGGAAATATGAGATTTTGTGGTCTGAGGTTTAGATGTCTGTTTTTCTTTTCCCGGTTCAATGTAAACTCCATCCTCAATTCCCTTCATCTTCAACTGCTGGATTTTCTCCCCCTTTTTGGCATTATCTGGAAGGGGGTTATCCATGAAGAGGATAGTGGAGGGAACTTTTCCACCATGGGCAGTCATTTGTATGCTGGCCTTTATAGCCTTGATATCTACTTGAGTATCTTTAAATCTTAACTCCACCATGTTTGTCAGCATTTTTACATGCATTTCATGCTGCTGATCAGCCATTTGTTTTTGTTTTTCTAGCAAGGGTTGAAAAAGATTCCAAAGCTCATTTGCAGCAAGTGCTTGTGGCGGAGCAGGTGCTTGAGGTGGAACAGCAGTGGATTGTGCTTTTTGAGCTTTTAATAGCTGTTGCACCATATCCTTTATTTCAGCAACTGATGTTTCACGTGTTTCAACTCTGCCCGTCAATTCCTGATATTTTGAATCATCACCCAAATTAATGGGATCACCTAAATCCCCACCAGCAGTGGTTGTATCAATGTGTGACTTAGGAACTGAGACCTAAAAATCACTCATTGATGCCCCTTGTTCTTGGTACTGGGGACTTCTTTCTTCAGCACTTGATAAACCTTTGATGGTACCAGTGGTTAGAACCAACTCACTGGTGGTTATCGATGGTGCTATAGAATAAATTGCCTTCAAGGGAGTCTTATTAATGAAACAACTGTCCAACTGAAGATCTGTCGATCCATCAGTTGTAGTTGCTGCTCCACTTGAACTACCACTGAGAGTTACTTGTAACTCAGGGGGTGTAACCTCCTCAGTTGTTGCTAGGACAGCAGAAGTAGTAGCATCAGACCCAGTCACTTGTGGGAGTATACTCTCAGTGACAGGTGATAGAGAGGAACTGGTTTGTGTCTGAGCTATAGCAACTGCATGCAACAAGGGTATTATTGATTGTGGCATTATGATCGGTGAGGGTATGGGTGTTGAAAGAGATATGTCCTTGGGATCAGGACTGAGGAAGATGGATCCGATTGGGTCCAGAGCTTCATATTGTGGGGTCCCTGTGCTTACAACCTGATCCTTTTGTGAGGATGCAGGAGGAGTTTGAGGTAAGGATGGAGATCTTGCTACCAACTGCTGTGAGGAAGTAGCAGCAGTGGTTTGTGGTGACATTTGTTTTGTCACTGGCGGTTGCTCTGGGATCTCATCTTCCAGAGTTGCCTTTTTCTTGGGTTTGGTGGGCTTTTTGTAAGACTTCTTTTTGGTCTTTTTGGTGATGTCAGGTGTGGGTTTCAAAGCAGTGGTTATGCTGCTATGATCACCTGGAGCAATGGGCTCAACAACAGATGTCTGAGGAGCAGTGGTAACTGCTAAAATCTGCTCAGGCACCTCTGCTTTTGTTTTTATTGGTGCCATCATTCTAGAAAATGTTTCAGTTGTTAACCCTTTTATTTGAAAATAGACACCCTGTTTTAGAAAAATTTCATTTTCTTTTTCAAATTTTTGTTTAAAATAGTAGCTTAAGAATCTTGGAAAAAGTAAAAATGATTTGCTATCAACATTTTTTATCAAGTCATTAAAGATCTCCTGGGAATAGTTATAATTTTCACTATTTAAAATAGCATAACCCAGACATTGAATCTTTAATGGTATTTCGTTAAAAGCTGTTGTTTTATTTGAAACACACATCAGAAGTGTGTGAAATAAAAACCTTGGTGCAGAAGGGAAGTAACCTTTTTGTAAGGTATCTACCTTTGATTGTTCTGCATATCCCCTTTTTACGAAATCAGTTTTCAACTCGGCTTTATCAAAGGAAGTTTTACCTTTCTGATCATCGAGTTTAAAGACTTCGGAGATTGATTGCGGTGTAATTTGAATCGCTTTACCCTTTATCGAAGAGTTGATGGCAATGACTTTATCATCTTGTTTTTCAAGCTTGGCCTTTTCCCAAAACTCTCTCTGGGTTTGCAGATAAATAGGAGCATCTGCGGTAAGCAAAGTTTTGTACTTTGATGCAGATATTGTGTCAATGATGGAATCGAATGTGTGGTTATTGGTGGGTTTTGTGAGTAGACCCAGATAATTATGCGGGGATTTGTACGGGATTTCAATGGGTTCACCGGCCGTTTGAGCGACCTCTTTGGACGAAGATGATGGTGATTTTGGCTTTGATTTTGATTTTGATTTAGATTTCGTCATTTTGTAGAAGAAGAATCCGAGAAGAAGAATCGGAGAGTGATTTGGGAAGAAAGGTTGGAAACTGTTTTGAGAAGAGAATTTTTGGAATTCAATTCGACAGTGTAAAACCCTGTTTGGGGGTTTTGATCAGGGTTTTATTTAGGGGAAAAAGTAAGTGCTGATGTGGCAGCGGTTACAAAGATCTGAGGGCTAAAAACTGTCCACGTGTCAACCTCTGATGAAATGTATGAATAACGGAGGACAGTTGTTTTGACAGCCACTGATGAAACAAGCATCAGTGGTTACAACGGTAATAATGTGATAACAGTGGATGATTTTTACTATCAGTAGATAGCATATCAGTGGATAAAACACTGATTTTGAGCATCAATGCTTGTCAAGAAAATGAAGGGTCAGTGGTTGTCTTTCAGCAGTGGACAGTATTTAGGAACCAGATATTTGAACAAAACAGTGGTTAGGGGTAGTGGTAAAGATTTGAAAAACTAGTATATCAGCAACAGTTTTGAAAATTTTCATTCAAGGTTTTGCCACATGTCAATCTCACATTTTGAAGTTCTTACGAATTTCTGACAGTGGTTTAGTACCCCAGATGATGTACACTTTTTACTAAGGCAACTTGTTATAATATTTGAATTAAAACATGAGTACCCAAGTACTTTAAGATCTGTTAACAATCAACCTTTTGCACAGTGTAGAAACCAACTTTGAGTATGACCAGACTATGACCTATGTACCATTTCCTATTGATCTACTTGAGGATAATATAACCAACAAAAACAAAGGTTATATATCCTGACAGGAGATTGAAACATTTACTATCAAAAATCAGTAAAGGTTCAAAATATATTATTCTTAAAGAAAGTTGAAGAATGACATATCCTGCTTTATTTGAGAAAATCCTTATTCAGAAAAATAAATAAAGGATTTTCTAAAAACAACATAAAAAAGGAACTGGTATAATTTACCACTGAAACTCCTAATCATATCAAACCCAAGTTTATGAAAATGGTCAGTAGTTTGACCACAATGGTATGAATTTGTGAATACATTTTGACCACTGTTTGGCACCATTTTCTTGTTGATTGATTGACAACAGAAATGAGGACACCTGTTCACAAAAGTTTTTGACAACCCTGTTATAGACTTTGTTACCATGTGAAGATTCTGAAAATTTGTCTAGTCCTCTATTAAGTTCATTTACTGGGAATACTATTGTAACCTGAATTTTCCTGAACCAATGGTTGCACATAGTTGCTTAATGACCACTGTTACCCCACACTTTGACTCTTAAGTGTTTTATGTTTATACTCTTTTCTTCTGACTTCAAAAGTTTTGAGATAAACACACTTCTGAGTTTTTGTGAATTTTCTTCTTCCCTTTTTACCCTTCCCATTCATAAGTAATGAACTACTTACTGGGAGGTCTTTATTGAAGGAATACTCAATCCAGAATCATTTTGCAGTAATGCTTTAAGAGGATTCACCATATTTGTATAAATTTTTGACCAATCTCACATTACATATGATATGGACTATCCTGTTTTCTTAATGTATTTTAATAGAGTCAATTTGTTCCTTTTGAGAATCTCAACCTGTTTTCAACACATAAGTTCTTATGACTAAAGTTTAATTTCCCTCTTTTTACGTTAGCAAAAACACTAATGTTTTTATGAACATAGGCTTTTGTTAATCTGAGGTTCATACTTTAGCATCTAATAACGTGACATCACAAGTTTCATAACAACAGTTGAAATCAATTTTGAAAATGAGAAATAATCCCATAGTTTAATAGATATGTTTTCAGATCTAAAAACCATGAGTGTCTTGTGCATGAAATCACTCGTTGTGTGAGATTTGTGTGTCTTATGACATCTTGGTTGTTTTACAGAGTATTTGAATAACAACTTTAAGCGTTATCACCCGTTACTCTGTTTTTCAACTGAATACAACCAACCTTAGTATCAATGAATTTTGAGCCGAACTGTTATGTCAAATTGATTGTTAGATCGAATTTGACTGTTTAGGCTCTGATACCAATTGTTCGGATTGGAGGTTCTCATGATTGTGTTAGTTTGTATGATTTGAACAATGAATGAATACGAAACAATGTAAAGTGCAGCAGAAATGAATAACAAACTTTGTAAACACAATCAAAGGAGAATATAGTTAGATAAACACTTGCTTTTCATAGAGTCGAAATATTACAATACAAAGCAAATGATTACAATGCAAGCTTACAGACTAAACTCCCCCTCAGCCTGATACCCCATGGTTGGTTGCGCAAGATGAAAGGATTGAATTGAGGAGAAGAGCTCACTCAAAACGATCAAATGTAACAGCATAGGGTACTGCTCCATTTATAGACAATCCAAACCACTGAGGCATCTTAGCTGACGTCACCATGAAAGCAATGTCTAACAGCCTAACAACCTGTATCTACTATTCTTATACAAACACTGCTAATCTTAACCACTGACTAGACATAAAACAAATGACATACTAAACTACTGCTCTCTCTTTACATCAGTACTTTCCTCAAGGTTGATCAGTCCTTGATTGGGCAGTGCTTTATCATCAGTGGTTTGCACCAGCAGTGCTTAGTTCTTAGCAGTCTTTTGGGCTTCATCAGTAGTATTGAAGAACAGTAACAGTTGTATTCGGGCAGTGGATATAAGACCATCAGCTGTTATAGTCACTTCCAAGGGAGAAGACTTAGTGTAAACAACTGCTTATTGTGAATCCACTGTTGTGAACTGGTTTTGGCTTTCATTATCTGTTCCTCTGATAGGGTTCAATCCCAACAGGTATTAGTCGTGTCCACCCCCTTTGAGACACAACTATTCTCGAATGCCCGACGAAGAGGAAATGCCTCATTTTAAACCTAGTGTGCTTCTTGATTATGAGGAAGTTACTACTGGTTTAGGGTTCAAATCGGACAGTTCCTCGAGTACCTCATCTGAAGGAATAGACACTTCAACGTTGACGAATCAAAGTGCTCCAATCATTGAGGACTATGATTCGTCTGATGATGAATCAGATGTGAGTGACCAGGATGAATCACTTGATAAGATGAAAGGAGTAGAAATTCCTATTGAGAATTACATTCTATGTGATCCTCCTACTCCTACTATGCAACCTGTTGCAAAACCAGTGATTAATCCTGTCAAGGAAGTGAAGGAATCGGTGTCTGCCGTTAAGAGTAATAATGTGTTGTACACTTTGGTCGGTGATGTTAAAATCTATTCAGACAATGACTTTCCAATTAAAAACGTCAATCCATCTTTGATTGATAAAGTTTTTGAAGATAATACGAGTATATTTTTGGGAAAGACTATCCCGAGAGTTGTTGTAACTCAATGTGACCCTATTCCAAAATCAGAAATTAGAAAACAATTTGGAAACCAAAGATCACCGGCAAAGCAACAACCTATTGCTTCTAAGGGTAAACAGCCAGAAAAGGGAGCTCAAAGGCCTAACGTTTCTCAATCAAAGTTTGAAACAAGAGGAGCTCGTTACAAGAAGAAAAACAGTAATGTCAAATTTGTAGCATCAAAGGGTACTGATAAAATTGAGACTTTTGAAAAAAAATCAAACACTGATTTTGTCCAACAAGTCAAAATTTTAAAACGCAATAGTCAAAACAATTACACTCAACACACAAATGAGTGTGATGAAAGAGCAAGTACCTCAGGTTCTATAGGTTCGACATTTGTTCGTCAGTCAGATTCTCCTAAGTTTGTTGAAAGGAGAACATGTTTTAAGTGTGGGGAGTTTGGTCATATCATTAAAAATTGTACAAATACTCCCAAAGAGAAATTTATTGAGAGAGCCCCTCCTGAAAAGGTTCACCCACAATGTCGTTCTGTTTCACCAAAACATGATAAACGAACCGTTAAAGAACAAGAAACAAAAAAAACGACGTCAAAACGTCATGGCAGTTGAAAAGGCTTTAAAATCTGAAGTCAAATCTGTTAAAAGGGAAACAAGTTCATCACAACCTTTAAAACCAGAAGTTTCAAAATCTTTTCATAAAACTCAAACTGGTAAACAAAAACAAACTTGGAAACCTAAAACGGGTGAAAGTTCAGGGGAAGGTACTGTATTTGAAAATTATCAGGAAATCGAGATCACATTTCATGATGCTCTGGAACGACCCAAGACCACTAAGGCTTGGGTCCCCATCCTCAACTGATCGTTAAATGATTTGTGCAGGATGTTCCAGGAGGAACTGTTAATAGTCATTGGATTGTTGACTGTGGAGCATCTAGGCACATGACAGGCGACTTACGGCTTCTGTATGATGTGAAAAACATTAGAGGAGGCTATGTCGCATTTGCTGGAGACAAAGGCGGATATATCACTGGAGAAGGAATGATCTCCAATGGTGTTTTATGTTTCGATAAGATCAATTATGTTTGTCAAATTGATCACAATCTTCTGAGTGTTTCACAAATCTGCGATAAGGAGTTCACCGTGCATTTTGATGATGCCGGTTGTTATGTGCTGAAACCTGGATTCAAAATTCCTAAAGAATGGATTCTCTTATCGGCTCCAAGAGTTAATGATCTTTATATTCTTGATATGAGCCAAGCGATTACGACATCTGCCCAAGTGACATGTTTTGTCTCGAAAGCCACAGAAAATGAGTCTATATCTTGGCACAGACGAATGGGCCACAATCACTTAAGAAAAATGAACCATTTGGTGAAAAACAATCTTGTGAATGGTGTGCCTGTGAGAAGTTTTCATTTACAAGATGTCTGTGTTTCGTTCCAGAAGGGAAAGCAAACGAAGAAATCTCACCCGATTAAGAAAGTCAACACTGTTAGCATGCCTCTCGAACGTCTTCATATGGACCTCTTTGGACCTATGAAACACAAGACAACCTTTGGGGATGCTTATTGTCTGGTGGTTACTGACGACTATTCTAGATTTTCTTGGGTATCTTTTATGGCGCACAAGAGTGAAACTCCTGAAATCCTCAAGAATCTTCTTACTTTGTTAGAAAATTTGTATTCATTGAAAGTGAAGAGGATCCGAAGCGACAATGGAACTGAGTTCAAAAACCGTATAATGAATGAGTTCTGTACTTCTAAGGGCATTCTTCATGAATACAGTTCTCGCTACACTCCACAACAAAACGGTGTCGCTAAGAGGAAGAATCGGACGATAATAGAGACTGCAAGAACGATGTTGGTAGAGTCAGAGCTTCCTGTTCAATTCTGGGGGGAGGCTGTGTCGACTGCTTGTTACACATTGAAAAGAGTTCTCACAGTTAAAAGGCATGACAAAACGTGTTTCGAACTTCTAAACAAAAGGAAACCAGATATTTCTCACTTAGAACCTTTTGGCACTCCATGCACTATGATTGAGCCGCACGAAAAGTTTGGTCCCAAAGCTATCGAGGGTTTCTTCCTTGGATATGCTACTCCGAATTTTCGTGTATGGAATTTGGCGACCAAAAAGATTGAGCTATGGAATGAAGTAAAGGTTCAAAGGTATACTGACTCTGTTAGAGCTCCGGGTGATCCTTGGATGTTCGATTATGATGGGCTTTTCGACTCGTTTAATCTGCCAACCTTTGACGAAGCATCTGCAGCTGCTCAAATGCTATTTGAAAGTGACAACGCTGCTGACTCGCCATTGGTGAGACCTATTATTGTTAACCCCTAAGGTTCTAATTCAGTTAACAACATGGTTCAAAATGAGGACTTTGAAGATGCTGCTGATTTCAATGAGTCATCGGAAGATGATTGATGTGGGGTAAAATACACATATTTGTCCCGTGTAGATTGTGTAATTATTGTATAGGTTTTATTTATTTTTATTTAGTTTAGTAGTATATTATATTATTTTGTGTTTTGCCAGGTCTTGGTGCAAATGGAGCGAAAACGAGTAATAAAGAAATATCTAGCTAGTTGAGTAGAGTAGACCGCTAGGGACCGAATAAAAATTGTCGCTATTTTTCTCGAGTGGGCCGAGCCTGCTATCTCTATTGGAGGCATATTTGATATATAATTGTTGTGGGGCCGCCAAACGTCAAAAAGCCAGAAGATCATGAATTATATGAATTAGGGTATAACAAAACCCTAAGGCATGATGTTGGACCATATATTTATAATGGAGCATATCTGCATGAATTATAAGACTTTTGGGAGAATAATACATTGACATACATCTGTGAAAACATGTTGGATGGATATTGAGGCCACAGTTTACGTGGATTAGTATTGGATGAAGTTGATTTGGGCTTGGCAGGCCCATTAAGGGACGAATACAATTAGGAGTTGAACACAATTTGGAGGAATATATAGCCCACCCATAATCAGACGCAGGTATCATACTACGGACAAAGACATCAGACGCACGAAAGGATCAGAACTTACGAATCAAGAAACCCCTAGGCGACTTTTGGAGCAGATTTTACGTGTTACGGAGTGCTTTAGCTCGCGGGAATCATCGGTTGAAGCTTGGAGCATGGAAACGAAGATTGTTCGGTTTTTATCTCCCGGTTTTCTTTAATTTCGTGCTTTCGATACTTTTTCCGATGAATTCTTGTTTTGAACTTGATTTGTTTGCTATAGCCAACATGTTTCTTAGCTAAACCCTAGATACTACCTAGACTAGATGATGGTTTGATTAAAGTTTGGATCTTTTAATGGTTATTATTGTTTGATTATGGATTGATTTCTGAAAGTAAAGTGTTCTAGAGTTTCTGATTTGGTGCATATGCGTATTTACTTTTGGTTGTTGATTATTTACTGTTTCACATAGATTTTGGTGAATGTCTTTCACATAATAAATTTATGTTGATTATTTGATTCCTTGCGGGTTCGGGTGATCTTTGGGTAAATTGGCCAATAGCCTTAGAAACAGTAATTAAAATACAATTAGAATTAGATATTCTGCTTAACTTGTCGCTGAGAGGCTCGAGTTAGTTATTAGGTCTCATTGCAATATATAGCTAAGATAGATTTTGAGAGAAGTCGGTTTTAGTTCCTTAATTGCATTTGTGTCTAGTAAACCAAGTTAGATCCTAGGATTGCCTTAGATTATCGCGCTGAGAGGTAGATAGTCGTATTAAGGCACTTTTAGAGTCGTTAGAGGACTGAGAGGAAATCTAACAGTCGGGGCTCATAACAGCCTTGTAGGGTTTCCTAGGTTTCTTCCTGAGAATGGTCAGGAAGTCTTAGCATTGAAATACCTTAAGGTTTAGAAATTGAAAATGCAATGACAAAAATGAGCGCAACATTAATGACAAAGCAAAGTGTTATCAATGAGTATATCGAAGACTGTGCTAAGCTAAAACAGGAGTTAGAAATTGAGAAGATTGAGAGTGAAAGGATTAAATGATTGTTGTTGAGTTATACAACATGTGATTATTTGATTGATCGTGTTTACCCTACTGTTGCAGGTCTTGAAGCATTCATGGAGAAAAAGACTGAAGATACTGATACTGGTAAGAAACAAAGTGTCAAGTATAACAGATGGCCGCCCCCGATCCATGTAAGTTATTCTCCCAGGAATCCTAACAAGGAGCGTTTAAAAAAAGCAGTCAACATCAAGTTAAAGTCCAAATCACTGATGAATTACCAGACAATATTGATGTCACATTCACAGCGTCTGACACTGATCATGATTCTGAGTTATTAAAGAAAGTGGTCGATCAGGTGTTAGATATGGATGAAGAGTCAAAACAGGAGTCTAAATCTAAAAGTTCGAGTTCATCAGAAAAGAATCCGAGTTTACCGGTTAAAAGGGTTTACAATAAAGAATTCTTGTTATCAAAATCTAATTTGAATGATGGATCAATCAAAGTGGCTTATACTTTGAAAGATTCAGACAAATTATATTCTGATGAAGAATTTCCAATAAGAAGTGTAAAAACTGAAATGATCAAACAGGTTTTCAAACTAACAGAAATTAACATTTCTGAAATAAAAGATTTAAATCTTCATGAAAAACCTAAAAAATACACTTCAAGAGTTCAACAGAGATTGAACAAGAAAAAGGGTTATAGTTCTGGTTCAGGTTATCGAAAGAAACCAAACCACAACGGTAATTTAAAAAAACAAGGTCTTGGTTTTAATTCTTCAGAAAATTATAAAAATGAGAAAAATTATAAACCAAAAACACAATTTGTTTCAGGAGGAAGTTCTGAAGATGAGCAAAAGAAACCATTCTGGAAACAGTCCAATCAAGAGTTTCTTGCTGAAGTAAAGAAGAATGTGAGGAAATTTACTCAAAGAGTTGACAGAAGAACTTGTTTTAAATGCCAAAAAGTTGGACATATTGCTTGGAATTGCCAACAGTTCAACAATATAAAACAGGGAGTTACTTCTAACTCAAAATTGAAAGTAAAACTTATCATTGAAAAGAAACAACCAACTAAGAAATCTAAAGTGTTTGAAAATTCAACTTCCGAGGAAGGTGAAAGTTCAAAACGTTTTTACAAAAGAAGAGGTGATTTGAACAAACAAAAATGGGTTGTAAAATCTGAGAGTAGTTCTGACAATGAATCTGATTCCATAAAATCAGAGGAGTCATTTGTTGAGAAGAAGAATGAGAATTCCGTTCCAGAGGTGAACGATGAAAATTTTCCTAAATTGTCAAAGGAAAATTTGAAGTTGAAAATAGGTAAAACTGAAATTTCAGGTCAATTCTTTGCTGGTAACAAAGAATTTGATGCTGAAAAGGCGTTTAACGGAAAAGTTAAACATATTTTCGGGAAGATGGTTGATGGGAAGGTTAAAAGTGCTAAATAATTTTATAAATCAAAATGTTGGTGGGATAGATGAGTACCAGAATCTCCCAAGGCTGGTCAGGCTTGGGGGAAAGTTCTTCCAAACTGAAAATCCGAACTTGCCGGAGCTCCCAAGTTGGTAATCGTGGATCAGGAATCGGCATCTTTATACAAGTGGTTATTTGGCAAACCTACAAGTGGTAGTTGTTCTTAAATTGTTATATTTTGATTTACAAGTGGTGTTGATTGATAAGTGAACCTACAATTGGCTGAAGAAGGTTTTCACTTTCTAATGATTAATCAAGGTCATTAGGTTGAACTTGATTTGATCATTCCTACAAATTTTAGAAAAGACAATGTGATGTATGAATCCCCATTCCTACAAGTAGTTCGTAAAATCAACAAAACTTATTTTCCGGAAAAACCATTTGATTCAAACAAACTTAAGTGTTTTGAAATCAATGGGAAAATAGTTTGTTGTGAGGGGGAGTTCTGATTGTTTATGCCAAGTGGATGGCGAATTGATGCTTGAAAATCGGTTGTCAATTTACTTGTATAGTTTGTTTTCAAATTTTAAATGATTTTAAACATTAGAAAATTTGAAAAAGTCAAAAACATGATAAAAACAAAAATGAGTTTTGTTGTCAAAAAGAGGAAATGATAGTACATCAGTGGACGATCACAGAATGCTAAAGAAATGGAAAGTAAAAAATGTGATAAACGGTCTCACTGATGATGTGTCAGTAGGTTTTTACACATTTAGTAGATTGTGACGAGATATAAACCTAAATTCAAACTTGCTTATATCGTGGGATGGGTAACCCCCGAAATCTTGTTTGAAGGACCCCTCTTTCTGAGATACTAGGTCTTTATGCTTAGTGATATCTGGGGTATTATCCAAGACTTCTGATTTTGCCGAAGCAATGGCCTAGTCCCCGGAGAATACTTTACGCTTGCTTGAAATATAGACCCCCCTCAGCATAAAAAATGATCAAACATTGAAAAAATGCTAATCATGTGCTGTTGTAAAAAAAGATCCTCTAAAGGGGACCCACCAAAAGTTGAAGCCGTCATCTATCTGCTGAACGGAAGTTCTGACCTGAGCTCTCACGGTCCTCGCATTTAACCCCTTACAGATATCATCTGTGGTATACTCACCTGTAAGACTGAATATTGGGATCTGGATACTGGAGTATATTCTGAGGTGGGACACGCGAATAAGTTTAAGTATCTAAAACATTAATCTCGTATCTCGAAACAGTTGAACTTTGTGTGAAAATTTAAGTGGATCAGTATACTGACAATCTAAGTGAATCGTTTAGAACTTAAAATGTTTAAAGCTTATCGGTGTTGGTGATTTGTCTCATAAACTGATATGATCCTCTTACACAAGCTCACAAAAATATTGTATGTAAATATTTCTTTATTGCATTTCTTTCATTTCAAAAATTCAAAAAGATTTTCAGTGTGTTTTAGCATAAAATTTTGAAAAATTCAAAAAGATTTTAGACAACTGACGTTGGAAAGCTAATTTTCAAAATTCCGAGTGCTAAACATAACGAACAGGTTTGGGAGTGTGTGTTTGGAAAGAAAATGATATACATACAAGTGGTTCATCAGTGACTTACATGATAAACTTTTTGTTCAGATTGTGTTTATAAGTGGTTAGCAGGGTTTCTATATTTGTTGTATCTTATTTTTGATGAAACTTATGTTTTGGGTAGAGAATATGCAGGTGAGCCTGCTGCTAAAGGAACAACTCTTGCAGGATCATGTCCTTCAAGTGTTTTTGGGTCAGTGATTGGGTTTGATAATGTTGGAGGAATGAATGGTTGAGGTTTGATTTAATTGAAAGGTGCAGATGATATAGGAGTAGGTGTTGGTATGTCATCATCATGCACTTGGAATTTCCTTTTTCTGGTGTAAACCTTTGTGGGAGAAGGGAGTTTTGCTTGGTATTTTGAAACAGGAATGGTTATAGCTTGGGAAGGAATGTTGGAAGTGGTGGATGGCTAACTAACAGCTGTTGAGACAACTGGTGTCTCAACCACTGTTGTCATAACAACTGTTGAAGTGTCAGCAGTTGTCTTCTGCTTTTTGGCAGGTGGTTTTTGTGGTGAAGGTGTAGTTTTGGGTGTGTCAGTGGTTGGTTTTTCTGATCCACCAGTGGTTTTGAGACCAGTGGTGGTTGGCTTTTTGGGTATTTGTTTTTGTGGTTATGGTTTTGAAAATTTGGCAAATGGTGGTTTGTTGTGTTTAAAAGATTTCTTTCTGGTGGAAGTGCCAACATTCTGAGTTTTTATTTCCCATTCATTTCTTGCATTTTGTTCCTTTCTCCACTGGCTTTCGTTTGTTTCATTCTGATTTTGAATTGTTTTTCTGTTTTTCTCTAATTCATCTGCTAGAATATTAAGGGTTTTATCAACTCCTTTTTTTCTTTTCTTTGACAGGTGTTTCAGCAGTGGTTTCAGAAGAATTTTTTTTAGTTTCTTGCTTTTGATTTGGCTTTTTCTTAGGAGTAGGTCTTCCAAACTTATTCATACCATGTTTCTCCCCCTTTTTGGCACCATCATCTTGATCAGCATCATCTTTGTAGATGGATGCAGGGGTAGTGCCAGTAATATTAACCAAGGCCTCTTTAATGGCTTTGATGTCAGTCTAAGTATCCTTGTATCTAGCATCAACCATATTTCTGAGTAGTGCCATTTGATGGTTGTGCCGAGTTTCTGCCAATTCCCTTTGAGCTGTAATAATTGGCTGAACTGCATTCCATAGCTTTTGGGAATATTGTTGTGGAGTGGGTTGACTTTTGGAAACTTCTACCAACTATTGGACCATATTTTGCATATTATTAATAGTGGTTTCAATTGTATTGAGTCTCTTCGTCAATTCTTGATATCTTAAACCATCACCCAAGTTATTGGGATCATCTAATTTCCCACCAGCAGTGGTTGTATCAGCAGTTGTACCAGGAGAAGTCTCCAATGGTTCATCCACTGATGCCCATTTTTCTAGGTACTGGGGACTTCTTTCTTCAGCATTGGTTACCTTAGTAATCTCACCAGTGGTTATCTTGAACACACCAGTGGATACCTTGGTTCCCAAAGAAGAAATTGCCTTCAAGGGAGTCTGACTTATGAAACTACTGTCCAAGTGTAGATCAGTGGATCCAACACCTGTAGTAGCTGCTCCACTTGAACTACTAACAGGAATCTCATGAAACTCCTGTAGTGTAACCTCCTCAACTGTTTGTGGGATAACCAATTAAGGTATTTCAGACACAGCCATTGTTGTGGTTGTACTCTCAGTAATGTGTTGGTGAGAGGAGCTGTTTTGTGTCTGAAGCTCAATGGCATCAAACAGAGGTATGATGGATGGTGGTAATTGTGATGAGGGGATAGGAGTTGAAAGAGAATTTGCCCAGGGAGAAGGGCAGTTAAACATATCTTCAAGTGAAGTATATGCTTCATTATGTAGGGTCCCTGTGCTTACAACTTGTTCCTTTTGTGAGGAAGCAGGAGGAGTTGAGGGTTTGGGTGTAGATCTTTCCAACTGTTGTGAGGAAGTAGCAACAGTGGTTATTGGTGACTTGTGTGTTGTCACTGGATTAACTTCTGGGATCTCATCTTCCAGAAGGTCCTTTTTAGAAGGTTTGGTGGGCTTTTTGGATATTTTCTTTTTGGTCTTTTTAAGAAGTGTTGGTGGGGGTTGCACAGCAGTGGTTGTGCTGCTGTGGTCACCATCAGCAGTGGGCTCAACAGCAGAAACCTGAGGAGCAGATGTGGACTCATCCAAATTTTGCTCAGGCTCCTCTGTTTGTGTTTTTGAAGGTTTTGACTCTGACAACCTTGTAAATGTTTCAGCAGAAAGACTGTTTATTTGAAAAAAAACACCTTGGATAAGCACTTGTGCACTGTCTTTTGGTACTTTCTGCTGTAAGTAGTGGCTCAAAAACCTTGGAAACAACAAAATTGGTTTTTTCTTTTCTTTGAAATTATTTAATTTTTAACCAAATCATTGAAAATCTCCTGGGAGTAATTGAAATCAACTTCTGCCATTATACCATATCCCAAGTATTGAATTTTCAATGGAATTTCATTGGAAGCTGTGGTTTTATTTGAAACACAGATGAGCAGGGTATGAAACAAAAACTTCATGGGAGGTGGGAAATCTCCCTTTTGCAAAGTTGCTTTTGTCATTTGGCCCACATACCCTCTTTCGATCAAGTCAGTCTGATACTCATCTTTAGGGAAAGAATTTTTACCTGTGAGATCGTTCATCTAAAAAACTTCAGATATGGATTGTGGTGTGATGGATGCCAGAATTTTTCCTACATTAGAAGTAATAGCCCAAGGCTTTTTGTCTTGAACTTCCAATTTTGCATTTTTCCAAAAATCTCATAGGGTTTCCTGATAGATGGGTGCGTTGCAGGTCAATAAAGTTTTGTACTTTGAGGATGAGAGGGCATCGATAATTGAGTGGAAATCTTTGTTTTTACTTGTTTTCTCAAGTGTACAAAGGTAATTATGGGGGGTTTTTGAGAGCGAGTTCCATGGTGATTTGGAG
This sequence comes from Helianthus tuberosus, assembly GCA_030545235.1. Lineage (NCBI taxonomy): Eukaryota > Viridiplantae > Streptophyta > Magnoliopsida > Asterales > Asteraceae > Helianthus > Helianthus tuberosus. Next base: position 64,063,974 of record CM060360.1, on the reverse strand, counting down.
AAATTTGCGAGTGGAATGAGTTGATGAAAGATGGAAACCGCTTTTTGAAAGAATTATGAATTCGATACGGCAGCAAAAACTCTGTTTGGGGGTTTATCAGGGTTTTTATAAAGGGAAAAGTGAATGCTGACGTGACAGCGGTTACAAAGATCGAACGGCTAAGAACTGTCCACGTTACAACCTCTGATGAATGGTAGGAGACAGTTGTTTAGGAAACCACTGATGGACAATAATAGTGGTTGACAGTAATGAAAACAAGAACAGTGGTTGATTTTAACTATCAGTAGATAGCCATAAGTGATTAAAACACTGATGTTTGATCAACAGTGATTAACAAGGAGAATGAAGAAACAGAGGTTGTCTTTCAACAGTGGATAATTTTCAACAAATCAGATGTTTGAACCAATCAGTGGTTATGAGAGACTTTTAAGGATTAAATAAAACTTTCATTTTAAACTATTTTTAAGGATGGATTTTTGATTTTCTGAAAACATTTTGATGCTTTATTCATAGAGAAACAGGATTTTGCCTGTTATTCAATGTTAAGCATGCCAATTCTAGAGATCAGGTTTTCAAAGGTGGATGTGTCTAATGCTTTTGTTAGCACATCTGCCAGCTAATCCTTAGTTGGAGCATGATGCAGAGAAATCAAACCTTTTCCATAGCAATCTCTCACAAAGTGATATCTGATGTCAATGTGTTTGGTGGTTGAATGTGAAACTGGATTTTTGATGATATTTTCTGCTGCTTGACTATCCAACATGAGAGGTGTCTTTAAAGCAGTGATACCAAAATCCAGCAATTGATTTTGAAGCCATAACAGTTGGGTGGTGCACCTTGTAGCAGCAATATATTCTGCCTTAGCAGTGGATGTTGAAACAACTGCTTGCTTTTTGCTTTGCCAAGATACTAAGCAATCACCTAGAAATTGGCACCCTCCTGATGTGGACTTCCTTGTTGCATTTCATCCAACAAAGTCACTATCTGAGAAACCTGAAAGCTTAACATTCCCATTAGCAGGGTACCAGATACCAAGTGTGGGAGCACTTTTTATGTATCTGAGTATCTTTTCTCAACTATGAGGTTAGACTTCCTAGGGGCTGATTGGGATCTTGCATAAACACATGTTGCAAACATGATGCCTAGCCTAGATGTATTTAGGTACAATAAAGACCCAATCATTCTTCTATATTAGGTTTGATCAACCAAATCATCCTTTTCATCAGTCATGACTAGCTTGGTGGTTGCCATGGGTGTACTACATGGTTTACAATCATTCATCTCAAATTTGTTTAAAAGTTCTTTAGCATATTTTCTTCGATGAATGAAGGTACCATTTTGCAGTTGCTTTACTTGGAGACCAAGAAAACACTGTAGTTCACCCATTGCACTCATCTCAAACTCAGCTGTCATGAGTTTTCTGAACTCTTCACACATTTTGTTACATGTGCTTCCAGAAATGATGTCATCCACATAAATCTGGACTATCATTAGATCTTTCCCTCTCCATTTTAAAAATAGTGTTTTTGTCAATTTTGCCTCGTGTGAAGCCAATAGAGAGTAGAAAGGTGGAAAGAGTTTCATACCAGGCTCTAGGTGCTTGTTTCAAGTCATACAAAGCTTTATTTAGCTTGTAGACATGATTTGGATTAAATGGATCCTCAAAACCAGGAGGTTGACAAACATATACCTCTTCTTGAATCTTACCATAGAGAAATGCACATTTGATATCCATCTGAAACACCTTTATGTTGTGGTTGACAACAAAGGCCAAGAACAGTCTGATAGCTTCCAATTTTTCTACAAGAGAAAAAGTTTCATCATAGTCAATGCCCTCTTCCTGCCTGAAACCTTGAACCACAAGCCTTGCTTTATTCTTGACAACAATGCCCCTTTCATCAGTTTTATTTTTGAAGACCCACTTTGTGCCGATAGGAGTTACACCCTCTGGCAGTTGTACAAGTTCCCATACTTGTTGTCTTTTAAGCTATTGGAGCTCTTCTTGCATAGCTGTTGGGATTGAACCCTACCAAAGGAATAGATAATGAAAGCCAAAAACTGGTTCACAACAGTGGATTCACAATAAGCAGATGTTTACACTAAGTCTTCTCCCTTGAAAGTGATTATAACATCTGATGGTCCTATATCCCATATCCGCATACAACAGCTGTTGTTCTTCTAACTACTGATGAAGCCCAGAAGACTGCTGAGAAGTAAACACTGCTGGTACAATCTACTGATGACAAAGCACTGCCCAACCAAGGACTGATCAACCTTGAGGAAAGCACTTATGTAAAGAGAGAGCAGTAGTTTAGTGTGTCATCTGTCTTATACATAGTCAGTGGTTAAGATTAGCAGTGTTTGTATAAGAACAGTAGATACAGGTTGTTAGGCTGTTAGACGTCGCTTTCATGGTGACGTCAGCTGAGATGCCTCAGTGGTTTGGCTTGTCTATAAATGGAGCAGTACTCTGTACTGTTACATTTGATCGTCTTGAGTGAGTTCTTCTCCTCAATTCAATCCTTTCATCTTGTGCAACCAACCATGGAGTATCACGCTGAGGGGGAGTTTAGTTTGTAAGCATGCTTGTAATCTTTTGATTTGTATTGTAAATCTTTCGACTTATTGTGAAGCATGTGTTTATCTTAACTAATTCTCTTTTTGATTGTGTTTACAAAGTTTGTTATTCATTTCCGCTGCACTTTAAATTTTTCATATTCATTCATAGTTCAAATCATACAAACAAACACAATCATGAGAGCCTCTGATCCTAACAATTGGTATCAGAGCCTGGACAGTAAAATTCGATCTAACAATCAATTTGGCATAACAGTTCAGCTCAAAATTCATTGATACTAAGGTTGGGTGTATTTAGTTGTAAAACAGAGTAACGAGTAAATCATGCTCAAAGTGGTTATTCAAAAACTCTGTATAACAACCAAGATGTCATAAGACACACAGATTTCACACAACAAGTGATGTCATGCACAAGTCACTCATAGTTTTCAGATCTGAAAATGTCTGTTAAACTATGGTATTATTTCTTATTTTCAAAATTGATTTCAACTATTGTTATGAAACTTGCGATGTTTTCACTATATTAGATACTAAAGTATGAACCTTAGATTAACAAAAACCTATGTTCATAAAAACATTAGTGTTTTTGCTAACATAAACAGAGGGAAATTAAAACTTTAGTCATTAGATCTTATGTATTGAAAAACAGGTTGGGAATCCTATTGAAAAGGACCAAATCAATTCTGTTAATAACATATGAAGAAAGTAAATCACAAAAACTCAAAAGTGTGTTTATCTCAAAACTCTTGAAGTCAAAAGTAAAGAGTATAAACTCAAAACACTTAATAGTTAAAATCTGGGGTAAAGATTGTCATTAAGCAACAGTATGCATTCATTGAGTCAGGAAAGTTCAGGTAACAATAGTATCCCCAGTGAATGAACTTACAAGAGGACTAGACAAGTTTTCAGAATCATCACATGGTATCAAAGTCTATAACAGAGTTTTCAAAAACTCATGTGAACATGTGTCCTTATTTCTGTTGTCAATCAATCAGCATGAAAATGGTACCAAACAGTGGTCAAAATGTATTTACAATTTCATACACTGTTGTCAAACCACTGACCATTTTCATAAACTTGAGACTGATATGATTAGGTGCGTTAGTGGAAATTATACCAGATCCTTTTGATGCTGTTTTCAGAAAATCCTTTATTTTTTTTAAAAAGGGTTTTTCTCAAATAAAGCAGGATATGTTATTCTTTACTTTTTTAAGAATGATATATTTTGAACTTTTTACTGGTTTTTGATAGTAAAAGCCTCAATCTCCTGTCAGGATATATAACCTTTATTTTTGTTGGTAATATTATCCTCAAAATGGATCAAAAGGAAATGGTATATATGTCAGAGTCATGTCAAACTCAAGTTTGTTTTTACACTGAGCAAAAGATTGATTGTTAACAGATCTTAGAATACTTGGGTACTCATGTTTTAATTTAAATATTTTAACAAAAATGAGTTGCCTTAGTAAAAAGTGTACATCATCTGGGGTACTAAACCACTGTCAGGAATTCGTAAGAACGTCAAAATGAAATTGACATGTGGCAAAAGCTTGAATGAAAATTCTCAAAACAGTTGCTGATATACTAGTCTTTCAAATCTTTATCATTACCCCTAACCACTATTTTGTTCAAACATCCGTTTCCTAAATACTGTTCACTGATGAAAGTCAGCCACTGATCCTTCATTTTGCTTGGCAAGCACTGATGCTCAAAATCAGTGTCTTATCCACTGATATTGTAACAACTGTGCTTGTAATCACTATGAACAGTTCTGTTATCAATAAAACAAGGTTATTTGATCACAATGTTTGTTTGATTGTGTTTTACATTTTTCATGTTTTGACTTTCATCCAATTCCAAACTCTACATCACTTTCTGGAGAGTTATACGCAAACTAGTGCGTAAACGTACTCAGTTTAATGCGAGAAATACTCCGGAACATCAACATATACCCAACATACCTTAAATAACCTTTACATAACTTAGAAATAAGTTTTGAAGGCTTTGGTATGGCAAAAACAAGTTAATTCGTTTACAGGGACTAAACTTGACAAACTGCGAAAGTATGCCAATTTGAACTGTAACGAACATTCCGGAACATAACCATAAGTTAAAAACACCTTAAATATCCTTTACATAGCTTAGAAATAGGCTTTGAGGGGTTCGGTGTGCTAAAACAAACTTTTGGGTCATTCAGGGACTAAAAGTGTCAAAAAGTGCACAAGTTTGCATTTTCGCGCATAACTTACGTTCTGAATACATCCGGACATCCAAAAATTTATGTGAGCATGACTATATTATATTTTAGTGTTCGCCATAAGAAAAATCCATTCGTCGCGTCATTTGGATCGTTTTTCGCGCTTATGCGTATTCCGTCGTAATTAACCGAACATCGCAACCGTACGGCCAAACGAACCGACATCCGACATATTTTTGAACATATTTTAAGTTCCCTATACTTTAACTTCATTTTAGAGCTTTGAAATGGGGTTAACGGGCCTTAAACACGTCGGAAATAGCCTTATTACACTACAGGGACCAAAGCTGCCATTTCTGTAAACTTACTAGCTTACGGACCGTAAGCTATACCTTACGGTCCGTAAGGCACCTGCAGAACAGATAAGAGTTAACAGTCAGCACGATCCAGCTGTTGCAACCTCACCCACACATTTCCCACTTGCCTAATCTGTTGATAAACATCATTTATAGCCACCATGAGTTTCCGACACTTGTACGGCTTGGATTAAGGCACGATATTCAACAAACAATCTTAACGGTTACCCGAAAACTATAAATACCCCACCCCCATTACCTCTAAAACCACTAGAATCTGATTAAGAATGCTCTAAGTTGAAACCGTTGTTTCATACCTGAGCTATTTTAATCTAGATTAGCATTCGGGGACCCTTCGTAAGTATTCTTTCGTTCTTTTCCTTATTTTTATTGCTTTTCGAGTCAGAAAGTCAAACTTTGTTTGACTTTCAGCGTTGACCAGTAATGGTCAATGCGAAGTTCGTTTGAACTTCGCAACGTGAGTGTAATCACGTTGGTTATAGTCCCTTGGGACTATGCCCACTGATTACCACGTTGTCTAGGGTCGTAGGGTAGGCGATCTAATAAATCGCCTATACCTAAGAACCCGACCCAGTTTGGTCGATCATTAGGATCCGACCAAACACATTAGGTGACCATAGTGTAGGGAATAACCTTCCGAGGTTATACCCTATGGTCACATCGTTTAAGTAGTTGTATGATAGGTAGTTTATATGCCTTAGGTAAATTACCAGAATACCCTTTTCATGTATAATTGGTAATTAAGCATATGTAACCTAAACCTTTGTCACTTAACTGATTATGTAACATGTTTAGGCATATAACACTTGTCATAGGGCTAGTTAGGCGGTCCGAACGCGTTTCACGCGCACGACGCGTTAAAGTAGCATAAGCTTCCTAAACGGGTCGTAATGGGTCGTAAACAATTATGTTAAGTTTCATTTAGTATGTAGGCTTTGTTAAACCAAATGACACGAGTCTCTACACTCGTTTGGTTTACGAAACCTCATTCTATCCGATCTTCTGATTTAGGTCCGGTTATTAACATAGTTACCTATATTAGGTGTCGTTTGATTCCGTGATCTATATCATTGCTTGGTGGTTATCTTTAGACATCTGAGCAATCTCAAGTGAGTACATAGACCCCTCTTTTACTGTTTTCCAAACTGTTTTTGGGGTGGAACACATGTGCCTACTTGTTACTTTCATGCTTTCCTGTTTTCACATCATATACCGGCTATGTTTGATAGTACATTATAGTACATGATTTCATTACATTTCATGCTAGGTGTGCCCATTGTGTGCATTACTTGGTACATTGTTTTACATTACATTTCATGCTAGGTGTGCCTATTGTGTGCATTACTTGGTACATTGTTTTACATTACATTTCATGCTAGGTGTGCCCATTGTGTGCATTACTTGGTACATTGTTTTACATTACATTTCATGCTAGGTGTGCCCATTATGTGCATTACTTGGTACATTGTTTTACATTACATTTCATGCTAGGTGTGCCCATTGTGTGCATTACTTGGTACATGGTTTTACATTACATTTCATGCTAGGTGTGCCCATTGTGTGCATTACTTAGTACATCGTTTTACATTACATTTTCACGCTATGTATGTTCATTTGATTACATACTTAGTGCATCACATGCTTCCATTTTGGTATAACATTTGGTTTGTTTAACATGGGACAATACATTCATTAACATTGATCATGCCATTCGTTAGTAGGTAGTGGTACCATAGGAATTGACAACTCCCGTTCCGGACATCCAAGGGAAAGGGGATGAAAGGAATGACCGAATTCGATATACATAACTTAGATAAACCTTTAATTTGTTTAAGGGTTTATCGCCACAGTCTCAAGGCTTGGATGTATGCATTTTAACAATACCGCATAAATGTTTGTATCAGTATAGCATGCATTTGTTACACAAAACATGACTTTGATTTAAACTGTGTTTTACTTCAATACTTTGTTGTTGTGCATTTTACATATGGTTTAGTTGATACATTTCAATTACCATACATGACATTTTGGTTACATATACATGATCTACATTGAACATAAACATTTGACATTGATATACACATTGGTGGTTTACATTGGACATATACATTTTGATATGGTTTACACAATAACACTTGACAATTGGTTTGTACATGAACAAGTTACATTGGTGGTTGTTTGGGTAAGTGATTTGAGTAACGAGGTGGGTGTTATATGATACAAACATGGTGGATACGCCGCTGGTACTTCCTATATATAAGTGTTTGTATAATATTACATAGCGCAACGTTATTTAAACCATTTCAGTTTGATACATATAACATTTTATACACATAACATACTTTTCATAAGACATTGTTTTACAAAACAGTTTATTTTATACAATTCATTTTACATGGTTAATCATTTAACCTTACATTTATTTATACATATCAACTGATCTTATCGTTTTTCAAATGATTTACAAGACAAAGCAAATTACAAGGTTCATGACTAAACATTTTCTCAAATACAAGTCATGAATCCTATTTTTCACAAACCTATGTATCTCACAGGCATTTTTATGCTGACGTACCTATTTTCACATGTGTTTTCAGGAGCTTTTCCGTAGGATGTTGATCACGATACTAGGGCGGACCTGTGCCTTAGAAACATAAAACGAAGATAGACTTTGTATAATTATGTTATAAACTCTTTTGTTTACTATTCAAGACAATGTAACACCCTTGTTTAATAAATAAAATACAACTTTGTATGCCATGGTTATGAAACAATTAATTCTGTTACGACACGTCCCGATGTTTCCGCCGCGGTTTGTTGTTTTACGCGGTCGGGGTGTGACAGAAGAGTTGGTATCAGAGCCAATGGTTATAGGGAATTAGGTTATTAGTAATGCTTTGACCTAGACTATAACTTTTCTAGGACCCTAACACGAGTTATCTTGTGTTTAGATCTTAAAACATGTACATCACCTATCCTTAGGTGATTATCAAAACAAGAACCAAAATTTTTCCGAAACGATTTTTGAAAAACAATCATCTGTTTTTGAATGATTTATTACAAGGTTTTGAACCCTCAATTGTAAGGTTTTGAACTCTCTTTTATATGGTTTTGAACCCTTTTCATTTTGGTTTTTGGCCTTGTGCCTTCAAATTTTCAAAATCTCATCAAAAGTTTTGGGTTTTAAATAATGTGAACACGTGCAAACTGGAAGGGTGAATGCCTGTATTCTGAGTTTTCTGTCTAGGCAAGCACTTCGTATACATCTCAACCAGACGCGAGACCAGTTGTGCTTACCTGGGAATTCTTGGGATGAGTGTTCACTTATAGGCGAGCATGTCTTCATTATACATTATTTTTGATCCATTTACTTTGATTAGTCACTGTGTGTCGTTTGTTTGCTTTGTGATACGGACGAATGACCACCATCTATGCTGTTTGCAATTCTTGTTTTTATCATCTCATTCTTTTCATCCAATCATCTCACTCGTTTCCTTTCATGTTTTCCTCTTTTAGAATGCCTCCTCGACGCGACAATCTGATAGCAACTGCCGAACTGGCAGAAATTATTGCGCAGCAGATGGCTGCTCAATTTCCAAATCTCTTTGCTCAATGGAACCAAGCCAACAACAACAACAACAACAATGTTCCATGCAAATACAAGGATTTTAATCAGGCTAAACCACTCAAGTTTAGTGGTTCTGAAGGAGCGACTGGGCTTCTTCAGTGGTTCGAGAGCAGTGAGAATACTTTTTGCCATGTGCAGTGTCCGGATAATCGCAAGGTTGAGTTTGCTTCGAGCGTATTTCAGAAGAGGGCTTTGACATGGTGGAACGGGATTATGAGAGACAGGGGTGCAGAAGTTGCTCTCGCACAGACTTGGGCTGAACTCAGAGCCCTTATGATGAGGGAATTCTGTCCTCGTCATGAGCAACGAGCTTTGGAGAAGGAATTTGATGATTTGAAGCAAGATAGTGGTGAGCACAGGGCTTATACTGATCGATTTGAAGAGTTGAGTCTGCTCTGCCCGACTATGGTTACCCCACTAGACAAGGCTATCGAGAGATACATCGACGGCCTACCTGACTCGGTACAAGATATTCTTACTGGTAGTAACCCTGCCACACTTCGTCAGGCAATCGAGTTATCAGCGACGCTGACTGAGTCGCAGATCCGGAAGAACAAGTTACACAGGAAGGGTGACCAGGGCAAGAAACAGTTGGCTGACAAGGGTGATAGCAAGAAAGGTCAAAACTTGAATGGAAAGAACTCTGGTTCTTCGAAGAGGTCAAGGAAGCGTAAGGCTTCCCAAAATTTTGCTATCACTGCCCAAGCTAATCAGGCAGCTCCTAACCAACCCGCACAGCTTCCAGCAAAGAAACCTTATACAGGGAATGCACCTTTGTGCAATAGGTGCAACAGTCACCATCAGCCGCAACATTAGTGCCGTTTCTGTACTAGCTGTGGGAAGTCAGGTCATCTTGCCGATGTTTGTCGGTTTGCTCAGAATCGCGCAGTTCAAAACCCGGCTCAACAAGTTGCACAGCCTCCTGCTCCGCAACAGGGTCAAGCTGCACGACCACAATACCCACCAGGTGCTTGTTACAATTGTGGGGATCTGACCCACTATAGGAATCGGTGCCCAAGACTGGCGAACCAGAACCAGAACCAGAATCAGGCTCCGGCTCGAGGCCGAGTCTTTAACATGAATGCCCAAGAGGCACAGGCTGACGATAATGTGGTGAACGGTACGTTCTTTATTAATAATCAGCCTGCATCTGTTCTTTTCGATTCTGGTGCCGATAAGAGTTTCGTGTCTTTGTCTTTTGAGCAAATGCTTCGTGTGTCTAGAACGAAACTAGGCAAATCTTTGACAGTAGAAGTTGCTAGTGGTGAACCCATTGTTCTTAATTCTGTTCTACGCAACTGCCAATTGAACCTTAACGACCATCTTTTTCCTATTGACCTCGCGCCTATGCAACTCGGAAGCTTCGACGTTATTGTGGGAATGGATTGGTTATCCAAACATCACGCAGAGATAGTTTGTTCTGAGAAGATTGTTCGTGTGCCGCTTTCGACAGGCGAGATCCTGCAGGTTCAAGGTGAGAAGCCTACCGGTGGTCTCAAACTCATGTCTTGTTTTAAAGCTCGGAAGTATCTGCAGAAGAACTATGTGGCTTTCTTAGCACATGTTACAGAAGATAAAGGCAAGGGTAAGTCTATTTCAGATATTCCTGTCGTTCGGGATTATTCTGAAGTGTTTCCTGAAGATTTACCTGGTCTACCTCCAGCACGCCAAGTCGAGTTCCGCTTTGATCTCGTACCTGGTGCAAATCCCATTGCCAGAGCTCCATATCGTCTTGCACCATCTGAGATGCAAGAGTTGTCTAAACAGCTTCAGGAGCTCTCTGACAAAGGTTTTATACGTCCTAGTTTTTCACCTTGGGGTGCTCCCGTTCTTTTTGTCAAGAAGAAGGATGGATCCTTTAGGATGTGTATCGATTACCGTGAGCTTAACAAGCTTACCATCAAGAATCGATATCCCCTACCTCGCATCGATGATCTCTTTGATCAGTTACAAGGCGCTTCTTATTTTTCGAAGATTGATCTGCGATCTGGATATCATCAACTTCGGGTGCAAGAAGAAGACATTCCGAAGACAGCATTCCGCACTCGTTATGGGCATTATGAATTCACAGTCATGCCATTCGGTTTGACTAATGCTCCTGCTGTTTTCATGGACCTAATGAATAGGGTCTGCAAACCTTATTTGGATCAGTTCGTCATTGTTTTTATTGACGACATCTTGATTTACTCTAAGACGCGAGCTGATCACGAGCAGCATCTTCGTCTTACCCTAGAACTCCTAAAGAAAGAGCAACTTTTCGCCAAATTCTCCAAGTGCGAATTTTGGCTTAAAGAAGTTCAATTTTTGGGGCATGTTATCAACGAACGGGGTATTCATGTAGATCCCTCCAAGATCAGTGCGATTAAGGATTGGGATACACCTTCTACTCCTACTGAAGTTCGTTCTTTTCTTGGTCTAGCGGGTTATTATCGCCGCTTCATAGAAAACTTCTCGAAGATTGCAGTTCCTTTAACTGCTCTAACTCAGAAGAAAATGCCCTTTTATTGGGGAAACAAACAAGAGGAAGCTTTTCAACACCTGAAGCAGAAGCTTTGCGATGCGCCTGTTCTATCATTGCCTGAGGGTGATGATGATTTTGTTGTGTATTGTGATGCATCGAAATTGGGTCTTGGCTGTGTTCTTATGCAAAGGAACAAAGTCATAGCTTATGCATCGAGGCAGTTGAAGATACATGAGAAGAACTACACCACTCATGATCTTGAGTTGGGTGCAGTTGTCTTTGCTCTCAAAATCTGGAGACATTATTTGTACGGTACAAAATGTGTGGTTTTCACTGACCACAAAAGTCTTCAGCATATCTTCAACCAGAAAGAACTCAACATGAGACAGCGACGTTGGGTTGAGCTTTTAAACGACTATGACTGCGAAATTCGCTACCATCCTGGTAAGGCGAATGTCGTAGCTGATGCATTGAGTCGTAAGGAACGTACTAAGCTTCATTGTGTACGTGTTCAATCTGTTATTCAAGCTCGATCCGATATCCAAGCACGCATTTCTCAAGCTCAACAATCTTGTGTTTCACAAGGTTTGATGGATAAGGAATTTCCCTATCACATAACACCTGCTCTGGAACTGAAGGACAATGGATCATATTACTTCATGGACCGTTTGTGGGTCCCAAGCCAGGATGATCTTCGTACCTTGCTTATGGATGAAGCCCATAAGTCTCGCTATTCTATTCATCCGGGCTCAGATAAGATGTATAAGGATCTTCGTATTCACTATTGGTGGCCTGGTATGAAGAAAGACATTGCCTTATACGTATCAAAATGCCTTACTTGTCTTAAGGTTAAGGCTGAACATCAACGTCCTTCGGGTTTATTGGAGCAACCAGAGATCCCATTTTGGAAATGGGAAAACATTACTATGGATCTCGTTACCAAACTTCCACGCACTAAGAAAGGTCATGATGCCATCTGGGTAGTCGTTGATCGTCTTACAAAGTCAGCACATTTCTTGCCAATCCGCGAGGATTTTCCTACTGACAGACTTGCTCAAATCTATGTAGATGAAATTGTAGCTCGACATGGTGTTCCGTTGAACATCATTTCTGACAGAGATGCTCGTTTCACTTCTCATTTTTGGAGAACCATGCAATCTGCTATGGGGACCCAACTTAATCTGAGCACAGCTTATCATCCGCAAACGGATGGTCAATCTGAGAGAACAATCCAGACTCTGGAGGATATGCTAAGAGCTTGTGTGATCGATTTTGGTGGTAGTTGGGATTCACATCTTAAGTTGATTGAATTCTCCTACAACAACAGTTATCACACTAGCATCAAAATGGCTCCTTTCGAGGCTCTCTATGGTCGAAAATGTCGTTCACCAGTCTGCTGGAATGAGATTGGCGAGGCTCAACTTACTGGACCTGCCCTCATTTTAGAGACAACTGACAAGGTCAAGAAAGTTCGTGATAACCTTCAGGCAGCTAGAAGCCGTCAGAAGATTTACGCGGACCCAAAACGCAAAGCCTTGGAATTTCAAGTCGGTGATTGAGTATTACTTAAGGTCTCACCTTGGAAAGGTGTGATCAGATTTGGAAAGAAAGGAAAACTTGCACCTAGATACGTTGGACCATTCAAGATCGTCGAAAGAATCGGAAAGGTAGCCTACAGACTTGAGTTACCTCCTGAACTTGGAAATGTTCATCCAACTTTTCACGTGTCCAATCTCAAGAAGTGTTCAGCTGATGAGAACTTCTCCATACCGCTTGACGAAATTCGTATTGGCAAAACACTAAAATTTGTTGAGAAACCAATGGAAATCATGGAACGTGAAGTCAAGTGGCTTAAACGCAAGCGCATTCCTTTGGTCAAAGTTCGCTGGGAAGCTAAACGTGGACCTGAGTTTACTTGGGAACGCGAAGATCAAATGAAGGCGAAATATCCACATCTTTTTCCACGAGTTTCCTCTAAATAAATTTCGGGACGAAATTTCCACAAGTAGGGGAGACTGTAACAACTGTGCTTGTAATCACTATGAACAGTTCTGTTATCAATAAAACAAGGTTATTTGATCACAATGTTTGTTTGATTGTGTTTTACATTTTTCATGTTTTGACTTTCATCCAATTCCAAACTCTACATCACTTTCTGGAGAGTTATACGCAAACTAGTGCGTAAACGTACTCAGTTTAATGCGAGAAATACTCCGGAACATCAACATATACCCAACATACCTTAAATAACCTTTACATAACTTAGAAATAAGTTTTGAAGGCTTTGGTATGGCAAAAACAAGTTAATTCGTTTACAGGAACTAAACTTGACAAACTGCGAAAGTATGCCAATTTGAACTGTAACGAACATTCCGGAACATAACCATAAGTTAAAAACACCTTAAATATCCTTTACATAGCTTAGAAATAGGCTTTGAGGGGTTCGGTGTGCTAAAACAAACTTTTGGGTCATTCAGGGACTAAAAGTGTCAAAAAGTGCACAAGTTTGCATTTTCGCGCATAACTTACGTTCTGAATACATCCGGACATCCAAAAATTTATGTGAGCATGACTATATTATATTTTAGTGTTCGCCATAAGAAAAATCCATTCGTCGCGTCATTTGGATCGTTTTTCGCGCTTATGCGTATTCCGTCGTAATTAACCGAACATCGCAACCGTACGGCCAAACGAACCGACATCCGACATATTTTTGAACATATTTTAAGTTCCCTATACTTTAACTTCATTTTAGAGCTTTGAAATGGGGTTAACGGGCCTTAAACACGTCGGAAATAGCCTTATTACACTACAGGGACCAAAGCTGCCATTTCTGTAAACTTACTAGCTTACGGACCGTAAGCTATACCTTACGGTCCGTAAGGCACCTGCAGAACAGATAAGAGTTAACAGTCAGCACGATCCAGCTGTTGCAACCTCACCCACACATTTCCCACTTGCCTAATCTGTTGATAAACATCATTTATAGCCACCATGAGTTTCCGACACTTGTACGGCTTGGATTAAGGCACGATATTCAACAAACGATCTTAACGGTTACCCGAAAACTATAAATACCCCACCCCCATTACCTCTAAAACCACTAGAATCTGATTAAGAATGCTCTAAGTTGAAACCGTTGTTTCATACCTGAGCTATTTTAATCTAGATTAGCATTCGGGGACCCTTCGTAAGTATTCTTTCGTTCTTTTCCTTATTTTTATTGCTTTTCGAGTCAGAAAGTCAAACTTTGTTTGACTTTCAGCGTTGACCAGTAATGGTCAATGCGAAGTTCGTTTGAACTTCGCAACGTGAGTGTAATCACGTTGGTTATAGTCCCTTGGGACTATGCCCACTGATTACCACGTTGTCTAGGGTCGTAGGGTAGGCGATCTAATAAATCGCCTATACCTAAGAACCCGACCCAGTTTGGTCGATCATTAGGATCCGACCAAACACATTAGGTGACCATAGTGTAGGGAATAACCTTCCGAGGTTATACCCTATGGTCACATCGTTTAAGTAGTTGTATGATAGGTAGTTTATATGCCTTAGGTAAATTACCAGAATACCCTTTTCATGTATAATTGGTAATTAAGCATATGTAACCTAAACCTTTGTCACTTAACTGATTATGTAACATGTTTAGGCATATAACACTTGTCATAGGGCTAGTTAGGCGGTCCGAACGCGTTTCACGCGCACGACGCGTTAAAGTAGCATAAGCTTCCTAAACGGGTCGTAATGGGTCGTAAACAATTATGTTAAGTTTCATTTAGTATGTAGGCTTTGTTAAACCAAATGACACGAGTCTCTACACTCGTTTGGTTTACGAAACCTCATTCTATCCGATCTTCCGATTTAGGTCCGGTTATTAACATAGTTACCTATATTAGGTGCCGTTTGATTCCGTGATCTATATCATTGCTTGGTGGTTATCTTTAGACATCTGAGCAATCTCAAGTGAGTACATAGACCCCTCTTTTACTGTTTTCCAAACTGTTTTTGGGGTGGAACACATGTGCCTACTTGTTACTTTCATGCTTTCCTGTTTTCACATCATATACCGGCTATGTTTGATAGTACATTATAGTACATGATTTCATTACATTTCATGCTAGGTGTGCCCATTGTGTGCATTACTTGGTACATTGTTTTACATTACATTTCATGCTAGGTGTGCCTATTGTGTGCATTACTTGGTACATTGTTTTACATTACATTTCATGCTAGGTGTGCCCATTGTGTGCATTACTTGGTACATTGTTTTACATTACATTTCATGCTAGGTGTGCCCATTGTGTGCATTACTTGGTACATTGTTTTACATTACATTTCATGCTAGGTGTGCCCATTGTGTGCATTACTTGGTACATGGTTTTACATTACATTTCATGCTAGGTGTGCCCATTGTGTGCATTACTTAGTACATCGTTTTACATTACATTTTCACGCTATGTATGTTCATTTGATTACATACTTAGTGCATCACATGCTTCCATTTTGGTATAACATTTGGTTTGTTTAACATGGGACAATACATTCATTAACATTGATCATGCCATTCGTTAGTAGGTAGTGGTACCATAGGAATTGACAACTCCCGTTCCGGACATCCCAGGGAAAGGGGATGAAAGGAATGACCGAATTCGATATACATAACTTAGATAAACCTTTAATTTGTTTAAGGGTTTATCGCCACAGTCTCAAGGCTTGGATGTATGCATTTTAACAATACCGCATAAATGTTTGTATCAGTATAGCATGCATTTGTTACACAAAACATGACTTTGATTTAAACTGTGTTTTACTTCAATACTTTGTTGTTGTGCATTTTACATATGGTTTAGTTGATACATTTCAATTACCATACATGACATTTAGGTTACATATACATGATCTACATTGAACATAAACATTTGACATTGATATACACATTGGTGGTTTACATTGGACATATACATTTTGATATGGTTTACACAATAACACTTGACAATTGGTTTGTACATGAACAAGTTACATTGGTGGTTGTTTGGGTAAGTGATTTGAGTAACGAGGTGGGTGTTATATGATACAAACATGGTGGATACGCTGCTGGTACTTCCTATATATAAGTGTTTGTATAATATTACATAGCGCAACGTTATTTAAACCATTTCAGTTTGATACATATAACATTTTATACACATAACATACTTTTCATAAGACATTGTTTTACAAAACAGTTTATTTTATACAATTCATTTTACATGGTTAATCATTTAACCTTACATTTATTTATACATATCAACTGATCTTATCGTTTTTCAAATGATTTACAAGACAAAGCAAATTACAAGGTTCATGACTAAACATTTTCTCAAATACAAGTCATGAATCCTATTTTTCACAAACCTATGTATCTCACAGGCATTTTTATGCTGACGTACCTATTTTCACATGTGTTTTCAGGAGCTTTTCCGTAGGATGTTGATCACGATACTAGGGCGGACCTGTGCCTTAGAAACATAAAACAAAGATAGACTTTGTATAATTATGTTATAAACTCTTTTGTTTACTGTTCAAGACAATGTAACACCCTTGTTTAATAAATAAAATACAACTTTGTATGCCATGGTTATGAAACAATTAATTCTGTTACGACACGCCCCGATGTTTCCGCCGCGGTTTGTTGTTTTACGCGGTCGGGGTGTGACAGATATGCTATCCACTAATAGTAAAAATCATCCACTGTTATCACATTATTACTGTTGTAACCACTGATGCTTGTTTCATCAGTGGCTCTTAAAACAACTGTCCTCCACTCTTCATCTACATCATCAGAGGTTGGCACGTGGTCAGTTTTTAGCCCTCGGATATTTGTAACTGCTGCTACATCAGCACCCACTTTTTCCCTTAATAAAACCCTGATCAAAACCCCCAAACAGGGTTTTACACTGTTGAATTGAATTCTAAAATTCTCTTCTCAAAGCAGTTTTCAACCTTTCATCCCAAATCATTCTCTGTTCTTCTTCATTAAAATGACAAAATCAAAATCAAAGTCAAAATCATCATCATCATCTTCCAAAGAGGTCGCTCAAATGGCCGCGGAACCCATTGAAATACCTTACAAATACCCTCACAACTATTTGGGTCTGCTCACAAAACCCACAAACAATCATACCTTCGATTCCATCATCGACAAATTGTCTGAATCAAAGTACAAAACTTTGTTGATAGCGGATGCTCCCATTTACCAACAGACCCAGAGAGAGTTCTGGAAAAATGCTACTCTTGAAAAACGAGAAGACATTGTTGTAGCCATCAACTCCTCGATACAGGGTAAAGCGATTCAAATTACTCCGCAATCAATCTTAGAAGTCTTTAAACTCGATGATCAGAAAGGTAAAACTTCCTTTGATAAAACCGAGTTGAAAACTGATTTTCTGAAAAGAGGGTATGCAGAACAATCAAAGGTAGATACCTTACAAAAAGGTTACTTCCCTTCTGCACCTAGGTTTTTATTTCACACACTTTTGATGTGTGTTTCAAATAAAACAACAGCGTTTAACGAAATACCATTGAAGATTCAATATCTGGGATATGCTATTTTAAATAATGAAAATTACAACTATTCCCAGGAGATCTTTAATGACTTGGTAAAAAATGCTGATAGCAAATCATTTTTACTTTTTCCAAGGTTTCTAAGCTATTATTTTAAACAAAAATTTGAAAAAGAAAATGAAAATTTTCTCAAACAAGGTGCTTATTTTCAAATAAAAGGGCTAACAACTGAAACATTCTCAAGAATGATAGCACCTATAAAAACAAAAGCAGAGGTGCCTGAGCAGAATTTAGCAGCTACCACTGCTCCTCAGGCATCTACTGTTGAGCCCACTGCTCCAGGTGATCATAGCAGCACAACCACTGCTTTGAAACCCACACCTGACATCACCAAAAAGACCAAAAAGAAGTCTTACAAAAAGCCCACCAAACCCAAGAAAAAGGCAACTCTGGAAGATGAGATCCCAGAGCAACTGCCAGTGACAACACAAATGTCACCAAAAACCACTGCTGCTACTTCCTCACAGCAGTTGGTAGAAAGATCTCCACCTTTACCTCAAACCCCTTATGCATCCTCACAAAAGGATCAGGTTGTAAGCAAAGGGACCCCACATTATGAAGCTCTGGATTCAATAGGATCCATCTTCCTCAGTCCTGATCCCAAGGACATGTCTCTTTCAACTCCCTTATCCTCACCCCTCACATTACCACAATCTATAATACCCTTGTTGCATGCAGTTGATATAGCTCAGGCACAAACCAGTTCCTCTCTATCACCTATCACTGAGAGTATACTCCCACAACTGACTGGGTCTGATGCCTATACCTCTGCTTTCCCAGCAACAACTGAGGAGGTTACACCCCTTGAGTTACGAGTAACTCTTGGTGGTAGTTCAAGCGGAGTAGCAACTATAAGTATCGGATCAACAGATCTACATTTGGACAGTTGTTTTATCAGTCAGACTCCCTTGAAGGCAATTTCTTCTATAGCACCTCTGGTAACCACTAGTGAAACTATTTTGACCACTGGTACAATCAAAGGCTTTTCAAGTGCTGAAGAAAGAAGTCCCCAGTACCGAGAACAAGGGGCATCAATGGATGATTTTTGGGACTTAGTTCCTAAGTCACACATTGATACAACCACTACTGGTGGGAAATCAGATGATCCCAGTAACATGGGTGATGATTTAAAATATCAGGAATTGACGGGCAGAGTTGAAAAACTTGAAAGTTCAGTTACTGAAATAAAGGATATGGTGCAACAGCTGTTAAAAGCTCAAAAAGCACAATTCACTGCTGTTCCACCTCAAGCACATGCTCCACCACAAGCACCTGCTGCAAATGAGTTATGGAACTTATTCCAACCACTGCTTCAACAACAGAGAGAAATGGCAGATCATCAGCATGCTATACAGATTCAGGAGATGAGAAACATGATGGAGTCCAGGTTCAAAGACAACCAGGCAGACATCAAGGCTATAAAGGCCCACATCCTGAACACCACTGGCAAAGATCCTCCCACTATACTCTTCATTGATAACCTCCCTCCAGATAATGCCAAAAAGGGGGAGATAATCAAGCAGTGGAGGAAGAAGGGAATAGAAGATGGGCTCTATCTTGAACCACAAAAAGAAAACATGACCAAAAACATTCCTGTGCCAGATGGTAGCAAGAAAGTTGATGAGACCACCAATGCACTTGCAGAAGCAGTAGCAAGTGTTAAAAAGGATAGAGAGGCTAAGAATAAGGCTAGGTTGGATCAATCAGCACAGGGTACTTCTGGGTCAAAGGATGATGAAAATCCTGAAGATGAAAAAAAGAAGCCTACTAGAAAAGTAAGGCAACCTAAATCCATTCCATCCAGACCTACAAAGGCTACCTCTAAACCACCTTCAAAATCTCAAACTTCCACCAAAACAGTAGTTGTAACACCTGCTGCATCAACATCTGCTGATGCTTCGGTTGTTTCAACTATTGTCAGCCAAACAACTGCCACCTCCTCAACACACACCACTACAACACACACTACACATATCACAACCACTGCTCTACCACCACCAAACACATCATCAGACTCTCCTACAATAAAAAGGAGAAGGATGTACATACCTCATGATTCACCACCACCATCACCACCATCAAAAACTACTTCACCACCTTCAACCCCTGCTCAAAAGCAGAAGACATCTACTGACAAATCAATAGTTGTAATGACAACAGAGGTTGAAACACCAGTTGTTTCAACAGCTGTTTGTCAACCATCCACCACTGCTCTCATCATTCCCACATCACAACCAAAATTACCTCCACCCATAAAGCTTCACAAAAGAAAAAGAGAAACAACTCAGGCAACTGATGAAAAATATGATCCTGTTGCTGCTAAATATCCACTGGAACTAGAAGCGGTGAAAAATGAGATGAAACAATTTTACACCGAGGATGATCCTTCAATAAGAAGATTTCCTTCTCTCATAGGCTTCATAGTCCCAGAAGACATGAATGAATATCTCGAGATGAAAGCAAGGCAAGCAAAGATTAGAGCTAAACTCGAATGCAAAGATCAAGGTGATGAAGCCATTTCTGAAAAATTGGAATTTTTGCTCACAAAAGTCAAGCTGATGGAAAACTATGCACAAGATCTGAGCAAAGAAAAAGCAGATCAAACAAAAGAAATGAGAAAAAGTTATCTTGCATACATCATGAAAGAAAAATTCTATCAAGATGAAGAAAACCAATTTGAAGAATGGCCAATGGTTGCCTTAAAGCATGAAGCAAACAGAATTGAAAGGATTAAAAATGATCCAAGAAAGAAGAAGACAGCTCCAAATTGGAACAAATATAAAAAGCTCATTGCTGATCTTACATCCGAGTACAAAAAGAAAAAATAGGAACTGATAGATGCTAAGGTGGATACTGCTGAAGTCATAGCAAAATGGACAAAGCAGTATACTAACAAGGCTTATGAAAGGCTGAAGAAAAGAAGGATAACAGTCTCAGACACTTCTAACAAGCCAGACTATAACAAGATAGAACAACAGCTGAATGCTCTTAAATCACTGATCACATCAGCAGATAACCCTATCCTTGTGGAAAACCAAGAAAAAGGAAAACTGCTGACCAGTGAAGAAGAAAAAGAAAAGGAAGCTGAGTACTTCACAGAAGCCATCAAGAAAATGGATCTAAAAGAAGAGAGCTCAGTGAGCCTTCAAAACCTTGTCAAAAAGGTATTAACCAAACCTGCAGTAGATATCTCAGACACTGAACTTGAACAAAGAAAAAGGCAAGAGCTGATTGAACAAGAAGCTGCAGAAGACATAGCTGCAGCAAATGAAGTCATAGAAGAGGCTTTTAAACGAATGTCTGAAGTTCAGGATACTGCTTTACAATTTTTCTCAAGGCCAAAATCTCCAAGCTCATCAGAAAATAAATCTCTCCCAAGAAACCCATTGGGTTCAAAAGTACTAAAGTGGCTCTCTGATCAAAAGACCCATGTATTGACCCTAGTCCGATCCAACGGTGAAATGAAGTACATATCAAGGAAAGAAGCACTTAGCCTTGGTGTTGAAGATCTACAAGATCTCCTTGAACTTTCATTGTGCAGGGATGAGGATGACATAAGTTCCAAAGATTTTGAAGAAGAATTTAAAAGACAAGCTAGTGAACTTCTGATGAGGAATAAAGATACAAAATAATGAAGTGTTTTGGCATTATCTGTTCCAGGGGGAGATTGTTGGGATTGAACCCTACCAGAGGAACAGATAATGAAAGCCAAAAACTGGTTCACAACAGTGGATTCACAATAAGCAGCTGTTTACACTAAGTCTTCTCCCTTGAAAGTGATTATAACATCTGATGGTCCTATATCCCCTGTCCGCATACAACAGATGTTGTTCTTCTAACTACTGATGAAGCCCAGAAGAATGCTGAGAAGTAAACACTGCTGGTACAATCTACTGATGACAAAGCACTGCCCAACCAAGGACTGATCAACCTTGAGGAAAGCACTGATGTAAAGAGAGAGCAGTAGTTTAGTGTGTCATTTGTCTTATACATAGTCAGTGGTTAAGATTAGCAGTGTTTGTATAAGAACAGTAGATACAGGTTGTTAGGCTGTTAGACGTCGCTTTCATGGTGACATCAGCTGAGATGCCTCAGTGGTTTGGCTTGTCTATAAATGGAGCAGTACTCTGTACTGTTACATTTGATCGTTTTGAGTGAGTTCTTCTCCTCAATTCAATCCTTTCATCTTGTGCAACCAACCATGGAGTATCAGGGTGAGGGGGAGTTTAGTTTGTAAGCATGCTTGTAATCTTTTGATTTGTATTGTAAATCTTTCGACTTATTGTGAAGCATGTGTTTATCTTAACTAATTCTCTTTTTGATTGTGTTTAAAAAGTTTGTTATTCATTTCCGCTGCACTTTACATTTTTCATATTCATTCATAGTTCAAATCATACAAACAAACACAATCATGAGAGTCTCCGATCCTAACAATAGCCTCTACCCAACTGTTGTCTTTCAGTGCCTCTTGGTACTTGACTGGTTGATGAAGTGATGAAAAGCCAGCAAAAAGACAGATGTTTTGGGATTGACTTCTGGTGAGAACCCCTTCACTGATGTTGCCAATAATTTGATCTGGTGGATGAGACTTTAGGAAGATTAAATCTCCCTTGTATGGAACAATGGCATTAAAAGGTGAAGGCTGCAGATGTGAATCATCTGAGCTAACAACTGTTGGTGACTTTGGTGATCCAACAACTGTTTGGAATGGAGGTGGAGGTATAGGAGGAATTTCTGTGACACCATGTTGATTTTTATCCACTGTTGGCAGATTTTTATCAACAGTGGTTCAGGATGTGGAGACAGAGGTTGAAAGGCTACTTTGGTCAACTACTATTAATGTAGCAGTGGCTGAGCTTTGACAACTGTTTTGAACATCTGCTGCTCTGGTAATGGATGTGAATTTTTGTTGTGGAATTATAACTTTATATCCATTGTCTGGTGGAGGAGTTTGAGGTGAACCTGCACTGTTAGTCTTGACAGAAACATTTTCAAAAGTGAATTTATCAAGATCAAATAACTCAGCAGGGGGATTTTTAGTGAAGAAAGTTCGTTGAACTTTACATTCAAAGTCTCTTCCACACACCCAGTCCTATTGTTAAACACCTTGAAGGCCTTGGAAGTGGTTGAGTATCCCAAATGATAACCACAATCTACTTTGGCTGCAAATTTTGAAATTGAATCTTTTAAGTTTAAAATGAAACAAGGGCAGCCAAATACTTTAAAGTATGAGATCAGTGGTTTGATTTTATACAGAATTTCATAGGTAGTATTTTGATGCCTGGGGTTGATCAAAATTCTGTTCTGGACATAGCAGGCAGTGTTTACAGCCTCTGCCCAGAAAGTTAATGGCAAACCTGAATCTGCAAGCATGGTTCTGGCAGCCTTAATCAGTGTTCTGTTCTTCCTTTCAACAACCCCATTTTGTTCTGGTGTCTTTGGGATGTTGTACTGCCTTACAATCCTTTTTGACACACAAAACTCATCCAACTCCTTATTTCTGAATTCTATGCCATTGTCACTCCTAAAGACTTTTACTGGCAAGTCAAATTGCTTTTCAACCTGTTTGATAAGGTCTTGCAAAATGCCTGTAGTCTCATCTTTAGAATGTAAGAAATAAGTCCATGTAAACCTATAAGAATCATCTACAATTACCAAACAATATCTTTTCTTTTTCAGGCTCATGATTTTTACTGGGCCAAACAAATCCATGTGCAGCATTTGCAAGCACTTGGTTGTTTTGGACTCTTCAATGGACTTAAATGAGCTTTTATGTTGTTTTCCTTTTAAACAGGAAAGACAATGCTCAGGACAAGTGAACATTTTTTGTGGAAGACCTGTTACAAGGCCTTGTTTTGACAAAGCAGTGATTGTCTTGAGATTTGTGTGCCCCAATCTTCTGTGCCATAGTTTTTTCTCTTTGTTAGAGGCAGCTAAGAATAGACAGGCATCAGTCATAGGGCACTCTTTTGACAAATTAACTACATAAACATTGCCACTTCTTTGAGCAACAAGTTGAGTTTTTTCTAGTTTTGATTATTTCTTCAATCTTTTTGACCATTTCTGGTCCAACAATCTTGCAACACTCCTTAGTAAAGAATGACCCATAACCTTTGTCACTCATTTGTAATACACTAAGGAGGTTGAATTTTAGATTGTCAATGAGATTGACATTTTCAAACTTGACTTTTCCAGACTGAACTGTTCCAGACACCAACACCTTTCCCTTACTATTATTACCAAAAGATATATCACCCCCTCCATGAGTCTGGAATTCTTTTAGTAGGGCTCTACATCCAGTCATGTGCCTGGAGCCTCCACTATCTACATACCAAAGACTATCTAAGCATGCAGAAGCTCCCTGCATATCAAGTAAATAATTAGTTCAGGAGGGTCTCCAAAGCCAATAAGGCTTTGGATGGGGTCACAACGGTGTCAGAGTCAAGTCCAGGAACATGGACAGTGGTTAGCTCAGGGGTTTGAACAGCTTTTGAAGCATTTCTCTCTAACCACTGTTGTGGGCCATTTCCTATCAGATGTTGATATCCAAAGGGATGCCTGTTTACTTTTGGTTTAGAAGGTTTTTTGTAAACCTCATAAACATGTGGGACCCTTTGGTATGGAGGTTGACCTTTTCCTCTTTGGAATTGGTTGGCAGGTGGTTCATCTATCACTTGCACATCTCTTGGAACAGTGTTTTTGTTCAGCTGTTTTGTAACAGCTGTTTGGACAGACACAAATGGTTGTTTCTTGATTGGTTGATGTGATGAACTCATGGGTGTTTTTGCAGTGTATTATTTCTTTTTAACCTCAAAGGTTTGGAGGTACACACACTCATGATTGAGATGATTTGATTTTCCATAGATGGTGCAGCTTTTTGAAGGCTCAATGATGTTTGTTTTGTTAATGTCACGGTGTTTTGGGTATTTTGAGGTCTAGGGCTAGGATGTGTGATGATTGGTCCATTATTTTGACTCCTACACTCTCTAGCAAAATGACCTAACCTATTACACTTGTAGCATATTATCTTTGATTTATCCAACCCTACTTTCAAGTTCCCATGTAACCCTGGAAATTTTCTCCATGTTCTCTTATAAAACTTACTGGTTCTAACACTCAGTAGTGCAAGTTGGTGCAAAATATCCATTTCCTCCAGATCAGTTAAATCAGATTGCTGGGGATCATTGAGTTCAAAGGATAAGTTGTTAGAACTCTGGTTTTCACTACTAGCTGTGAAAGCATAGTTAGTTGAGTAAGAATCAGAGTTATTAAAAGCTCCACCAACAGTTATGTCAATGTGATTATCATAACTCTGATCCTTACTACTACCAGAATCCTCTTGACCAAGAAGTGCTATGCTACCAAATGTATAGTCATCAGCAACCTTCCCAGACTCTTGTAACTTCTTTTTCTTGTTCAACTCTCTCTCATAAGTGAGGAGTCTACCATGAAGTTGAGTCAGACTTAGTTCTTTGACCCAATAGAATTTCTGGTTACAAAAGCAATTGTGTCCCATTTTTCAGGAAGTGGCCTTAGAAACCTACTAGTTAGAGTTGATTTTTCAAATTCAACATTAACAAGTTTCAATTCACTAATGAGACAACTAAAACATTCAAACTGTTGTGTTAGTGATTCTCCTTTCACATGGCAGAATGTTTCATACTGTTGACTCAAAACCTCCCTGTTATTTTCTATCACCTCTTCTGTACCACCGAACTGTTCCTTTAAGGCATCCCTTGGCACTGTTACAATGTAACAGCCCAGCATAAATGTCATTTGGAAGAGTTGAGGCTACTATGCTAAAAGCCTTTGCATCTAGTTCAATTTTTTGAAAATCTTGTTCTGAGTAGTTTTCAGGGCTTTTAGGCACAAAGCCTTTGGGATCTTCAGTACTAGGCACCTGTGGAACATGTGGTCCATAGATGACTGACTTCCAACAGCCGGTTTTTATTATGCCAGGACATGAGCCATCCGATGTTGCCAAATGTTGTACTCGGATCTGACAAGCATCGGTGGTTTGAAAAGAGTCCCGGTGTTACGAGTATCATGTGATTGTGATGCCATTCTGGTTGTTTTACAGGTCTTGAATAATCAACTTTTATATGTGAGTATACCTTACTTTGTTTTTCAACTAAATATTAACAACTGAAAGTATCAATGAATTCGAGCTGAACTTTTACGTCAAAATGATTGTTAGATCAAATTTGACTGTCCAAAGCTCTGATACCAATTGTTAGGATCTGAGTTTCTTAGATTGTGTAGTTTAATTATAAATGAAGATGAAACAGAGAACTAAAGTGTAGCAGAATATGGAAATAAACTTTGATTACACAATCAAGGAAGAATAGATATAAGAAGACATGTTTTCCATTGAGTCGAATGATTGTATCAAATTACAATAATCAAGACAATTGCATGCATGCACTAGACTCCCCCTCAGCCTGAGCTCAGTGATTTGTTCGTACAGAATGACTTGTGAAGAAGAGCTGCTGGAACAGTACAGAGTACTGTTCTATTTATAGTATAGATGAAATCACTAAGCATCTTTGCTGACGTCACCATGAAATGACATCTAACCTCCTAACAAACTCTAAACACTGTTACATACAAACACTGATTACATAGACACTGATTACGTAAAACACTGATTCTACTTTCCACTGTTGTAGTATAAGAACTGATGATGATGTCACACCCCGGCCGCGTCAAAACAACGAAACCGCGGCGGAAACGCCGGGGAGTGAGGTGACAGAATTATTGTTTCAACAACCATGGTAATTAAAGTTATGTATTATTGAATTAAGTTTACATTGTTTTTGAGTTCAAACTAAATATAACAAAAATAACTGTCTTTTAAGTCACTAAGGCCCGAGTCCGCCTAAGTGTAGCACAAACATCATCATGCATTAGCAACTGAAACACATGTAAAAATAGGTACGTCATCATAAATATGCCTGTGAGATACATAGGTTTTGTTTATGCATGATTCATGACTTGTGGTTTAAAAAGAAGTGTTTAACAAAAATAGTCATGAATCTTGTAAAATGTTTTCTTTTATAAAATCATGTGAAAATCAATATGAAAATCAAATGATATAAAAGAAGTATGCATGGTTAAATAAATAACCAAGTAAAAGTGAATTGTATAAAATATGTACTTTGTATAAAAATGTCGTGTCCTTGTGAAAAATGTTTCCTGTCTTTGTCAAGTGGCTTAGATAATGCAACAATGTGTAATACAATAAAAGCACTTATATATAGGAAGTACCAGCGGCGTATCCACCATGCTTTTATCGTATAGCACATAGCCCCGTTACATAAGTCACTTATCATTACCCAACAAAATGTCATGTTTAATGTCATGTGTAACATGTATTATGTATAACCAATGAAATGCATAACAAGTAGGAAGACATCTACTTAAACTATGTAATAATGCCAATGTGAAACATATGTCATGTATGGTGAATAAAAGAATCTACTCAACCCCGTAGGAAAGATGTACAAAACAATGTTTTTGAGTAAACCTAAGTTTAATTCAAATGTCATGTTTTGCAACAAACATTTATGAAGTAATGTTAATCGCATACATTCAAGCCTTGCGACTGTGGTGACAAACCTTTAAACAAATTAAAGGTTTATCTAAGTTATGTATATCGGATTCTGTCATTCCCAACTTCCAAACAAACCTAGGAAGTCAGAAACGGGAGTTGTCAATTCCTATGGTACCATTACATACTACCGAGCGGCGTAGCTAATGTTAATGAATGTATTATTGTCCCGATTTAACATACCAAATGTCATAACCAATGTAGCATGTGAAAACCATGTACTAGGTATGCTAAGTAAACATACTTAGTAGAAAATGTCATGTAAAACAATTGTGCTAGCATGCTCAGTAAATATACATAGCAGAAATGTCATGTAAAACAATGCGCACATATGGTAAGTAAACATATGTAACAAATGTGTAATAAATCAATGTGCTAGCATGCTTAACATACATAGCAAAACATAGTGAAAGCATGTACTAGATATGTACTAAGTGAAACTAGCATGTGTATGTCATAAAAGCATGTAAAACACGAAAGTAACAAGTATGTACATGTGAATCACCCCAAAGTATTTGAAAGCGGTAAAAGAGGGGAACTATGTACTCACTTGGGATTGCTTATTAGTCTTGAGAATAAGACCAATAAAAGCTCCAAGTATCACAGAATCAACCGGCACCTAGTATAGGTAACTACGTTAATAAACGGATCCTAAATCGGGAGATAGGATAGAATGAGGTTCTATAAATCAAATGAGTATTTGAACTCATATGGTATGATCTAATAGTCCCTACATTCTGATTTGAAAGTCTACCTAAGTGCTTTTGACCCGTCTCGACCCGTTACGGTAGTTTAAACCACTATAACACGTCGTTTACGCGAAACTTTTTTCGGATGGTTAACTATGTGCTATGCCAAGTCTTACATGCCCAATTATACCCTAATATGTTACTAAATCAGATTAGATGTCAAAAATATGTTCACATATGCACATTACGGATTTATGCTTCAAAAGGGCGTTTTTTTCATTTCCTATGGGCATACAAGCTAGCTAGCAAATGACTAACCAATCCTATGTGATCATAAGGGTATAACCTCAGGGGTTATTCCCTATACAACTATGATCACTAAGCAAGCTTGGTTGGATCCTAATGATCGACCAAACGGGTCGGATTCGGAAGTCTAAGCGGTTGTCTAGACCGCTTAACTTACGACCCTAAACAAGCACCTAACTAATAGTGATGAGTTAAACATGTCAAAACATGTTTAACCTACTGATTTGGTATCAAAACAAGGTGTTTTGATACTTAAAAGTAATTCCGTTGCAAAATGCGTGCTAAACGCATTTTGACCGAAACTTTGACTCGTCACTACCCCTAGTTAATGTGGTAATCAGTAGGTATAATCGCTAAGCATTATAACCATTGTGATTACAATCACATTGCAAAGTTCAACCGAACTTTGCGTTGACCATTGATGGGTCAAACAGAAAGTCAAACACTGTTTGACTTTCTAAACTAGTAAGCAATAAAAGAAATGAAAGAATGCTCACTAAAGTCCTTGCTATCTTTTCTACAAAGAAAATAAGCTTCCAATCAGATGAGAATGCTCCCCAAAGCAGATGTAGAGGAGAGAATAGGAGAATGAGCAAGGAACAAATGAGAGTTGATGGCTATTTATAGTTGTGGAGGATGAACAAGATCATCACAAGTGGTTATTTGGCCTCCAAGCAATGAAATCTGACCATACAAGTGTTAGGAACAGCTGGTATTACTTGGAGAGTCGTTTACTTGGAGCCCAAAACAAGAGAATTGCATACAAGTCCCTGAATTATGGAACAGCAGCTGAAAAACAAGTTTCTGGTTACTGGGCACCTCACATGGCCCGCGTAAGGATAGGCATAAGCCTTACGCGCCTCGCCTGGGCTCCCCAGTTCAGCATAAGTTTCAAAAATTACAATTCAGGTCCCTACACATGGTTTGAGCTCATTTCAGACCCTTTTGACCCTCGTTAAGCCATTTTCAAGGATCTACAAGGTCAATAAAGTTTAGAGGACTCAAAATGTGCTCGGAGAACTCTCGGATGTTGGCTCGTTTGGTCGTACGGTCGCGTTGTTCGTTAAATTACGACGAAACTCAAACGGACGCGAAAACGAACCAAATTAAGCGACGAATGGTATTTTTGCATGCCGGTCACTAAAATAAAAATATTTTAGTGTGTACAAAAATTTTGGATGTCCAGATGTGGCCAGAACGTAAGATATGCGCGAAAATGCAAACTTACGCCGTTTTTGACACTTTTAGTCCCTGTAAGATCATGTAAGCATGTTTTCGCACACCGAACCTATCAAAGATTATTTCTAAGCTATGTTTAGGTTATATATGGTATGTTTAACTTATGATCAAGTTCCGGACTGTACGTTGCCTTGCGAAACGGCAGACTTTTGCAGTTTGGCAAGCTTGTCAGCAGATACATCCTCGCGGATCGGCAAGAAATGTGCTGACTTGGTAAGACGATCAACAACAACCCAAATGGCGTCGTGACCTCTTTTTGTGCGCGGTAGCTTGTTAATGAGATCCATGGCAATGTTTTCCCATTTCCAAACCGGAATCTCTGGTTGCTCTAATAATACAGAGGGATGTTGGTGTTCTGCCTTAACCTTAAGACACGTAAGGCATTTGGAGACATATAAGGCAATGTCCTTCTTCATACCCGGCCACCAATACTGGGTTCGAAGATCCTTATACATTTTTTCTGCACCAGGATGAATAGAATAACGAGACTTATGAGCTTCATCCATAAGCAAGGTGTGAAGATTGTCTATACTTGGGACCCACAAACGGCCCATGAAATAGAATATCCCAAAGTCTCTCAGTTCAAGCTCAGGCTTAGTATGACACGGTAATACTTTACCCATCAAGTCTTGTGTAACACAAGTATGTTGAGCCTGAATTATGCGGAATTGAATGTCAGATCGAACCTGAACACAATGAAGCTTGACACGTTCCTTACGACTCAATGCGTGAGCCACGACATTCGCCTTACCAGGATGGTAGCGAATTTCGCAATCGTAGTCATTTAGGAGTTCAACCCAATGTCGTTGCCTCATGTTCAGTTCTTTCTGATTGAAGATATGCTGGAGACTTTTATGGTCAGTAAACACTACACACTTTGTACCATAAAGGTAGTGTCTCCAGATTTTGAGAGCAAAGACTACTGCACCTAACTCAAGATCATGAGTGGTGTAGTTCTTCTCGTGTACCTTCAGCTGTCTTGATGCATAGGCTATAACTTTGTTTCTTTGCATAAGAACGCAGCCAAGACCTAAGTTGGATGCATCACAGTACACAACAAAATCGTCGTTACCCTCGGGCAAGGATAGGATAGGTGCATCACAGAGTTTTTGTTTCAAGGTCTGGAAAGCTTCTTCCTGTTTGGGTCCCCACTCAAAAGGTTTGCTCTTCTGAGTTAGAGTAGTGAGAGGAACTGCAATCTTGGAGAAGTTCTCAATGAAACGGCGGTAATAACCCACTAGACCAAGAAATGAACGAACTTCGGTAGGAGTAGTAGGTGTATCCCAATCCTTAATCGCACTGATTTTGGCGGGATCTACATGAATACCTTGTTCGTTAACGATGTGCCCCAAAAATTGAACTTCCTTAAGCCAGAATTCACACTTGGAGAATTTGGCGAAAAGTTGTTCTTTCTTTAGGAGCTCCATTGTAAGACGAAGATGCTGTTCATGATCAGCTCGAGTCTTAGAATAGATCAAGATATCATCAATGAAAACAATGATGAACTTGTCCAAATAAGGCTTACAAACCCTATTCATCAAGTCCATGAAGACAGCAGGAGCATTTGTTAAACCGAAAGGCATAACAGTAAACTCATAATGACCATAGCGCGTACGAAAAGCTGTCTTGGGAATATCTTCTTCGAGAACTCGAAGTTGATGATACCCAGAACGTAGATCAATCTTTGAAAAGCAAGTAGCGCCCTGTAGCTGATCAAAGAAATCATCAATGCGAGGTAGGGGATATCGATTCTTGATGGTAAGCTTGTTAAGCTCACGGTAATCGATACACATCCTGAAAGATCCATCTTTCTTTTTAACAAATAGGATAGGAGCGCCCCAAGGGGAAAAGCTCGGACGGATGAATCCTTTATCAGAAAGTTCTTGAAGCTGTTTAGACAACTCTTGTATCTCAGATGGTGCAAGACGATAAGGTGACTTAGCAATGGGATTTGCGCCAGGTACTAGATCAATGCGAAACTCAACTTGGCATACAGGGGGTAATCCAGGTAAGTCTTCAGGAAATACCTCAGGATAATCCCGAACAACAGGGATATCTTGGATAGTCTTACCCTTGCCTTTATCCTCTACGACATGTGCCAAGAAAGCAACATATTTCTTTCGTAGGTATTTATGGGCTTGGGTGCAAGACATAAGTTTAAGGCTACTAGCAGGTTTCTCCCCACGAACTTCTAAGATCTTACCAGTCGAAAGTGGTATACGGACCAGCTTCTCAAAGCATACCACCTCAGCATGGTACTTGGATAACCAGTCCATTCCTACTATAACATCGAAGCTCTCGAGTTGCATCGGTGTGAGGTTAATAGGGAAAAGATGGTTATTAAGGTTCAACTGGCAATTTCGAAAAACAGAATCAACTACAACAGTTTCACCACTAGCTACTTCTACTGTCAAGGGCTTCCCTAGTTTTGTTCTAGTCATCGAAAGCAAAGGCTCAAATGCTAAGGACACAAAACTCTTATCGGCACCCGAATCAAATAGAACAGAAGCAGGATGGTTGTTAACAAGGAACGTACCGTTCACCACTTCGTTATCCGTGCGAGCCTCATTTGCATTAAGATTGAAAGCTCTACCACGAGCCGGTGCCTGATTTGCATTTGCCAACCTCGGGCAGTTGTTTCTGTAGTGGGTCAGATCCCCACAATTGTAACACGAACCAGGCGGAAAGTGAGGTCGTCCAGGATTCTGGGCAGGGTTTTGCACAGCTTGGTTTTGAGCTGCCTGATTTTGGTTAGGAGCAAAACGGCAGGTATTTGCAAGATGACCAGATTTGCCAGAATTCGTGCAGATGCGGCATTGCAATTGTTTCTGGTGATGGCTGTTACATCTGTTGCACAGAGGTGCATTTCCCGCATACTGTTTCTTGGCAGCCGGTTGTGCAGCCTGATTCTGTGCTGCCTGATTAGGAGCAGCCTGATTTGTCTGAGCAGTGACAATGAAATTCTTGGAAGCCTTACGCTTCCTTGATTTCTTGGAAGACTCAGCAGCCTTCTTTCCCTTTTTCTCAGTGGTGCTATCAGACTGTTTCTGCTTCTTGTCACCCTTTCTGTGGAGTTTACCCTTCTTGACTTGTGATTCAGTAAGGGTTGCAGCTAGCTCAATGGCCTGTCGGACGGTTGTAGGGTTACTACCAGTGACAATATCCTGAACAGGATCTGGCAAACCGTCTATGTACTTCTCAATAGCCTTATCCAAAGGCGTGACCATTGTAGGACAGAGCAAGCTTAATTCCTCGTATCTATCAGTATAAGCCCGGTGTTCACCACTGTCTTGCTTCAGATCATGGAACTCATTTTCAAGTGCCCTCTGTTCGTGGCGAGGACAAAATTCTCTCATCATGAGAGCCCTAAGTTCCTCCCATGTCTGACCCAAAGCAACCTCAGCACCTCGGTCTCTCATTACCCCATTCCACCAGGTAAGAGCCCTCTTTTGAAATACACTCGAAGCAAACTCGACCTTACGGTTGTTCGGACACTGAACATGGCGAAAGGTGCTCTCAAGACTCTCAAACCACTGCAGGAGCCCAGTTGCTCCTTCAGAACCACTGAACTTGAGCGGTTTAGCCGAGTTAAAACTTTTAAAGTTGCACGGAGTAGGTGCATTAACATTGTTATTCGTGGCTTGGTTTATTTGAGTTATGAGACCAGGTAGCATGGCAGCCATCTGCTGTGCTATAATAGCGGCCAGTTCAGCATCAGGTTGTGGAACATTACGTCGAGGAGGCATTCTAAAAGAGGAAACATGAGAGAAAACGAGTGAGATGATGTGATGAAGGAATTAAGATAGCAATAAAATCGACAAGATGCAAGGATGGTGGTCGTTTGTTCATTACCACAAAGCAAACAAACGACACACAATGACAAATCAAAGTAAATAGGTCATAATAATGTATCGCTGAAGACATGCTCGCCTATAAGTGAACACTCATCCCAAGAGTTCCCAGGTAAGAGTGAATGGTCCGATACTGCAGATTTGTAGGAACACTCTAGCCTTAGACATAAAACTCAGGGTACATGCATTCACTCTTCCAGTTTGCACGTGTTCACATTATTTAGACCCAAACTTTGATGAGATTTTGAAAAATTTGGAAGGCATTAAGCCAAAAGAAATCATCTAAGGATAGATGATTGATTTCAAAATCATTTTGGAAATTGTGTTCATGTTTTGGTAATCACCTAAGGATAGGTGATAGGTATTGTTTTAAGATCTAAACACAAGTAAACTTGTGTTAGGGTCCTAGAAAGTTATAGTCTAGATCAAAGCATTACTAATAACCTAAATCCCTATAACCATTGGCTCTGATAACAACTCTTCTGTCACACCCCGGCCGCGTCAAAACAACGAAACCGCGGCGGAATCGCCAGGGAGTGAGGTGACAGAATTATTGTTTCAACAACCATGGTAATTAAAGTTATGTATTATTGAATTAAGTTTACATTGTTTTTTAGTTCAAACTAAATATAACAAAAATAACTGTCTTTTAAGTCACTAAGGCCCGAGTCCGCCTAAGTGTAGCACAAACATCATCATGCATTAGCACCTGAAACACATGTAAAAATAGGTACGTCATCATAAATATGCCTATGAGATACATAGGTTTTGTTTATGCATGATTCATGACTTGTGGTTAAAAAAGAAGTGTTTAACAAAAATAGTCATGAATCTTCTAAAATGTTTTCTTTTATAAAATCATGTGAAAATCAATATGAAAATCAAATGATATAAAAGAAGTATGCATGGTTAAATAAATAACCAAGTAAAAGTGAATTGTATAAAATATGTACTTTGTATAAAAATGTCGTGTCCTTGTGAAAAATGATTCCTGTCTTTGTCAAGTGGCTTAGATAACGCAACAATGTGTAATACAATAAAAACACTTATATATAGGAAGTACCAGTGGCGTATCCACCATGCTTTTATCGTATAGCACATAGCCCCGTTACATAAGTCACTTATCATTACCGAACAAAATGTCATGTTTAATGTCAAAATATTTATGCATAAACCATGTTTAATGTCATGTGTAACATGTATTATGTATAACCAATGAAATGCATAGCAAGTAGGAAGATATCTACTTAAACTATGTAATAATGCCAATGTGAAACATATGTCATGTACGGTGAATAAAAGAATCTACTCAACCCCGTAGGAAAGATGTACAAAACAATGTTTTTGAGTAAACCTAAGTTTAATTCAAATGTCATGTTTTGCAGAAAACAATGCTTTATGATTACAAACATTTATGCAGTAATGTTAATCGCATACATTCAAGCCTTGCGACTGTGGCGACAAACCTTTAAACAGATTAAAGGTTTATCTAAGTTATGTATATCGGATTCTGTCATTCCCAACTTCCAAACAAACCTAGGAAGTCGGAAACGGGAGTTGTCAATTCCTATGGTACCATTACATACTACCGAGCGGCGTAGCTAATGTTAATGAATGTATTATTGTCCCGATTTAACATACCAAATGTCATAACCAATGTAGCATGTGAAAACCATGTACTAGGTATGCTAAGTAAACATACTTAGTAGAAAATGTCATGTAAAACAATTGTGCTAGCATGCTCAGTAAACATACATAGCAGAAATGTCATATAAAACAATGTGCACATATGCTAAGTAAACATATGTAACAAATGTGTAATAAATCAATGTGCTAGCATGCTTAACATACATAGCAAAACATAGTGAAAGCATGTACTAGATATGTACTAAGTGAAACTAGCATGTCTATGTCATAAAAGCATGTAAAACACGAAAGTAACAAGTATGTACATGTGAATCACCCCAAAGTATTTGAAAGCGGTAAAAGAGGGGAACTATGTACTCACTTGGGATTGCTTATTAGTCTTGAGAATAAGACCAATAAAAGCTCCAAGTATCACAGAATCAACCGGCACCTAGTATAGGTAACTACGTTAATAAACGGATCCTAAATCGGGAGATAGGATAGAATGAGGTTCTATAAATCAAATGAGTATTTGAACTCATATGGTATGATCTAATAGTCCCTACATTCTGATTTGAAAGTCTACCTAAGTGCTTTTGACCCGTCTCGACCCGTTACGGTAGTTTAAACCACTATAACACGTCGTTTGCGCGAAACTTTGTTCGGATGGTTAACTATGTGCTATGCCAAGTCTTACATGCCCAATTATACCCTAATATGTTACTAAATCAGATTAGATGTCAAAAATATGTCCACATATGCACATTACGGATTTATGCTTCAAAAGGGCGTTTTGGTCATTTCCTATGGGCATACAAGCTAGCTAGCAAATGACTAACCAATCCTATGTGATCATAAGGTATAACCTCAGGGGTTATTCCCTATACAACTATGATCACTAAGCAAGCTTGGTTGGATCCTAATGATCGACCAAACAGGTCGGGTTCGGAAGTCTAAGCGGTTGTCTAGACCGCTTAACTTACGACCCTAAACAAGCACCTAACTAATAGTATCGAGCTAAACATGTTTAACCTACTGATTTGGTATCAAAACAAGGTGTTTTGATACTTAAAAGTAGTTCCGTTGCAAAATGCGTGCTAAAACGCATTTTGACCGAAACTTTGACTCGTCACTACCCCTAGTTAATGTGGTAATCAGTAGGTATAATCGCTAAGGATTATAACCATTGTGATTACAATCACATTGCAAAGTTCAACCGAACTTTGCGTTGACCATTGACGGGTCAAACAGAAAGTCAAACACTGTTTGACTTTCTAAACTAGTAAGCAATAAAAGAAATGAAAGAATGCTCACTAAAGTCCTTGCTATCTTTTCTACAAAGAAAATAAGCTTCCAATCAGATGAGAATGCTCCCCAAAGCAGATGTAGAGGAGAGAATAGGAGAATGAGCAAGGAACAAATGAGAGTTGATGGTATTTATAGTTGTGGAGGATGAACAAGATCATCACAAGTGGTTATTTGGCCTCCAAGCAATGAAATCTGACCATACAAGTGTTAGGAATAGCTGGTATTACTTGGAGAGTCGTTTACTTGGAGCCCAAAATAAGAGAATTGCATACAAGTCCCTTAATTATGGAACAGCAGCTGAAAAACAAGTTTCTGGTTGCTGCGCACCTCACACGGCCCGCGTAAGGATAGGCATAAGCCTTACGCGCCCCGCCTGGGCTCCCCAGTTCAGCATAAGTTTCAAAAATTACAATTCAGGTCCCTACACATGGTTTGAGCTCATTTCAGACCCTTTTGACCCTCGTTAAGACATTTTCAAGGCTCTACAAGGTCAATAAAGTTTAGAGGACTCAAAATGTGCTCGGAGAACTCTCGGATGTCGGCTCGTTTGGTCGTACGGTCGCGTTGTTCGTTAAATTATGACGAAACTCAAACGGACGCGAAAACGAACCAAATTAAGTGACGAATGGTATTTTTACATGCCGATCACTAAAATAAAAATATTTTAGTGTGTACAAAAATTTTGGATGTCCAGATGTGGCCAGAACATAAGATATGCGCGAAAATGCAAACTTACGCCCTTTTTGACACTTTTAGTCCCTATAAGATCATGTAAGCATGTTTTCGCACACCGAACCTATCAAAGCTTATTTCTAAGCTATGTTTAGGTTATATATGGTATGTTTAACTTATGATCAAGTTCTGGACTGTACGTTGCCTTGCGAAACGGCAGACTTTTGCAGTTTGACACAAATAGTCCCTATGAGCGAATAAACTTGTTTTTGCCATACCAAACCTTTTAAAGCTTATTTCTAAGTTATGTAAAGGTTATTTAAGGTATGTTAAGTTTATGTTGCTGTTATGGAGTGTTCGACGCGTTAAACTGATTACGTTTACGCATCAGTTTGCGTATAACTTCCCAGAAGGCGATATAGAGTTTAAAATCGATCAAAAATCAACATGTGAATAAAATCAAACATAAATAACAAACATTGGGATCAAAACACACTGTTTTATTAATATTGTATTGTTCAGAGTCTGTAGAATGATTACACAAGTACGGTTGTCATAGTCTCCCCTACTTTAGGAAATTTCGTCCCGAAATTTATTTAGAGGAAACTTGTGAGAACAAATGCGGATATTTCGTCTTCATCTGGTCCTCACGTTCCCAAATAAACTCTGGGCCACGTTTGGATTCCCAGCGAACCTTGACCAAACGAATCCGTTTGTTCTTCAGCTGTTTGAATGTACGGTCCACTATTTCCACAGGTTTCTCAACGAAGTGCATCGTGTTATCAACACGAATTTCATCAAGTGGTATGTGGAGGTTCTCATCAGCTAAACACTTTTTTGAGATTGGACACGTGGAATGTCGGATGAACATTTCCAAGTTCAGGAGGTAGCTCAAGTCTGTAGGCTACTTTTCCGACTCTTTCAACGATCTTGAATGGTCCAACATAACGTGGTGCAAGTTTTCCTTTCTTTCCAAATCTAATCACACCTTTCCAAGGGGATACCTTGAGTAGGACGTGATCACCGACTTGAAATTCTAAGGGCTTGCGTCGTTGATCCGCATAACTCTTTTGACGGCTTCTAGCTGTCTGAAGGTTATCACGAATCTTCTTGACCTTATCTGTAGTCTCTAGAATGAGTTCAGGTCCAGTAAGCTGAGCTTCACCTATCTCATTCCAGCAGACCGGTGAACGACATTTTCGACCATATAAAGCTTCGAAAGGAGCCATTTTGATGCTCGTGTGATAGCTATTGTTATAAGAGAATTCGATCAACGGTAGATGCGAATCCCAACTACCACTAAAGTCAATCACACACGCTCTAAGCATATCCTCCAGTGTCTGGATTGTTCTCTCAGATTGACCATCCGTTTGCGGATGATATGCTGTGCTCAAATTAAGTTGGGTTCCCATGGCGGATTGCATGGTTCTCCAAAAGCGAGACGAGAATCGAGCATCTCTGTCAGATATAATGTTCAAAGGAACACCATGTCGAGATACAATCTCATCAACATATAACTTGGCAAGCTTGTCAGCAGATAAATCCTCACGGATCGGCAAGAAATGTGCTGACTTGGTAAGACGATCAACAACAACCCAAATGGCGTCGTGACCTCTTTTTGTGCGCGGTAGCTTGTTAATGAGATCCATGGCAATGTTTTCCCATTTCCAAACCAGAATCTCTGGTTGCTCTAATAATCCAGAGGGGTGTTGGTGTTCTGCCTTAACCTTAAGACAAGTAAGGCATTTGGAGACATATAAGGCAATGTCCTTCTTCATACCCGGCCACCAATACTGGGTTCGAAGATCCTTATACATTTTGTCTGCACCAGGATGAATAGAATAACGAGACTTATGAGCTTCATCCATAAGCAAGGTGCGAAGATTGTCTATACTTGGGACCCACAAACAGCCCATGAAATAGAATATCCCAAAGTCTCTCAGTTCAAGCTTAGGCTTAGTATGACACGGTAATTATTTACCCATCAAGTCTTGTGTAACACAAGTATGTTGAGCCTGAATTATGCGGAATTGAATGTCAGATCGAACCTGAACACAATGAAGCTTGACACGTTCCTTATGACTCAATGCGTCAGCCACGACATTCGCCTTACCAGGATGGTAGCGAATTTCGCAATCGTAGTCGTTTAGGAGTTCAACCCAATGTCGTTGCCTCATGTTCAGTTCTTTCTGATTGAAGATATGCTGGAGACTTTTATGGTCAGTAAACACTACACACTTTGTACCATAAAGGTAGTGTCTCCAGATTTTGAGAGCAAGGACTACTGCACCTAACTCAAGATCATGAGTGGTGTAGTTCTTCTCGTGTACCTTCAGCTGTCTTGATGCATAGGCTATAACTTTGTTTCTTTGCATAAGAACGCAGCCAAGACCTAAGTTGGATGCATCACAGTACACAACAAAATCGTCGTTACCCTCGGGCAAGGATAGGATAGGTGCATCACAGAGTTTTTGTTTCAAGGTCTGGAAAGCTTCTTCCTATTTGGGTCCCCACTCAAAAGGTTTGCTCTTCTGAGTTAGAGTAGTGAGAGGAACTGCAATCTTGGAGAAGTTCTCAATGAAACGGCGGTAATAACCCGCTAGACCAAGAAATGAACGAACTTCGGTAGGAGTAGTAGGTGTATCCCAATCCTTAATCGCACTGATTTTGGCGGGATCTACATGAATACCTTGTTCGTTAACGATGTGCCCCAAAAATTGAACTTCCTTAAGCCAGAATTCACACTTGGAGAATTTGGCGAAAAGCTGTTCTTTCTTTAGGAGCTCCATTGTAAGACGAAGATGCTGTTCATGAATAGCATCTTCGTCTTAGAATAGATCAAGATATCATCAATGAAAACAATGATGAACTTTTCCAAATAAGGCTTACAAACCCTATTCATCAAGTCCATGAAGACAGCAGGAGCATTTGTTAAACCGAAAGGCATAACAGTAAACTCATAATGACCATAGCGCGTACGAAAAGCTGTCTTGGGAATATCTTCTTCGAGAACTCGAAGTTGATGATACCCAGAACGTAGATCAATCTTTGAAAAGCAAGTAGCGCCCTGTAGCTGATCAAAGAAATCATCAATGCGAGGTAGGGGATATCGATTCTCGATGGTAAGCTTGTTAAGCTCACGGAAATCGATACACATCCTGAAAGATCCATCTTTCTTTTTCACAAATAGGATAGGAGCGCCCCAAGGGGAAAAGCTCGGACAGATGAATCCTTTATCAGAAAGTTCTTGAAGCTGTTTAGACAACTCTTGCATCTCAGATGGTGCAAGACGATAAGGTGACTTAGCAATGGGATTTGCGCCAGGTACTAGATCAATGCGAAACTCAACTTGGCATACAGGGGGTAATCCAGGTAAGTCTTCAGGAAATACCTCAGGATAATCCCGAACAACAGTGATATCTTGGATAGTCTTACCCTTGCCTTTATCCTCTACGACATGTGCCAAGAAAGCAAAATATTTCTTTCGTAGGTATTTGTGGGCTTGGGTGCAAGACATAAGTTTAAGGCTACTAGCAGGTTTCTCCCCACGAACTTCTAAGATCTTACCAGTCGAAAGCGGTATACGGACCAGCTTCTCAAAACATACCACCTCAGCATGGTACTTGGATAACCAGTCCATTCCTACTATAACATCGAAGCTCTCGAGTTGCATCGGTGTGAGGTTAATAGGGAAAAGATGGTTATTAAGGTTCAACTGGCAATTTCAAAAAACAGAATCAAGTACAACAGGTTCACCACTAGCTACTTCTACTGTCAAGGGCTTCCCTAGTTTTGTTCTAGTCATCGAAAGCAAAGGCTCAAATGCTAAGGACACAAAACTCTTATCGGCACCCGAATCAAATAGAACAGAAGCAGGATGGTTGTTAACAAGGAACGTACCGTTCACCACTTCGTTATCCGTGCGAGCCTCATTTGCATTAAGATTGAAAGCTCTACCACGAGTCGGTGCCTGATTTGTGTTTGCCAACCTCGGGCAGTTGTTTCTGTAGTGGGTCAGATCCCCATAATTGTAACACGAACAAGGCGGAAAGTGAGGTCATGCAGGATTCTGGGCAGGGTTTTGCACAGCTTGGTTTTGAGCTGCCTGATTTTGGTTAGGAGCAAAACGGCAGGTATTTGCAAGATGACCAGATTTGCCACAATTCGTGCAGATGCGGCATTGCAATTGTGTCTGGTGATGGCTGTTACATCTGTTGCACAGAGGTGCATTTCCCGCATACTATTTCTTGGCAGCCGGTTGTGCAGCCTGATTCTGTGCTGCCTGATTAGGAGCAGCCTGATTTGTCTGAGCAGTGACAGCGAAATTCTTGGAAGCCTTACGCTTCCTTGATTTCTTGGAAGACTCAGCAGCCTTCTTTCCTTTTTTTCTCAGTGGTGCTATCAGACTGTTTCTGCTTCTTGTCACCCTTTCTGTGGAGTTTACCCTTATTGACTTACGATTCAGTAAGGGTTGCAGCTAGCTCAATGGCCTGTCGGACGGTTGTAGGATTACTACCAGTGACAATATCCTGAACAGGATCTGGCAAACCGTCTATGTACTTCTCAATAGCCTTATCCAAAGGCGTGACCATTGTAGGACAGAGCAAGCTTAACTCCTCGTATCTATCAGTATAAGCCCGGTGTTCACCACTGTCTTGCTTCAGATCATGGAACTCATTTTCGAGTGCCGTCTGTTCGTGACGAGGATAAAATTCTCTCATCATGAGAGCCCTAAGTTCCTCCCATGTCTGACCCAAAGCAACCTCAGCACCTCGGTCTCTCATTACCCCATTCCACCAGGTAAGAGCCCTCTTTTGAAATACACTCGAAGCAAACTCGACCTTACGGTTGTTCGGACACTGAACATGGCGAAAGGTGCTCTCAAGACTCTCAAACCACTGCAGGAGCCCAGTTGCTCCTTCAGAACCACTGAACTTGAGCGGTTTAGCCGAGTTAAAACTTTTAAAGTTGCACGGAGTAGGTGCATTAACATTGTTATTAGTGGCTTGGTTTATTTGAGTTATGAGACCAGGTAGCATAGCAGCCATCTGTTGTGCTATAATAGCGGCCAGTTCAGCATCAGGTTGTGGAACATTACATCGAGGAGGCATTCTAAAAGAGGAAACATGAGAGAAATAGAGTGAGATAATGTGATGAAGGAAATAAGATAGCAATAAAATCGACAAGATGCAAGGATGGTGGTCGTTTGTTCATTACCACAAAGCAAACAAACGACACACAGTGACAAATCAAAGTAAATTGGTCATAATAATGTATCGCTGAAGACATGCTCGCCTATAAGTGAACACTCACCCCAAGAGTTCCCAGGTAAGAGTGAATGGTCCAATATTGCGGATTTGTACGAACACTCTAGCCTTAGACAGAAAACTCAGGGTACAGGCATTCACTCTTCCAGTTTGCAGGTGTTCACATTATTTAGTCCCAAACTTTGACTAGATTTTGAAAAATTTGGAAGGCATTAAGCCAAAAGAAATCATCTAAGGATAGATGATTGATTTCAAAATCATTTTGGAAATTGTGTTCATGTTTTGGTAATCACCTAAGGATAGGTGAGAGGTATTGTTTTAAGATCTAAACACAAGTAAACTTGTGTTAGGGTCCTAGAAAGTTATAGTCTAGGTCAAAGCATTACTAATACCCTAATTCCCTATAACCATTGGCTCTGATACCAACTCTTCTGTCACACCCCGGCCGCGTCAAAACAACGAAACCGCGGCGGAAACGCCAGGGAGTGTGGTGACAGAATTATTGTTTCAACAACCATGGTAAT
Organism: Helianthus tuberosus; assembly: GCA_030545235.1. NCBI lineage: Eukaryota > Viridiplantae > Streptophyta > Magnoliopsida > Asterales > Asteraceae > Helianthus > Helianthus tuberosus. The sequence goes on along the minus strand of CM060360.1, from coordinate 64,021,039 downwards.
TAAAGTTATGTATTATTGAATTAAGTTTACATTGTTTTTGAGTTCAAACTAAATATAACAAAAATAACTGTCTTTTAAGTCACTAAGGCCCGAGTCCGCCTAAGTGTAGCACAAACATCATCATGCATTAGCACCTGAAACACATGTAAAAATAGGTATGTCATCATAAATATACCTGAAAAGTCAGTCAACGACGTTCATCTTCACGTATAAAGGCGGAATCAGTATACACAAAGTTACACAGCTTTTCCTATTCAATTCCTTCTCTTTTATTGCTTTCTAAATCAATTTTGACAGAGTTTCGTTGCCTAAAGCATGACCAGGTCTCGCTCCAATGTCCACAACTGAATGATCTGGTTCCGCTCATGAAGACTATATATAGCCTATGTGATTTCGCTTATATGGACAGACACATAAGCGAAACCTCCAAGTTACCATATGAGCGAAACCACTTTGACCCTATAAGCAAAACCTTATACAATTGTACATACAAGCGAAATACCTCTAATCTATGTACATTCAAGCGAAACCTCAACATATAACTCTAATACTAACTATCAAGCTCCTATGTTGACTTTACTTGACCTAATACTTAATGTAGACGTAGTCAACAGACATTCCATGCATCAACAGACTCCCCCTTGGATGTTGACGAAGTCTTCAGCTCCGAGTCTTCAGTCTTGGTCTTTTCTTCAACTCTCTGTCTTCACAAGTTCAGGTTCACTCCCTAGCTCCATCTACAAACTTCCCTTCGACCGTTGATCCAGACTCCCCCTTTCACAGACTCCCCCTCTCAATATGCTAGAATCTGAGGTCTTGATCTGGTTCAAGCTTTGACATTTAGCTTCCGTGGGAATGATGAAGTCCAAAACCTGTGTCTCAAACATCAATCATTACAAACTTATCTTTTTCACAAAAACACAAACTCAATCAATTTTAGAAATCCACTCAAGTATTCAGGTCCAAGTTAATGACCCTGCTCACTCGATTAATCTACCAAGTTCAATTTAATAACCTTGGTTGATCATTTGACGAATCAAACTGACTTTGAAAACATTTACACATTTTCTGAAAATAACAAGTATGAAGTTAATGAACTTGTTTTTGACTTTACAATAAACCAAACTTCATCAAGATAAGCTCTCCTCATTCTTCAGTCCAGAATCTCCTGCATCTGCCTCAAACATCTGAGAATCCAACAATCAACTCTCCACTTTGGTTTGTAGGAAAATAAGGCAGAAATAAAATCTTTTTGGATTTTAACAACGTGTTCTAAACTAAGAAATGAAATACAGAAAACTTAAATTGCAGAAAGTAAACAAAGTAAACTATTTACAAACTTATTTTTGGCGAGCGTGTTAGGGAATCATATCAGCTATCAGACAAATTACAAGTACCGTTAAGCTTCATTTCATACTCAGACTTAAACAATTCACCTCGATTGTCGATATACTAATCCATCTTAAATTCTCACACAAATTTCAATTTACTCAGGATACGATTTAGATATCTTATGAACTTAGCTCATTCATGTGTCCCACCTCTTGAATATACTCCCGTATCCAGAATCCCAAACTTCAGTCTTACAGGTGAGTATACTACAATGATATCTGTACATAAATTAGGTATGCGAGGGCCGAGGGATCTCAGGTCGATACTTCCGTATACGCAGAGAGATATCAGCTTCGACTTTACAGTATGTCCCCTTTAGAGGATCTTTTAGCTACAACAGCAGCGACTATCAATTTAATTGTTTCATCTGCATGCTGAGGGTTTATGCTATGTTTCAAGCATTTGTGAAAAGCATTATCCAAGGACTAGGTCAGAACTACCGTTCAGCAGAAGTCCCTGAATAATACCCCAGACATCATTGAGTATAAAAACCTAGTATATCAGAATATGAGACCTTTCAAACGAGATTTCAGGGGTTACCTATATATCCAAGTAGTGTTCCCCACGAATTTCACAAGTTTGAAATTTTAGGTTTATATCCCGAATAAATCTACTAAATGTGCGAAAACCTATCAACATATCATTAGTGAGACTGTTTAACTCATTTAAACTTTACAAATCTTTAGCATACTGTAATTGTCTAGCCAATGTACTATCATTTTCCCTATATACACAAGCTCTTTTTCAGATTTTATATTGTTTTTGTATTTTGAAATTTTATCATGTTTTTGTATTTTCTGAAAATATATCTATATACATCTATCTACTCCCCCTAAATACCAAAACATGTAAAAAATCGACAAACCATTGCAGATTATTTCTCGTCTTCATCCGCAACAGTACTCTCATCAACGCCAATAATCCCATCCGACACCGAAAGAAGCTTCATACCATTCAATTTTAACAAATATTTAAACCGATTTTTATCAAAAGCTTTGGTATGTAAATCAGCTTTCTGTTCGTCAGTGTGGATTTTCTCAATTCGTATCAACTTTTTCTCAAAACAATCACGAATAAAGTGATGACGAATTTCTATGTGTTTAGTTTTAGCGTGATGTACTACTGGATTCTTTGTTATATTTATTGCGGCCTCATTATCAACGAAAAGAGGTGTGTTAAGAAACTGCAAACCGTAGTCGCGCATCTGTTGCTGTATCCACAGGATCTGAGAGCAGCAACTGCTAGCAGAAACATACTCCGCTTCACATGTAGATAGCGCCACAGACGTTTGTTTCTTACACTGCCAGGTAACCAATCTAGGTCCAAAGAACTGGCATCCTGCAGTTGTTGATTTTGAATTGACTTTGCAGCATCCGAAATCCGAATCGGAATACCCTTCGAGCGTAAAGTTGCCTTTTCTAGGATACCACAACCCCAATGAAAGAGTTCCTTTCAGGTAGCGCAATATCCTCTTCACAATGATCATATGCGAAGCTCTCGGGTTAGATTGAGATCTTGCTGCTAGGCACGTTGGGTACATGATATCAGGACGTGAAGCAGTTAGGTACATTAAAGAACCTATCATGGAACGGTAAAACGTTTCATCAGCCCTGTCTCCGGTGAGATCTGGGTGAATCCCATGATTTGTTGCAAGTGGGGTAGCAGCTGGAGTAGAACTTGACATCCTAAATTTCTCTAGAATATCATGAACGTACTTCGTTTGATGAATGAAAATTCCCTCAGATAGTTGTTCAACTTGTAGACCCAGAAAGAATTTCATCTCCCCCATTGATGACCTTTCGAATTTTTGCTTCATCACTGATTCAAAATCTTTACACAGATTTTCATTTGTCGACCCAAAGATTATATCGTCCACATAAATCTGAACTATCAGAAGATGACCGTCGACCTCTTTAGTGAAGAGAGTGGCATCCACTTTTCCACGAATGAACTTGTTGGCTAGTAGGTGTTGAGACAAAGTCTCATACCAAGCTCTCGGGGCCTGGTGTAAACCATACAGCGCTTTGTCCAATAAGTAGACCTTGTTTTTGTGGATTGGATCGGTGAAGCCCGGTGGTTGTCCGACATAAACCTCCTCTTTGACCTTCCCATAAAGAAACTTTGATTTTACATCTAACTGATATACTTTGAAGTTCTTCCAAGACGCAAATGCAAGGAAAATTCTGATTGCCTCTAGTCGTGCTACAGGAGCATAGACTTCTGTAAAATCAATCCCCTCTTGTTGACTAAAGCGCTGAACAACAAGTCGAGCTTTGTTCCTTACAACAACTCCTCTGTCGTCTCTCTTACACTTAAATACCCATTTTGTATTGATTTTCCTATGACCATCCGGCAAATCAACTAACTTCCACACTCCCAACTTCTCGAATTGGCTTAGTTCCTCCTGCATTGCATTGACCCAAGAGTCTTCAGTAAGCGCCTCTTTGTAAGTTCTTGGTTCAACCTGCGAGATAAAACAACTCAATGAGAATTCAGTTTGCAAAGGAGCAACTGTTGTATAGAAACATGTAGGCCCTTTATCAATCTGTCTTCGAGTGCGAACGCCTGTCTGCAATTCTCCAATGATCAACTCCTCTGGATGATATGAAAAAGTTCGCGGCATCACTTCGCTTGGAACATCTACATTTCCCTCCAGATTAGTAACATTCTGATCTGCATCTTGTTCTCCAACTTGGTTTGTTTGACTTGAAATCTGAATTTGCTCCCCCTCAGAATCTGAATCACCATGATCAAAGACTGGCATGTTTTCAGCTTCTTGATTATCATCCTAAAACGACTGATTATCCTGAGCAACTTCATTCTGTTGGACATCATCATGTTCACCAGCATTACTCGGACCTGCTTCATCGTCATTTGAAGTTTCCCGTGGTCTTCTAGAATACTCGGCTGGGAACCTTAGCTGTGACTCGTATTCACGCAAAATATCCAACTCATCAAAGAAATCTTCATCATCCTCTGATTCTTCTCTCATGTCAAACGAATCCCAAAGTTTATCATAATGATAACGCCATGAATCTCCAGGATTCTGCGGCGGCATAGTATAACCTTGACATTCAACATTTGCAGCTTCAATAATCTGCTTCTCACTTGGAACGAAGACACGTAGCATCGGATTTGCATAACCAACAAATATTCCCTCAATGCACTTCGGACCAAACTTTCCATGAGGCTCTATAACAGTACAGGGTGACCCGAACGGTTCTAGATACTTCAAATTCGGTTTACGATTATTGATTAGCTCAAAGCATGTTTTGTTGAACTTCTGGACAGTGAGAACCCTGTTGAGCGTATAGCATGCAGTGGAAACAGCTTTAGCCCAAAAATTTATCGGTAACTTTGAATCTGCGAGCATAGTTCTAGCCGTCTCGATTAGTGTCCGGTTTTTGCGTTCTGCGACTCCATTCTGCTGCGGAGTGTACGGAGCACTAAACTCATGCAATATACCTCTTTCATCACAAAATTCTTCCATCTTACTGTTCGTGAATTCAGTACCATTATCACTTCGAATTCTTTTGATACGCCGTTGGTACAGATTCTCAATTTTCTTAAACAACGCCATCAAACTGTCAAACGTTTCGTCTTTCGTCTTCAAGAAAGAAACCCACGAAAATCTGGAATAATCATCAGTAACGACCAAACAGTAGTAATCTCCTGTAATACTTTTGACATTCACAGGACCAAACAAATCCATGTGAAGTCTTTCCAGAGGTCTCAAAACTGAATTGACTTGCTTTGTAGGGTGTGACTTTTTCTTCTGCTTGCCTTTAACACAGCTAATACACTCCCCTTCCAGATGAAAACCTTTGACATGAACTCCAAGAACCAAATCATTGTGCACCAAGTGATTCATCTTCCTTAGGTGAATATGCCCCATCTTGCGATGCCACAATCTCGATTCTTTCTCAGTTGCTCTGGACACAAAACAATGTGCTTGACCAGTAGATGTAGTTGCTACACTCATATCTAACACATATAAATCATTCACTCTAGGTGCCCGCATGAAAATCCATTCCTCAGGGATAACAAATCCTGGTTTCAAGATCAAACATTCTTTATCAGTGAAGTGAGTAGTATACATATTGTCACAAATCTGCAAGATACTTAGCAGATTGTTCTCCAGCTCAGTAATGTAGTTAACTCTTTCAAACGTAACAATCCCATTGGATAACGTTCCTTCACCAATAATTCGACCACCTTCATGACCAGCAAATCCCACATAACCACTATTGATATTTCTCACATCATACAGCAACGCAGTCTTCCCTGTCATATGTCGAGATGCTCCACTATCCATGATCCATCTGGATACAAGTTTTTGAAGATCCTGCACATAACAAACTTTGACTTAAACTTTAATAAAGATGTCGATTCATGCTTCGCGATCAAGGAAGCTCCGCAATTCAAATTGTTTAGTCAAACATGGAGTCTACCCAGGCCTCATCAGCTTTAGGTGTAACCTTGACTCTCGCAATTTGAATTTTGAAGTTTTCAGCCTTAAGAGGTGATAATCAATTTGAATTGAATCCTCAGAAGATTTCACCTTCTTCTCAGTTTTTGGTTTCCAAACTTGTTGAGATAATGCAACCCGCTTGTAAAATTTGTCATTTTTAGTTACCAAGTTCTTTACAGGTTCATTTTTCACTTTGATGTTGTCATTTTTCACACTCTTTTTCTCAAAAACGATTGGTGCTTTACCCTTCTCGTCAACTTTCTTCTTTTGAATCTTCACAGTTTCAGTCTTAGGCTTCACATTGGTACACTTTCGTGCAATGTGACCAACTTGATTACATCTGAAACATGTTCGAGTATCAACAACTCGACTTGTGCCTTCAGACTGATACTGTGAAGCTCTTTTCTCAAAGAATTCTTCATTTGATTTTGAAAAAATCTCTTTCTCTTCATCAGCAAGTGAACTCGAACTGTTCACAAACTTTTTCTTTTCAGCAAACCTCTTGTTTGGAACATTTCTTCTCTGATAATTCCTATCACCCTGATAACCACCCGACCAATTGTTTCGATTGTTATTATAAAAACGTGATGGATTAACAGATTTCTTGTAGTATGATTTATCTTTTTCAAAACTCATTTTTCTCTTTGTTTGACTCAGATTGTTCACTTCTGACAACTCAACTTCAACCAACTTAAAAACGTTTGTCAATTTGTTCACATTTACATTCTCAATTGGAAACTCAGAATCCGAATACAACTTATCAGATCCAGCCATCTTGTACATTACAAGACCCTGATCATCACTTAAGTTGTTTTTGGATTTTGGTTTCTGAATGTACTTATCCAAGAAACACCCATCTTCCTCAGTAGTGTCACTATCCGTTTTTAGCACATTTTCAACAACACCTTTTACAATATCATTCTGGACACTATCGTCATTGGAAGATGTGAACGTGACATCAATTGAATCCGGAAGTTTAACTTCACTTTCTTCCTCAATTTCAACCAACCCTGATTGCTTTTTCGTGTAGTTATCAAGAACAGGTGGTGGAACTTGATGAAAACCCACCCCAGTTCCATCAGAATACACATCTTCGCCTACTTTGTCTTTCCCGATGGGTTTGGGAATAATGTGTTGCAAAACAAAGCTTGCGGAGCTGTAACTGTTAAGCTTCAACTGGATTCGCTCGTTTTCGATTTCAGCCTCTTGAAATTTAAGTTTCAGTTTAGCGATTTCATCCAGTTGTTGGTTGATTGATTCTTCTTTTACTCTAAGTACTGCTTTTAGGTGAACATTTTCTTTATATGTTTTACCATTTCGATCATCATTATCTTTCATTGTGCTTTTGAGTTTTTCAAACTTTTCAGAAATCTGACGGTTTTCAAGAATCAACTTTTCATTTTCTTGTTTAACTTTGTCATGATCAATTTTATCATTTTCAATTTGACTAGTTAATTCTCTTATCCGTTCAGTTGAAGCTTTAACTATTTTGTCACGATCAAGAATCTGATTCTCAACGCTTCTGACTTTTGCTGTCAGATCATCAACTTTCTTTCCGTTGAGATACGTGACTGTGTTACAAAATTTGCACTCTTTGTTGCAATTTTTGCAATCAGCATTTCCATCAATTTTCTTACCCGACACATTTGTTGACAAGTTTGAACTGACCTGGCTTTTTGACTCAGACACGGAGTTAGAGTCTACCTCAAGTGCCTTAGCAGCCAGCACTTTGTCAGCCATTTTTCCCAGGTTCTCTGCAGTCAACTCCTGCGTTGTGTCAATAACTCCAGTATCAATCTTCTTTGATTTTTCCTGCTCTTCTTTCTCCTTCCTCTCTTTTTCTTCTTTCTCCTTCCTCTCTTTTTCTTCTTTCTCCTTCTCGTCTCCAGTTCCCCACCATCTATTCTGCCAATACTCATCCTCATCTTTAATCTCCTTGATTATGGCTTCCAGATCAAGAGTTTTGTCATCGATCGCAATATTTCCATATTCATCAAGATAACACTCTCTGTCCGGATCCCATCTTCTCGCTCTCTTCGCTTCCAAATAGATACAAGATATCTAATTATTCTGTTTTCAGCCAGCATTTTTCTGTATCTATATTTCTGCTCTTCAGTTCTATCGTCTTTCCACGGAATAGGTTCGTCGTTTTTCGCCATGAATGCGTAACCAACCGCATCTTCTTCCGGTAGAACCTCTTGACTCCAATCATACCCTTCATCATCGTAAATCACCGCAAGAGCTCTAGATTTCTCTTTGTTGTCTTCAGCCTGCTTCAATCTAGGCGGCTCAGATTTATTCTGGTGATAAATTGCCTTCTTGTAATAATCATCTCTGAAAGGGTTCTCCGACTCATCAGCATAAGCATTTCTGCATTCTCGCTTGAAGTGACCTTTCTGCTTACACTTGAAGCAAGTCACCTTGGACTTATCGAACCCCAATTTGGTAGCTGGACCACCAATTGTCTTCCTGCCGGTAATTTCCATGAAACGCTGTGTTCGACGAACAGCACTGGCCATAGCCCAACGAATATCGATCAGCTCCATTTCTTCTGGATCAATCTGATCATAATCTTCTTTTGTCAGATTGGTGTTGCCTATCTTCCCTGCTACTAACCCTTCATACGATTCCAACACTGATGCTAGGAAGATCATCTGCTGTTTGGCCGACTCCTCATCAAAATTCTGAGCATTCTTTAAATCTATTGCGATGTTGCATTGAAAACGATTCTTTGCATCAGAATGACTTGTAAATGATGAAGATCCACTGTGATAACCACTGTGACTTCCACTGCTTTGACCACTTTGACTTTCTTTGCTTGATGCGGACACATTCTCAGCAGAAAACGCCGTCCGGAGAAGTTGCTTTAGGCATCATGCTTTTTGGATAATACAAATCCAAATTCTGCTGGTAAGATGAGTGATTTACTTTGTACGTCTTCTTCAGTTCCAACTCGTGACACTCGAGTTTCTCAATCAGCAAATCTAATGTCAATTTTTCTGGTGCCTTGATGGTATTCTTCAGCATCAACGCATAATATCTCCAATCCATCTCGTCAGGTAACGAATCGAACAATTTGTCGATAAGATCATCTTCAGAATATCTGATATCATGTCTTACTAATTCCAGCTTCAGATGACCAAACCTTTCTATCATTTTACAAACTGACTCGTTCTTTAAACACCCAAACATATCAAAGTCTTTCTTAAGTAGTTTCATTTTGTTTTTCTTGATTTCTTCACTACCTATACATTTCTTTTCTAACTTTTTCCAAAGATCTTTTGCATTTGAATAATCGATCAATGAGATTATGTCTTCCCGGATGGATTGAAATAACAATGCCACACATTTTTGTTCAGCTACAAATGAATCAATCTCATCAGCTGATCTTAAAGTTTAACCATTTTTGTTTCCATTTTCATAACTGTTTTTCAGACTCTTCCAGCTGGGAAATGCGAATGCCATCAACCAATCTTCAAACTTTCTTGACCACCGACTGTATTCCTCGATAGCCATTAGCTTTGGAGGTTTATTGAATGTTCCGAAGGCACTTTTCGATTCCCAAGCTTCTTTTTTCCTTTCTTTTGGCGGATTCTCATTCGCATTGCTAGACGAAGAATCATCGTTTCCGGAATCTCCAGCGAATGAGTACATGTCGCTAAACGGGTTCAAGAAAATATCATCCATATTGAATGTACCTGCAAAAATTAGCAAACACTTAGAAAAACTTTTGAGATTTTGTAAAATAATGACTGATAAGCGAAATCACTTTTGATGACAAATGAGCGAAATCAACAAAATGTGACAAATAAGCGAAATCACTTAGAAAAGCGAAACCAGACAATGACACAAAAACGAAATCAATCAATGTCCAAATAAGCGAAACTGGATTGTCCTTATGAGCGAAAACAGGTTTATGTCCTTATGAGCGAAATAGTAATGATGTCCGAATAAACGAAATCAGATGAATTATGTTCTTATCAGCGAAATTAGACAACTGGAATGTCTTAATCAGTGAAATCAGGCAACTAGTTGTCCCTATCAGCGAAATTAAGCCCTTAAAGTGTCCATATGAACGAAAACAAATGATTATGTACGTAAAAGCGAAACCCTACAATTACCGAATAAGCGAAATCAGGTTTATGTCAATTTTCACCATGTTTTAGTCCGAATTTTAACCTGAAACTTTCTAGGGTTTGTTAATTGTATGTTTTACACATTATATTCGAAATTTAGACCATTTCAACCGTAGGAACTATCTCAAATCGAAAAAGTATGAAAGAAAGTGAGTAGAAGTAAGAGAATTTGGTCGATTCAGTTGTAGTAGTATGAACTCCTCGTCCTGAAGCTCTGATACCACTTGTTGGACCGTTTTCCGACCCTGAAAAGTCAGTCAAGGACGTTCATCTTCACGTATAAAGGCGGAATTAGTATACACAAAGTTACACAGCTTTTCCTATTCAATTCCTTCTCTTTTATTGCTTTCCGAATCAATTTTGACAGAGTTTCGTTGCCTAAAGCATGACCAGGTCTCGCTCCAATGTCCACAACTGAATGATCTGGTTCCGCTCATGAAGACTATATATAGCCTATGTGATTTCGCTTATATGGACAGACACATAAGCGAAACCTCCAAGTTACCATATGAGCGAAACCACTTTGACCCTATAAGCGAAACCTTATACAATTGTACATACAAGCGAAATACCTCTAATCTATGTACATTCAAGTGAAACCTCAACATATAACTCTAATACTAACTATCAAGCTCCTATGTTGACTTTACTTGACCTAAGACTTAATGTAGACGTAGTCAACAGACATTCCATGCATCAACATGCATGATTCATGACTTGTGGTTTAAAAAGAAGTGTTTAACAAAAATAGTCATGAATCTTGTAAAATGTTTTCTTTTATAAAATCATGTGAAAATCAATATGAAAATCAAATGATATAAAAGAAGTATGCATGGTTAAATAAATAACCAAGTAAAAGTGAATTGTATAAAATATGTACTTTGTATAAAAATGTTGTGTCCTTGTGAAAAATGTTTCCTGTCTTTGTCAAGTGGCTTAGATAACGCAACAATGTGTAATACAATAAAAGCACTTATATATAGGAAGTACCAGCGGCGTATCCACCATGCTTTTATCGTATAGCACATATCCCCGTTACATAAGTCACTTATCATTACCCAACAAAATGTCATGTTTAATGTCAAAATATTTATGCATAAACCATGTTTAATGTCATGTGTAACATGTATTATGTATAACCAATGAAATGCATAGCAAGTAGGAAGACATCTACTTAAACTATGTAATAATGCCAATGTGAAACATATGTCATGTACGGTGAATAAAATAATCTACTCAACCCCGTAGGAAAGATGTACAAAACAATGTTTTTGAGTAAACCTAAGTTTAATTCAAATGTCATGTTTTGCAGAAAACAATGCTTTATGATTACAAACATTTATGCAGTAATGTTAATCGCATACATTCAAGCCTTGCGACTGTGGCGACAAACCTTTAAACAAATTAAAGGTTTATCTAAGTTATGTATATCGGATTCTGTCATTCCCAACTTCCAAACAAACCTAGGAAGTCAGAAACGGGAGTTGTCAATTCCTATGGTAACATTACATACTACCGAGCAGCGTAGCTAATGTTAATGAATGTATTATTGTCCCGATTTAACATACCAAATGTCATAACCAATGTAGCATGTGAAAACCATGTACTAGGTATGCTAAGTAAACTTACTTAGTAGAAAATGTCATGTAAAACAATTGTGCTAGCATGCTCAGTAAACATACATAGCAGAAATGTCATGTAAAACAATGTGCACATATGCTAAGTAAACATATGTAACAAATGTGTAATAAATCAATGTGCTAGCATGCTTAACATACATAGCAAAACATAGTGAAAGCATGTACTAGATATGTACTAAGTGAAACTAGCATGTTTATGTCATAAAAGCATGTAAAACACGAAAGTAACAAGTATGTACATGTGAATCACCCCAAAGTATTTGAAAGCGGTAAAAGAGGGGAACTATGTACTCACTTGGGATTGCTTATTAGTCTTGAGAATAAGACCAATAAAAGCTCCAAGTATCACAGAATCAACCGGCACCTAGTATAGGTAACTACGTTAATAAACGGATCCTAAATCGGGAGATAGGATAGAATGAGGTTCTATAAATCAAATGAGTATTTGAACTCATATGGTATGATCTAATAGTCCCTACATTCTGATTTGAAAGTCTACCTAAGTGCTTTTGACCCGTCTCGACCCGTTACGGTAGTTTAAACCACTATAACACGTCGTTTGCGCGAAACTTTGTTCGGATGGTTAACTATGTGCTATGCCAAGTCTTACATGCCCAATTATACCCTAATATGTTACTAAATCAGATTAGATGTCAAAAATATGTTCACATATGCACATTACGGATTTATGCTTCAAAAGGGCGTTTTGGTCATTTCCTATGGGCATACAAGCTAGCTAGCAAATAACTAACCAATCCTATGTGATCATAAGTTATAACCTCAGGGGTTATTCCCTATACAACTATGATCACTAAGCAAGCTTGGTTGGATCCTAATGATCGACCAAACGGGTCGGGTTCGGAAGTCTAAGCGGTTGTCTATACCGCTTAACTTACGACCCTAAACAAGCACCTAACTAATAGTGACGAGTTAAACATGTCAACACATGTTTAACCTACTGATTTGGTATCAAAACAAGGTGTTTTGATACTTAAAAGTAGTTCCGTTACAAAATGCGTGCTAAAACGCATTTTGACCGAAACTTTGACTCGTCACTACCCCTAGTTAATGTGGTAATCAGTAGGTATAATCGCTAAGGATTATAACCATTGTGATTACAATCACATTGCAAAGTTCAACCGAACTTTGCGTTGACCATTGACGGGTCAAACAGAAAGTCAAACACTGTTTGACTTTCTAAACTAGTAAGCAATAAAAGAAATGAAAGAATGCTCACTAAAGTCCTTGCTATCTTTTCTACAAAGAAAATAAGCTTCCAATCAGATGAGAATGCTCCCCAAAGCTGATGTAGAGGAGAGAATAGGAGAATGAGCAAGGAACAAATGAGAGTTGATGGCTATTTATAGTTGTGGAGGATGAACAAGATCATCACAAGTGGTTATTTGGCCTCCAAGCAATGAAATCTGACCATACAAGTGTTAGGAACAGCTGGTATTACTTGGAGAGTCGTTTACTTGGAGCCCAAAACAAGAGAATTGCATACAAGTCCCTGAATTATGGAACAGCAACTGAAAAACAAGTTTCTGGTCACTGGGCACCTCACACGGCCCGTGTAAGGATAGGCATAAGCCTTACGCACCCCGCCTGGGCTCCCCAGTTCAGCATAAGTTTCAAAAATTACAATTCAGGTCCCTGCACATGGTTTGAGTTCATTTCTGGCCCTTTTGACCCCCGTTAAGCCATTTTCAAGGCTCAAAAAGGTCAATAAAGTTTAGAGGACTCAAAATGTGCTCGAAGAACTCTCGGATGTCGGCTCGTTTGGTCGTACGGTCGCGTTGTTCGTTAAATTACGACGAAACTCAAACGGACGCGAAAACGAACCAAATTAAGCGACGAATGGTATTTTTGCATGCCGATCACTAAAATAAAAATATTTTAGTGTGTACAAAAATTTTGGATGTCCATATGTGGCCAGAACGTAAGATATGCGCGAAAATGCAAACTTACGCCGTTTTTGACACTTTTAGTCCCTGTAAGATCATGTAAGCATGTTTTCGCACACCGAACCTATCAATGCTTATTTATAAGCTATGTTTAGGTTATATATGGTATGTTTAACTTATGATCAAGTTTCGGACTGTACGTTGCCTTGCGAAACGGCAGACTTTTGCAGTTTGACGCAAATAGTCCCTGTGAGTGAATAAACTTGTTTTTGACATACCAAACCTTTTAAAACTTATTTCTAAGCAATGTAAAGGTTATTTAAGGTATGTTAAGTTTATGTTGCTGTTCTGGAGTGTTCGACGCGTTAAACTGATTACGTTTACGCATCAGTTTGCGTATAACTTCCCAGAAGGCGATATAGAGTTCAAAATCGATCAAAAATCAACATGTGCATAAAATCAAACATAAATAACAAACATTGGGATCAAAACACACTGTTTTATTAATATTGTATTATTCAGAGTCTGTAGAATGATTACAAAAGTACGGATGTCACAGATGAGCATCAGTGCTTTTCTTCATAGAGTCATCAATCTTTGAATAGGCAGTGCTTTGGTCTTCAACAGTGCTTGGAAGTCATCAGTAGATAGAGCTTCATTCTTTATTCTTCATCAGTACTTTGGATAACAGTAGTTAAGATGATCAATGCTTGGAGTCTGTCAGTTGCTGGTGTGGCAACCGTCACTTTTCCGTACATTCCGTACACTAAATGAACGGTGATCTATACTTTAATAAACGTACATGATCCAGTTCAGAAGACAAATAAATTTCTGATTTCTATATAAGTGAAATTCATGCACGTTTTATACTACAAAATATTGCTTTATGCATAAACAAGAGCGTTGCGTCAGAAATACTAGTAAACTCACTGGTAAAACACTCTGTGTCAACAAAACTGCAGAAAGCAGTCAGACATTAGAATTGAGGCCTAGGTGTAGGTCCAACAACAAGAATACATTAAAACCCACGAATACATACAAGGGTTAACATATAGACATTCCGGAAGCTAAAATACGCACTAAAAAGCACCCGAAATGCACTTTAAGTGCAGAATTTTATTAAATTCAGCAATAAATCAGCTTTTAACACATAAATGTTATGCAGAAAACATGAGTTATCATGCAGAATATTTCCCTAAGTGTCGGGAATCGAAAGTATTACAAAAGGGTACTTAAAGGGCACTAAACGGTGTAATTAAACACTTTAACGGGACAACACCCAACCGAACAACCGGACTTTACCCGAAACACAAAAATAATGTCAAACACATTGTTTTTATTTTTCTAAGCTAGTTAGGGTCCCCGGACACCCTAACACACTATATATTATATAACACATCATAACACACTAACTTAATATTTGAAATCTAACTTGATTAGTAACTATACCATTGAAACCCAACCATATACCCCCCCCCCCCTGGAAACGGTTACCATGGGTGTCCCCACCCATGGATTTGTTTAATATTTTATTTGATTATGTTGGGGGATTAAGAAACATAATGTACAAAGGTTAAAGTGGAAACATGGTTTATATAAGTGCACAAGGGATTGATCTTCTTATTTTACAACTCAACAAACAAACACTCTCTCCTTCTTCCTTGTGTGTGTTCGGCCGAGAACCACCACACCCATCATCACCACCTTCAAACTTCCTTCATGCAATCTACACATATCCAAGGGTGCTAGAGACCGTACAAGTAAGCTTGGTGTGTTCGGAAGCTCAAGGACCTCTTTCATTTTGTTTTATCCACCACTTTTACACTCTTGAACTCCCCTAGCCTTGTGCTAGTAGTAAGTGTCTTAGATCTTCATCTTCTTCATATTTTTTATGGTTAATAGTTAAAAGAATGGTGAAATCTCAAGAACTCTAAAGAACATAATCAAAGTCTTGACATAAACTAACTATGAAGTGAAGTAGTGCTAAAATGAAGATGAAATCATGTTGTTCTTGTGTTGTTATGATTATTGTATGTTGTTTGTTAGTAAAAATGATATGGTTCATCACATGGACTTGCTAGATCATGTTTAAAGACATGAACTAGCAAGATGTGAAAGTAAAGATGTGTAGGATAATGAAATCATCCACACATTGACTATGAACTTGAATAAATGAAAGTTTTCTTGAATAATAAAGATCAAAGTGGGTTATAATCTCATAGATCTAAAGATCTATGAGTGGTTTTTCGAAAGAACCAAGTGAAAAGTATGAGTTTTGTTAAAACTTGGGTCTTACGTAAACTCACCACATTTTTAGTGGATAAACAAGTGTAGGAACACTTGTGTAAAAAGAAAATTTCACAAAGAAATATTTTTAGAAAATATGACTAGAAGTTGTAAAAGTTCAAACTCTTTAAAAATAAAGTTTTTAAAGAACCAATCACATTTTGAAAGGTAACAAGACTTACTAAGTGTGCTAGTAAGTTACTACATATTTTTCATAAATATTCAAGTTCATGGGTTTATAGTTTATGCTTGTTCTTGACAAATTGGTAAGTAGAAGTTGCATATTGTTGGTTGATGATTGATTGATGATGATTTTAAAAGAAAATAAACACATGTTTTGAAAACATGGGAAACCTCCATTTTTAGGGGAAACTCTGTCAAAATTTCTGTAAAATTTTGACACTTAGAAAAATATAAGTTTTGAGAAACTTATTTCCTAAAAATGTGTCTAAAAACATTTACCAAGGTTCCCTAATTTTTGTATTAAGAAATGATGATTTCTTCAAGAATAAAATTGATACTAAGTATGTATATTTTTGAGAAAAATATATATATTTATTGATCGCCAAATTTGTGCTAAGTGTATGTAGTATGTATTATACTTGATAGTGTATTAGGACTTGAAAATACACTAAATACTCATGAGAAGTAAAAATACGAAAATACACATACAACATACAAGATACATAATTCGGGTGCAAAACACAAGAAACTTATATTTACTTTTGAGAAAATAATATAAGTAAGACACTTAGTTAAAAATATAAATTATTTTTAACACAAGAACACATATACAAAAGATAGTGACTTGTACTTGTGCGATACAAGTCTAGTGACTAACGTTAATAAACACGTTTAGGTCACGACGCTAGATAAGCAAATCCGGTGAAGTTTACGACGCAGGAACGCAAAGTTGTGAGTTCATGCTCCCCCTTTTCTTTAACTGTTTTTGGTTTTATAACTCTCGGGGTGAAATACATGTTATAAATACTACAATGTTTATAAATGGTATGATAACAAGAAGCACTCTTGGTGAGAACGAGTACCAAGTATGATGCGATTTGAGAATACAAAAATACAAGAAGCACTCTTGGTGAGAACGAGTACCAAGTATGATGCGTTTAAGAAATACTAGATCATGTGAGCACAGACTTAATACTAAAAATGCCATAAAGTCTTGGTGAAAACTAGTACCAAGCCATTAAAAACATTCCCTAATTAGGGACGAGGGTTAGATCTAACGGGTACGGCTGAACCCCACTCATGGTCATAACTAGTAGCTAGTAGTGCTTCGGAGTCCCAGTCGAGGTTAATCGACACAGTCGAGGGTAATCGACACAGTCAAGGGAAATTGACACAGTCGAGGTTAATCGACACAGTCGAGGAAAATCGACAAAGGTAGGAGCCATTACGAATGCTCCCTAGGAGTCATAACAGGTACTCCCATGTCCTTAAGGAGTCATAACAAGTACTCCCCATGTCCTCACATGCCTTAAAGTCTCTCAAAGATTTTACAAGAATACTTTATTGGTACAAGATTTGTATCACAAGAATACTTTATTTTACAAGAATACTTTATTTATACAAGATGCATACCATGTTTCATACAACGTATGCAAAACGCATGAACTCGTTCAACTTTATGTTGATGTTTTCCAAAATTACATGTATTTCAGGTGACAGGATGGATCTTGGGCGCTGGTATCGTAACTAGAAGTAGACTTCAAGTTTAGATGTCATCCACTTTTGTTAAATTATAACCTGGACGAAGGTTGTGTTTTTGAAACTTAAATACAAGTGTTTGTAATACTCAAATTTTCATGAATGGATGAACATCGTTTTGATCATGTAGTTGTTTATTACGATTGAATGCAATGATATTAAACCAATCACACATCATACGCTTCCGCAAAAGACAGGGTGTGACAGTTTGGTATCAGAGCTTTGATTGTAGTGAACTAGGATTCTTTCTCGAGTCTAGACTACAATCACTAGAGTTCTCTCATAAAAACTTTTTACAAAAAGGGTTTTCATTGCATTCACGTAAGCGCCAAGATCCACGAGTCAAACATTCTTCAAAAAGAGACAAGGCAAGGACATTAATAGAGAATACCCTCAAGATAGGGTGCCAATTAAGGCATAGTCTACACGAGTTAGACTTGCCCAAGATAAAATACACTCTTGGTGATAACTAGTACCAAGTAGTGTTTCTGTCGTGAATCAACAACTAGAAAAATGACCCCCCCAAAAACGAGAGTTATACGTGATATTATGCATCAAATTGCTTGTTTATGCTAAGTAGCATATTTGTTATTGATATACATATATACGAATAAGTGTACGAAATAAATATTGACGTGAATACATACAAGTAAGTGTACGGAATGATTATTGACGTGAATAAGATACGTTCGACTCCGACTCCTATTACTGTACGTAACTCGCACGATGAAGCTGACGACCTCGCGTTCATTGCAAAGCTCATAGCTAGAGTGATTACCAGACAAGACTCTGAGCTTGCTTCCGTAGGAGATGGTTGCTCTTCCCTCTCGATCGTGAAGGTGCCTAACTACGGTGATGATGACGAGGCAGAGGTGGCAACCTTGAACGAATTCTTAATCAACGGGACGAGATCCCTGCAGCTTATGTGAAGCAAGATTGACGACATACTTGACTGGAAAAGGAAGATGAAGTATTCATCGCGAAGGTGCCCCTCCAACTACTGGGAATCCTCTATATTCCTATTTCATTTAATCATTGTGCCTATTCGCGCGTAACGATAACAAGTGTTAGCGCGTGGACCACCGCAATGGTCCTTTCCATGATAGAGGTATAAGGACAATAGCGTCCCCTCCTTGATTGATTATCTGCTTGGACGAGAGAAAATTGGGGTAACTGTGCAAGACAATTTATTATTACGGGGGACCATGTAATAACGACTTGTAGTGCACAGAAATCCTGGTGGACTCTGCAGGCCAAACTAACGATCACTGCACAAAAATAAACTCTAGATGTTCACACCTTCACATGGTAGAACAAAACCTAGACCAGTGCTTTAGCACTTTATAGAGTAGGAAAGCTGTCTTGCCTACTTCGTGCCTAACTTTGCCTACTTCATGTACGAAACGTTTGAGAAACAATATTTAAGCAAGAGAAGAGGAATAACATTCAGAAAGAATCAGTGGCGATACACTCTCTATCACCTCTACACAAACAACCCCATCTAAGGGAAAATATAAACATCAATAAAGCTAATATAGTAGGAAATAACTGAAACCTAAATGACCGAGGCGATGTAACCTCGAGTTTATTTTATTACAAACAATAAGCCAAGTTAGCAAGCCTATGTGAAGGCTCAGTAATTGTTTCCTCGCTCATACATTGATTATATATACATGTGAAATTGGGTGATTACATGATGGCTAATGGTGCTATGTACCTCATAGACAAATATGGAATATTGTCTAACCTACTTCATACCTTTTGACAGAAGAGAATGCCGCCCAGACGTGACACAAACGCAAGTACGTTACCAAGAACAGAAGCTGAGCTTCAAGAACGAATCTCACAAGCAATTACACGACATGAAGCCCTCCGCTCGGAGCACAGCGGTGGCACTACTGGAAATAACCCTCCAACTGGCTGCACCTATAAGCAGTTCTGGACTGCAAACCATTGAACTTTGACGGCACAGGAGGCGCTGTTGCGTTTATACGTTGGGTAAAAAAGACTGACTCCATTCTAAGAATGAGTAACTGTTCGCCCGAACAGAGTGTTACCTATATCTCAGGGTTGTTCTTGGATGGCGCACTCTCCTGGTGGAACCTTCAGGTTCAAACCCTTGGTGCAGATGCTGCTTATGCACTGAGCTGGGACGAGTTCAAGGAAATGATGGAAAAGAAATACTGTTCTAGGGCTGAAATCCAGAAACTTGAGGTGGAGTTCTGGAATTTGAAAATGGATGGACCGAAGATTCCTGAATATGTCCAGCGATTTCACGACTTGTCTAGAGTCGTCCCCTACTTAGTCAAGCCAGAATTCAAGAGAATTGAACGATTCATTTGGGGACTTGCACCTTAGATCAGGAGCTTGGTTACTACCTCAAGGCCTCCAACTATCGCAGAGGCTATCGATTTAAGCGTTACGCTTACTGAAGAAGCTCTACGTGCGGGAAAATTTTCGGAATCTGAGGATAACAAGAAAGAGACTCATGTGGAGTCATCAGGCAATAGGAAGAGGAAGTCTTCAAACCTAAAGGTGGGCACACAAGTCAGCTATGGAAGCTCTAAAGCAAACAAAAGGAAGAAAGTGAATCCGCAGCATGGTAGGAAAACTGATGGAGCCACTAATAAGGCCAGTGGTGAAATTTACTCGGGGACTAAGCCGAGGTGCGGGAAATGCAATTTTCACCATGAAGGTCGATGTCTGAGGCCTAAGTGCGGAAAGTGTGGGAAAGAAGGGCACAGCAAGGACGCCTGTTGGGCGAAGGACCCAGATGGAAGAAATAAGAGAATACCAGGTTGCTACAGATGTGGTGAAGCAGGACACTTTAGGAAAGATTGCCCTAGAAAGAAACAAGCAAGGAAGAGTTTTCACGATCGAAACTCGTGAAGCACGCCAGGATCTAGATGCGGTTACGGGTACGTTCCCTATTAACCAACCTTATGCATCTATTTTTGATTTATACTGGCATAAACTTTTACCATTGCATGCTTAGAACATAAGAAACTGTTTGGCCTAGTTTCGAGTAAAATAGACGTCCCGTATTCTTTAGAAATGGGCATATAGAAGGCTAGTTTAAGCAGACGAAGCAAGTAAGGAATTATATTCTAGGAACTCAGAAGGCCAGAACCTTCTGTTACCATTGACTTGAGAAGTCATGGTACGATAGCCAACATGGATTGGATATCCAAGTGGATTACAGAGCTTGAGAACATCCCCGTGGCGGAAGAAGTTCCAGTAGCCTTTTCTGAAGACTTACCAGGAATACCTCCACAACGCCAAGAGAAGTTTAGGATAAATCTCGTGCCAGGAGCGGCACCAGTGCCGAATGACGCCTCACCGACTAGCTTCGTCCGTGAAGCATGAACCTCCGATGTAACGGCAAGAGCTGTTAGACAGGAGAAATTAAGGACATGACATCCTTAGAGAAAGTTGACAGTTTCCATTTTGCATAAATTCCAGAAAAATTGGATAGCAAGATCGGTATCCCCTGCCAAGGGTTGATGACATGAATAGACAAATCATAAGGTACTAGATACCACTCAAGATCGACTTAAGGACACGATGTCCTCAACTGTGCATACAAGAAGGAAATATCCCTAAAACGACCTTTAGGACTCGCTTCGAGCATTACGAGTTCCTTGTCGTACCATTTAGCTTAACACATGCATCGACAATATTCATGGACCTCATGAATCGAACGTGTAAGCCATACCTGAATAGATCATGATTATATTTATACTACATCCTTATATGGCCAACGACCAAGGAAGGTCGTGAGCAACAACTGCAATCCACCTTGCAACTTTTAGAGAAAAGAACAGTTATGTGCTATGATGACGAAAGGCGGATTTCGAATTCGCAAAGTGAGAAGATACATGGTGGATAAAGAATGAGAGTCATGCCAACCTTGCAACCAAGAGCTAAGGAGCTAGAGTTGCAATTATGTGACGTTTCCCGACAAAGTCTCGATCGTAAGTCGATGCAACGAGACCACAACATTGCATACGCGGCACACTGATTAAGGAATCATAAGAAGAAACCTTGAGCTAGATACAGTAATTGCGCGCCGCAAACTTGACGTCACTACCTGAAAGAAAACGCTGCACGACCTTCACTGAACACAAGGGTTGCAGCACACCGTTGATCGTAAAAGCTTGAATAAAAACATAGATGGACTAAGCTACTGAACGATGCGGACTATATGAACACGATATGTGCTTGTGTGATAAAATTGATAAAAAGTTGGAACACTCACTTGCCCTTAGTAGAGTTTTCCTACAACAGTAGTTATCACACCGCCGTTTAAACCGCTTCGTGTGAAGCTTTAGATGGAACAAAATAAATCGATCCCCGTCGTGTTGATCAGAGACCGGGAATAAACAATCTACTGAACCGCGTTGGTTCGGGGAAACCAGAGGCAAACCGTTTAGATATGTGAATATATCAAGGCAGCCCGCAGGATACAGAAAGATTGCTCCAATGAGCGGCAGAAATCGTAGGAGTTTGAAACAAGAAGTATGGCTTGAATGAGAGCCCCGCCTAGAGAAGGCGTAGTGTGAATTGGAAAACGAAAAGGTTGAATCCACGGTGTAGGGATCATAACCATTGTTCACAAGATGAAACTTCCAGAAAAAGATCAGTAGTGATCGCGACACATTCATGTGTCCAGTCTTTAGAGGAGTCTGACTCAAGGAACAGTCATAGTTCCCACAGATAAGGTTCACATCAATGACAAACAACAAGAATTGCTATAGAACCTGTCAAGGTTTTGGACCAAGAGTCCACAATACCATAGAAACCTGTTAAGGTTACGGGCCAAGAGTCCACAAGATACAGAAAAGACATGATTGATTTACTTGAGTACGATAGAGATTACAACATGACCCAGAGATTACATGGGAACATGAAGGCAAATCATGAATATAAATGACCATATTTGATTCACAACTCCCCTGCGACCGATGGCATCGCTTGAATTTCGGGATGAAATTCTTTTAACGGGGGGAGGCTGTGACAACCGTCACTTTTCCGTACATTACGTACACTAAATGAACGGTGATCTGTACTTTAATAAACGTACATGATCCAGTTCACAAGACAAATAAATTTCTGATTTCTATATAAGTGAAATTCATGCACGTTTTATACTACAAAATATTGCTTTATGCATAAACAAGAGCGTTGCGTCAGAAATACTAGTAAACTCACCGGTAAGACACTCTGTGTCAACAAAACTGCAGAAAGCAGTCAGACATTAGAATTGAGGCCTAGGTGTAGGTCCAACAACAAGAATACATTAAAACCCACGAATACATACAAGGGTTAACATATAGACATTCCGGAAGCTAAATTACGTACTAAAAAGCACCCGAAATGCACTTTAAGTGCAGAATTTTATTAAATTCAGCAATAAATCAGCTTTTAACACATAAATGTTATGCAGAAAACATGAGTTATCATGCAGAATATTTCCCTAAGTGTCGGGAATCGAAAGTATTACAAAAGGGTACTTAAAGGGCACTAAACGGTGCAATTAAACACTTTAACGGGACAACACCCAACCGAACAACCGGACTTTACCCGGAACACAAAAATAATGTCAAACACATTGTTTTTATTTTTCTAAGCTAGTTAGGGTCCTCGGACACCCTAACACACTATATATTATATAACACATCATAACACACTAACTTAACATTTGAAATCTATCTAGATTAGTAACTATACCATTGAAACCCAACCATATACCCCCCCCCCTTGGAAACGGTTACCATGGGTGTCCCCACCCATGGATTTGTTTAATATTTTATTTGATTATGTTGGGGGATACAAAGGTTAAAGGGGAAACATGGTTTATATAAGTGCACAAGGGATTGATCTTCTCATTTCACAACTCAACAAACAAACACTCTCTCCCTCTTCCTTGTGTGTGTTCGGCCGAGAACCACCACACCCACCATCACCACCTTCAAACTTCCTTCATGCAATCTACACATATCCAAGGGTGCTAGAGACCGTACAAGTAAGCTTGGTGTGTTCGGAAGCTCAAGGACCTCTTTCATTTTCTTTTATCCACCACTTTTACACTCTTGAACTCCCCTAGCCTTGTGCTAGTAGTAAGTGTCTTAGATCTTCATCTTCTTCATATTTTTGATGGTTAATAGTTAAAAGAATGGTGAAATCTCAAGAACTCTAAAGAACATAATCAAAGTCTTGACATAAACTAACTATGAAGTGAAGTAGTGCTAAAATGAAGATGAAATCATGTTGTTCTTGTGTTGTTATGATTATTGTATGTTGTTTGTTAGTAAAAATGATATGGTTCATCACATGGACTTGCTAGATCATGTTTAAAGACATGAACTAGCAAGATGTGAAAGTAAAGATGTGTAGGATAATGAAATCATCCACACATTGACTATGAACTTGAATAAATGAAAGTTTTCTTGAATAATAAAGATCAAAGTGGGTTATAATCTCATAGATCTAAAGATCTATGAGTGGTTTTTCGAAAGAACCAAGTGAAAAGTATGAGTTTTGTTAAAACTTGGGTCTTACGTAAACTCACCACATTTTTAGTGGATAAACAAGTGTAGGAACACTTGTGTAAAAAGAAAATTTCATAAAGAAATACTTTTAGAAAATATGACTAGAAGTTGTAAAAGTTCAAACTCTTTAAAAATAAAGTTTTTAAAGAACCAATCACATTTTGAAAGGTAACAAGACTTACTAAGTGTGCTAGTAAGTTACTACATATTTTCATAAATATTCAAGTTCATAGGTTTATAGTTTATGCTTGTTCTTGACAAATTGGTAAGTAGAAGTTGCATATTGTTGGTTGATGATTGATTGATGATGATTTTAAAAGAAAATAAACACATGTTTTGAAAACATGGGAAACCTCCATTTTTAGGGGAAACTCTGTCAAAATTTCTGTAAAATTTTGACACTTAGAAAAATATAAGTTTTGAGAAACTTATTCCCTAAAAATGTGTCTAAAAACATTTACCAAGGTTCCCTAATTTTTTTATTAAGAAATGATGATTTCTTCAAGAATAAAATTGATACTAAGTATGTATATTTTTGAGAAAAATATATATATTTATTGATCGCCAAATTTGTGCTAAGTGTATGTAGTATGTATTATACTTGATAGTGTATTAGGACTTGAAAATACACTAAATACTCATGAGAAGTAAAAATACGAAAATACACATACAACATACAAGATACATAATTCGGGTGCAAAACACAAGAAACTTATATTTACTTTTGAGAAAATAATATAAGTAAGACACTTAGTTAAAAATATAAATTATTTTTAACACAAGAACACATATACAAAAGATAGTGACTTGTACTTGTGCGATACAAGTCTAGTGACTAACGTTAATAAACACGTTTAGGTCACGACGCTAGATAAGCAAATCCGGTGAAGTTTACGACGCAGGAACGCAAAGTTGTGAGTTCATGCTCCCCCTTTTCTTTAACTATTTTTGGTTTTATAACTCTCGGGGTGAAATACATGTTATAAATACTACAATGTTTATAAATGGTATGATAACAAGAAGCACTCTTGGTGAGAACGAGTACCAAGTATGATGCGATTTGAGAATACAAAAATACAAGAAGCACTCTTGGTGAGAACGAGTACCAAGTATGATGCAATTTGAGAATACAAAAATACAAGAAGCACTCTTGGTGAGAACGAGTACCAAGTATGATGCGTTTAAGAAATACTAGATCATGTGAGCACAGACTTAATACTAAAAATGCCGTAAAGTCTTGGTGAAAACTAGTACCAAGCCATTAAAAACATTCACTAATTAGGGACGAGGGTTAGATCTAACGGGTACGGCCGAACCCCACTCATGGTCATAACTAGTACCTAGTAGTGCTTCGGAGTCCCAGTCGAGGTTAATTGACACAGTCGAGGGTAATCGACACAGTCAAGGGAAATTGACACAGTCGAGGAAAATCGACAAAGGTAGGAGCCATTACGAATGCTCCATAGGAGTCATAGCAGGTACTCCCATGTCCTTAAGGAGTCATAACAAGTACTCCCCATGTCCTCACATGCCTTAAAGTCTCTCAAAGATTTTACAAGAATACTTTATTGGTACAAGATTTGTATCACAAGAATACTTTATTTTACAAGAATACTTTATTTATACAAGATGCATACCATGTTTCATACAAGGTATGCAAAACACATGAACTCGCTCAACTTTATGTTGATGTTTTCCAAAATTACATGTATTTCAGGTGACAGGATGGATCTTGGGCGCTGGTATCGTAACTAGAAGTAGACTTCAAGTTTAGATGTCATCCACTTTTGTTAAATTATAACCTAGACGAAGGTTGTGTTTTTTGAAACTTAAATACAAGTGTTTGTAATACTCAAATTTTCATGAATGGATGAACATCGTTTTGATCATGTAGTTGTTTATTACGATTGAATGCAATGATATTAAACCAGTCACACATCATACGCTTCCGCAAAAGACAGGGTGTGACAGCTGGAAAACCACTGTCAAGGGAAGAATCTTGTACAAGCTTTGTTTATGATGATTAACTGTTCTGAACAAGTTTTGGCTTTCCTTATCATCTGTTCTTCTGGGTTGAATACATGGACCAACACCTAAAAGCCTAGAAAATTATTCTGAACAAGATTATCAGAAAATTGAATTAGATACAAAGGCTTTTAGCATAGTAGCTTCAGCTCTTCCAAATGATATTTATGCTGGACTGTTACATTGTAACAGTGCCAAAGAGTTGTGGGATGCACTTAAGGAACAATTCGGTGGTACAGAGGAGGTGATTGAAAATAAAAGGGAGGTTTTGAATCAACAGTATGAAACCTTTTGCCATGTGAAAGGAGAATCACTAACACGGCAGTTTGAACGCTTTAGTTGTCTCAATAGTGAACAGAAACTTGTTAATGTTGAATTGGCTAAATCAACTCTAAATAGTAGGTTTCTTAGGCCACTACCTGAAAAATGGGACACAATTGCTTTTGTAACCAGAAATTCCGTTGGATTCAAAGAACTATCGCTGACCCAACTTCATGGTAGACTCTTCACTTATGAGAGAGAGTTGAACCAGAAAAAGAAGTTACAGGAGTCTGGGAAAGTTGCTAATGATTACACCTTCAGTAATACAGCACTTTTGGGTCAGGAAGAATCTGGTGGTAGTAAGGATCAGAGTTATGATCATTATATTGACATAATTGCTGGTGGAGCTTTTAACAACTCTGATTCTTACTTATCCAATTATGCTTTTACAGCAAATGGAGAAAACCAGAATTCTGACAACTTGTCCTTTGAACTCAATGATCTTCAACATTTTGATCCAACTGATTTGGAAGAAATGGACATTCTGCACCAACCGGCACTGCTGAGTGTAAGAACCAGCAAGTTTTATAAGAGAACAGGAAGGAAATTTCCAGGGTTACATGGGAACTTGAAAGTAGGGTTGGATAGATCAAAGATAAAGTGTTACAAGTGTAATAGGCTAGGTCAATTTGCTAGAGAGTGTAGAAGTCAAAATAATGGACCAATTATCACACATCCTAGTCCTAGACCTCAAAACACACAAAACACTGTCAGTTATTCCCATTATACCACTGCTGCTCATGTAAACACTGCTCATTATGCACACCCTGTAACACATGTTCCAAAGCAATATGTTCAAACCACTGTTCCTTAAATTCAGTATGTCCAAGCCCCTGTCTCTCAGGTCCAAGTGCTACAACCTGCACCACAACATGTTGCACAAACATCTGCTCCAGCAGAGGCTAGTCAGCAAAGCTTCTTTACCCAAGGCTTTGTTGATTGGATTAGCATGCCTGATGAACTATATGATGAAAACTTTGCTCTATTAGCTAAGAATGATGCTCTTGTTGATGAATTTTGTTTTGAAGCTTTAGATTCAATTCTAGAAGGGCTGGAAACTGAAGAAGAAGAATCCAGTACTGAAACAGTGGATCAAATAGCTGAAGCAGTGGTTACTGCTGTAATTGGTGAGGAGCTGTTGAAGAAGAAATCAGAACCACTGACATGAAAAAGTTTGGCAGACCTACTCCTAAGCAATAACCAACTAAAAAGCCAGAGCTGAGACGAAGTCTTTTGGAACCACTGATGAAACATCTGCAAAAGAAAAGAAAAGGGGAATTGATGAAACCATAAACATTCTGGCAGATGAAGTGGAGATAAACAAAAAGACTGCTCAAAATCAAAAGGAACCAAGGAAAGGGAGTGGAAAAAGGAACAAAATGCAAGAAAAGCATGGGAAATGAAAACAAAGGATGTTGGCACTTCCAACAGGAAGAAATCTTTCAAACATAACAAACCACCACTTGCCAAATTCTCAAAACCACAAACAAGAAAACAAACACCCAAAAAGCCAACCACTGCTAGTCTCAAAACCACTGATGGTTCAGAAAAACCAACCACTGACACACCCAAAACTACACCTTCACCACAAAAACCACCTGCCAAAAAGCAGAAGACAACTGTTGACACTTCAACAGTTGTTATGAAAACAGTGGTTGAGACATCAGTTGTTTCAACAGCTATTAGTCAGTCATCCACCACCTTCAAATTTCCTTCCCAAGCTATAATCATTCCTGTTTCAAAATCCCAAACAAAAATCCTTTCTCCTATAAAGGTTTACACCAGAAAAAGGAAGTTTCAAGTGCATGATGATAACATACCAGCACTTACTCCTATATCATCCACACCTTTCATCCAAACTAATCCTGAACCATTCATTCCTCCACCATCACCACCACCAAATCTACTTGTTAACCCAAAAGTACTTGAAGGTCATGATCCTTCAAGAACTGTTCCTTTAGCAGCAGATTATCCACTGGAACTGCATGCAGTAAAAAATGAAATGAAGCAATTCTTTACAGTGGATGATCCTGCAAAAAGAGAATTTCATTCCCTTCATGGCTTTAGACCTCCAAAGAACTTGGATGAGTATTTAAAATTCAAGGCAAAGCAAGCTGAAATACAAGCCAGATATGAAGGTAAAGGGTTGGGTGATAGTAACATCTCAAGTTGAATGCAGTATGGGCTTAGTAAAGTCAAGAAATTGGAAGATTATGCAAGAGACTTAAGCAATGAGATGTCTAATCTACCACCAAATGCTAAGTTACAAAAGGAGCTGAGGACAGATCTCTTAAAGCTAATCATGAGTGAAAAGTTTTATCCTGCCAAAGTTGAACAATTCGAAGACTGGCCATTCATTGCACTCAAAGCTGAAGTCAACAGAATTGAAAGAATCAAGAATGATCCTCAGATGAAAAGATCTGAACCAGATTGGAACAAGTATAAAAAGACCATTGCAGATCTTACATTGGAATACAACTGGAAGAAAGCTGAGTTGGTTGCAGCCAAATATGGTTCAGCAAAGACCATTTCAAAGTGGTCAAGGCAATATACAGACATGGTTTATGAGAAGCTTGAAAAACAAAGAGAGACAGATCCTACAGCACCAAAGAAACTAGCATACAAAAGCAAAACCACTTATGAGCCAAAGCAGCAGACCCTCTCTCTAAAAACTCTGTTCACATCATCTGACTTATCCACCATTGCCTTAAATCAAAGAAAAAGGCAAAAACAGGTGGATGAGGAAGATGCACTGAGAGAAGCTGAAATCATGAAAGAGGCCATCAAGAGGATATCTTAAGAGGTTCCTGCTTCAAAGCAGCAAGAAACTGCCACAAGATTGATAAACAGGGCTCCTTCTCCAAACCCTCAACAAATAAAGTCCATCCCAAGAAATCCATTGAACTAAAAAAATACTAAAGTGGAAGTCTGATAAAAAGACCCATGTATTTACTATGTTCAAGTCCAATGGAAGAGTTGAACACATTTCAAGGGAGGATGCATTAGGTCTGGATGCAGCTGATCTCTAAGATATTTTAGACCTTCAACTCTGCAGGGATGAGGATGATGAAGATTCCCTTAACTTTGAGCTGCAATTCAAGGGCCAAGTTAGGGAAAAATTAATGAGAGAATAAAGATAAAAATAATTAAGTATTTTGGCATCATCTGTCCTAGGGGGAGATTGTTGGCCCATGCAACCAAGCTTGAAGAACAGATTATTGGAAAAGCCAAAACTGGTTCTCTAACAGTTGATCACAATAAGCAGTGCATGTTCTATTCTTCTCCCAATGGCAGTGATTTGCTATCAGCTGATGGTTTCTAAGAGTTGATATTCCCAAACAACTGTTAAGCCAAAGAACTACTGAAGATATAAAGACTGAAGCTCTAACAACTATTGATTCTCAAGTTCTGTTGAAGAACAAAGCACTGTTGACTCAAGGTCTAATCACCCTTTGAAGAAAGCACTAATCACTCAACATCAGTGCTTAGGCTACAACAGTGGAAACTGCATCAGTGTTTGTATTATCAGTGTCTATTGTAATCAGTGTTTAGATATATCAGTTGTTAGAGGTTGTTAGATGTCACTGTCTAGGTGACGTCAGCTTAGATGCTCAGTGGTTAGATTTGTACTATAAATAGAACAGTACCTGTACTGTTCTATCAGCTCTTGGCACACACTCTCATTCTGTACGAACTAATTGTGAGCACAGGCTGAGTGGGAGATTAGTAGCATGCATGCATAGTTGATATTTGTAATTGATACAATCATTCGACTAATGGAAATCATGTTTGCTTAAAGCTTTTCTTCTGTGATTGTGTTTACAAAGTTTGATTATCATTTCCGCTGCAATACATCGCTGTTCTTTCATCTTATATCATTCACAATCTAACATACAAACACAATCTAAGAAACTCAGATCCTAACAAGAGACCTTAGCCAAGGCTTGGATTCATTGTTCTTTAAACAAGAAGAAAGGTAATCAACAAAGATCAGTCAGTTTTTGGGGAAAAGTTCTAGCGCATTATAACACGACGGTTAGTGGTAGTACACGGGCTAATCGTGGGGGACACATGACAGCATCGAATATTCACTTGACTATGATCAGTAGGCGAAAAGTTAACATAACAAGACCCTTGGCACCCAGGAAAAAAATCCAACAAACCCCCCCCCCCCCCGGTCCTCTATTAAATTATGCCACGTAAAGTTAAAAAAAATCATATTTACCCATGACCTGGTAGTATGGTGCTGAGATACATATCTTGGAGGCTTGTTGTCCAAGTCCCAGAAAACAACCGCAATGTTTCAAGCGGCCTAAGAAAATTGGTCCAAAATTTTAAGAGTTTGGTTCGTGTTAAACTGATAACATCTGATTACTCCTAACTGATGCTAAGGTGGCATTGTTGAGGAATCTAATAACTTATCACAAACTGCACCCGACAAAATGGTAATGAAGAAACAGGTCCCGGTAAAGAAGGAATGTGGCTTCGATGGGGTATTTATGGCAAAGAAACAAGTCGTGTGTTGAGGATAACTATATATAGCTTCACTTTTTATGGTATTGTCAGAGTGTGTATTGATTTTTTTTCGATATATTTTTAGTACCTTTTAATCTTTTATCAAGCTTTAAATTTATAAACGCGATATAAAACTATCACTCTCCATAACACGCTAGGGCAAGTGCACCCATCGTTGGTGTAGTATAGTGATGGTAAGATACCGAGGTCGTCCAAGGACACAAGAGCTTTTAATACCGGGATTTCGTCGACGTCTAATCTAACCAAATTTTTTTGATAAAAGATTTTAAATAAGTAAAATAAAGAAACATAATAAAGTAAATAAAACAGATAGACAAGATAGAATCACTTGGATCCGACTCATCATTTATGTATCCTTTGATGATTTTCGTGCTTTAGGTATTTTAAGAGATTATCTTAGTTATAATGGCACGTCCCTATTTTGGAGATAACGCTACCCTCAGCCATATTGGTTTGACTCAGTAGGGATACGGTCCCACAAAGCCAGATTATTGAAAGATAATTAAGTAAGTTATTAATGCAAAATGTGGCATGTCCCTCTTTTGGAGACAACGCTACCCTCGGCCATATTGGTCTGAGTCAGCAAGGATACAATCCCGCAAGGCCGGTTTAAAGTTTTAATAGTAGTTTATTTATAAGGGATTACAAGTCGTTCTTACTTCCCCCGATTTGATGTTATCTGTCTCAAGGTATGTCCTAATAAGTTTGAATCAAGTCCTCGCAGGATCTATACACTGAACGAGGCAAGAACTTTACCCAACCACCATTCTAACTCCCTTCCAGAAAGTTAACGCGCTTTATATAGACCGTAAAGGCACGAATGAGTGAATCAACAAAACATGAAAAAACGATTGAATAGAGTTCACTTTCAATATAAAAAACTAGTTATTAAAGTCATTAATACAAACCCAAATAAAAAGTTACCAAAACTTAGAAATCAAAAGTATTAAATAAATAATTTGTCTTCACCAAGTGATGTAAGAGATTAGCTAAGCATGACCTTTATTTGACAAAAACTCTTACTATTGATCTTGGATCCCGAGACTACTACACACACTCTAAGGATGGATGATGGATGATGGTGGTAATAGTGGTGGTAATAGTGGTGGCAGGTGTGAGAGAAGTGGTTTGCAAAGGGATGATTTGCAAGTGAGCCAAGCACCTCTATTTATAGTTGGAAACAGGAGATTCACACGGCCCCGTGTCCTTCACCTTCTATATCTTCATTTAATGCTCTTGTCAGCTCTTCTGCACACAAGGCCCCGTGTGTCAACGGCACGGCCCACCGTGGCCCTTGTACTTGTTGTACGAACCTAGATTTGCAAATCTGAGAGTTGTGCACAGCCCGTCCTTAGGGGACACGCGCTCGTGTCCCTTGTCTTCTGTTTGTCCTTTTCTTTCTAGGAATCTTGAGTGGGGCACAACCCCATGCCTGGCAGGAACGACCCTGTGTTAGGATTCTTGTTTGTTTGTTTTTGTTCTTGGGGTGAAGCTTGGAGGGTCGGTATAGTGTGTCAACTTCCTTCCTTCATTCCTTCGTATTTATGCTGGTTTTTGTCGTTAATTTGTTCCTTTTGTTAATTTAAGCTCTTTTAATCCTGAAAATCAAAAGTAACAAAGAAACACACTTTTTCCAACACTAGTACTGAAAAGAGTTGTGTTTATGTCGTATTTGATATAATTTATATGTTGCATTTGGCTCATATCAAATACTCGCACACTTAAATCTTTGCTTATCCTCAAGCAAAACTCTTTATCATTGCTTACACTCCCAAATGGAATGGTTAGAAGAGAAGTTTTGGGTCTTGTTTTTAGAGTGTCGGGAATCCAAGTTCTTTATTTATTCTTGTTTTTATTTTATTTCCAATCCTATTCGTCGTGATTTATTTAGAACTTTTTAAGAAAAATAAATATTTTTAAGCATAACATGTATTTTAAAACGAGAAAAGTTACCGAATGTAATTCATAATGATTCAGAAGTTAAACAATTGTCTCTCAAAGCATCAATTTTAGACACGAGGTTGAAAAACCTAATTCTTCGTAAATATGAAATACCTTGAAAGCTTTAAAATCAGGAAATGTTATCGTCTCTCACATCCATTGGATGCTTCGAGTGCTGCCAGTTCCGATGACTCTTTCAAGGATTAACACCAAATCCCTAGAAACCCATTGTCATATTGTGTTTGAGATCGAGCAAGGTTTTAAGTATCTCGAGGCATTAGTTGGCCGGTGGGGTACCAACTAGCGATTACGGGATTAATAGGAGTTAATCAGGACTAATCGGTTGAGATTTGATATGTAATTTTCAGTTTTATATGTAGTTTTCAATTTTATGTG
The DNA here is from genome assembly GCA_030545235.1 of Helianthus tuberosus. Classification (NCBI taxonomy): domain Eukaryota; kingdom Viridiplantae; phylum Streptophyta; class Magnoliopsida; order Asterales; family Asteraceae; genus Helianthus; species Helianthus tuberosus. The sequence continues at coordinate 63,987,718 of CM060360.1, read as the reverse complement.
TATATACACGTATTTTTATATGTATTTTTTTACATAGACATGTTTTAACATCTTCTTCGACCCATATATGTAAGTAGATAGAATTACTTGTTGGAATTTAAAGGCTTTGGTCAAGAATCTGACCGGAATTTAACTGTAACCACTAGACTGCCACTGATTTTTGAATAATTAGTACTGGATTTAACCGCCTACTGATTAACTGGCCGTCTAGATTAAAATTACTCGATGAACCTAGGACTAGCGATTATTCAGCGACTAATCGGATGCTAGTCGGGATTTTACAACCATGAGATCGGGTGACTGCACACACCACCAACGGTCACAGTGCTTCTCCCCACCCTCCCCTTTCTCTCGGGCACTACCGGCAAGCCACACATGTGGTAAAGTAAACAACGGATGACATACATGTACTTTAGGCATAAAAACATAGAAAAATGTGAACAGTGTTCTATGTGTTTGTGACCGACATTCCATTTTACAGCTCTCGGGCACTACCGGCAAGCCACACATGTGGTAAAGTAAACAACAGATAACATACATGTACTTTAGGCATAAAAACAAAGAAAAATGTGAATAGTGTTCTATGTGTCTGTGACCGACATTCCATTTTACAGGTATAGATAATTTTGATATCAATGCATCTCATATGGGTATTGGGAGTAACAACATTCAGACATGAAGTCATTAAGTTAATGGGTATGCTATATATCATATATTGTTTTGATAAGTAGAAAAACTTTGAGTAACATCGACTACCCTTCCAGTGGCGGATGCAGAATTTTATTCTAATGGGTTTCTTTTGGTAAATTTTCTTTAGTTTTCACTAATTTTTTCTAAATTCTACAAAGTTCTCACTAATTTTTTTCCGTTTTTTCCAAAAGCACTAGGTTCCTGGGAACCCACAAATGTGCGCAGGATCTGCCCCTGCACCCTTCTAATTTAGTTGAGACAGTCTTGACTTTGCTTATTAAGGACAAACAACTGACCACTAACTTTAAACTGCTGACTTGCATTGACCTGCTCGATTAAGCCCTTCACACACATGAGACAACAGATAGCAATCAGCAAAGGTTCCAATTTCACATATGGCAACCGATGAAGATATCCAGACTTTAAGGCTTTTACTTTATACAAAACTGCAATAAAATACCTTAGCACTAGATTAAGATGACTAGGAAATAACCATGATCCAATCCCCAGGTAATAAAATTGGACCACCGAGTATGGGATCATATCCCTGTCCCCCAAACCTAAACCCACTACCAGCTAGTCTGTCATTTTTTTCTTGATTTTTTTTAACACTAAACTTGAATTTTGTGCTACACTACATCTTTAACCAATAAAACTATTTATATAACAAAAGCATTGCAGATGTCCATAAAAATCTGTTTAAGGGTATCCGGGGCACCAGCGGGGAGTGGCCTCGTTGACCCTATTCCCCCAGCGGGAACACCGCCGCCATCCCTGCGGTGACCCAAATCGGGGAGGTGGGTCGGGGGGAGTTCACCGAAGAAGGAAGGGGGAGAGTGTGGGGCCACCCTCTTTTCAAACCAATCAATTATTTCCTGTTTTTTTTTTTTTTGAATAAAAAAACAAGTCACCTAATAGGGGAGTGCCGCCATCAAATTGGGGTGTGAGGGGAGTTTAAGAGGGGAGTTGACGTGGCATAACCTGATTGAGTGTGCGTAAGAGAGGGGACTCCCCTAAGAGGGGAGTGCCCCTCTCACCCTAAGATTCAATAAAAACCGACTAGTGTTTGAAAAGCCCTTCCACTTAGATTGAGAGAATGCAAAACCATTTTCAACCACTTTCTTGATCAGTTTTAAAAAGAGATTCAACATTTGTATAATTTGAGTATCATGCTGGATACTCAAATACAGCTTCTAATCCTCCTAAAATTATTTCTAGTAATTCTTGTAGTCAATATACAATTACTTGTGATTAAGAAGATGGTAGTGGTGGTACCCACTTGATTGCACACAATTAAGTGAATAAACAACCATCACATTCTGGTTTTTCAAATACTTTTATCTTTTTTTTTTTTGCTGAAATAAATCTGAGTTTTTAAACTCCATGCTTTTGAATCTTTTTGTAGAATAGAATCCTTCCAAAACATAACATGTTTTAATTAGTTTAGCAATACTTGTTTAGGAGCATAAGATTCATGAGGGGTTTGTAAAACACTATCTAATAACAGAAACTCCATAAGAACACACATCTAAGAGCTACCAATAAGTGCAAACCTCAAATCTTGTAATGTTCCTCTACAAAGGCACCATTCTTTCAACATAACAGCTGATATGTCCAAAGTGGAATGTTCTTGACAACGGAAATTGGTGACCTGGGTTGAGTTGTACTGATTTAAAACATCTACTCTTCCTGTTGTAGGCAAGTACATTCATCACATCTCCAGAAAAATTGCTCGAGGAAAAAATAATCTCGTCCATATTAACAGAATCTCTCTAAGGAGAGGGCAACCTAAGTTGATCCAAGACTCGGGGGATATAATTATTTCTCTGACCCAAACACGGTTTTCATAGTCTTGTAATACCCATATATCCATCCCGTTTTTTTCCAACACATGATCATGATCTTGACAAACAACTCCAATACAGCCATTGATTTTTATGAGGTCAGGATTGTAATTGCTTTGCGCCTCATAATCAATTACACCTTGAGGAGTGTTAATTATTAAAAACTTCTCTGTTCTTAAGTCAAACCCCAAAATGTCATATGTATCTAGAAGCAATAGATGCACTACACTATTCACACAAACATTGCTGCAGTAACCGTCGACTTCGAATACCAAACTATCCCAATCAAAACCAATAGGAGGCTCAACATATATCTTTCTCCATGAATAATTCGACATAGAGTAAATCATAATCTCTAGGGTACCAGATTCAAATATACCCGTGATGATTAAAATCTTATATTCGTTTTTAGACTCATCAAACCCAAATAAGTAACACCCTCTTGAATCGGAAAAATCTGGATCTGGATCAGGGAGTTTAAAAATGTTGTGCGTGCTAGGGTTTACAACGAAAATTTGAGCGTAATAGCAATCGTCACGGGAACAATATTTGACCAAAGCAAAACATACTAACCCGTTCAAATGTTGAGCTTCTGTTATATCATAATAATCAACGTCGTCGAGTGTCATGAGATGAGTGACGGGCTCACCGTCAAGAGGGGCGGAGAGCAGGTGTTGTTTTCGAGCGGAACGATCGTGAGCAGAAATAAATAAGGAGGTGCGGTGAGCACGAGTGGAATGAAGTTTGGTGAATGATGGACTTGAGAGGCGCAATAGCCATGGTTTAGAGAGGGATCGGAATCGAAGTATGGATTTGATGGGGAGTCTGGAGAAGATGTCTTCCATGATTTCAGTTGGGATTAAAATCTTTGCTTTCTTGTACGATTGACAATCTGCGGTCAAGGATTGCTCTGCTTCTAGGGTTTCCATTTTTTCTGGAGACGGGGGAATCGTGATTTTTTGCAGGGCAAGGATTTGTTTAGTTGATATTCAATTATTTAGCATTTTTTTAAGGGAAAATTACGAAAATGTCGTTTAACCAAGTGCACTTGCGAATTTGTCACATTCCTGCGTCGTTGGAAGGTCCTCACAGCCTCGGAAGCGTCCGTGTTTCATGTTGATGCGTCCATTCCATACAAGGTGACACGTGTCTCACACGTGTTCAAGCGTCGGTGGCCGACGCGTCAAAACCAAAAAGTATATTTATGCGTCCGGCTTTGTGTTTCGCTGACGCATCATCTCTTCCTAAAAGTTTTGGCTCCCAGACGCTTCGAACGGCTTGCCGACGCTTCCTCCGATGGCTTCCTCGACGCTTCTAATGGCTTGACCGACTCTTTGAATTTGTTTGGCTCGGCTTCTCTAATTTATATTTTTTGTTTTTTTTATTCTATTAAACATAATTTTTTCTAATGTAAAAATATTACAACCTAAAGATATTAGTTAAATATAAGTTTTTAAATTTTTAGCCTATATATACTGCCCCATGTTGTCCATTAGTGTGTATGAGCATGATGGCAACCGGGAGGCGTTCCAGTAACATACCGGAATCAGTAGAAAACATTATTTGGGTCAATGACAAGCAACAGCATGAAAATTGGTCTCCAAATGTTCTTGAGTTTTATTATGAGGGTGATTGTTCTTCCTGTTGTTCCAGCTATATTGGGAGCCAAGCTCTAGATAAACACTGGTGGGGTGGCCTATTAGGTTTTTGTGGAAACGGTTTTATTCAACAAACGGTAATTGTGTAATATATTTAAGTTTTATATTAATTAAAAGGTTAAACTATGAAAATTTTGTACACAGCATGTCGGATTTGCCTTCTTCAATATATGTGTCACTGTTCCTGGATTTGCCTTCTTCAAATTGTGACAATATAATGGAAGTTCGGCAAAAGAATCCCCCAATGTTCCTTGCAGATTTTGTAATGCGTTACATTTACCCCGCCAAGCTTGCATGTAAGATAAATTAACTTCAAAATTTTGTCTAAAATCTTTAACAATATCAGTAGCTCGGTAAATGCGACCGCCTTCCTTCAATTGTTCTTTTACATAACTTCCAACAACACTCGTGTTTGCTTGACGCAGACGTGGATGCGTATGCGTCTTAGAACATGTATGTTTGTTGTTAAAATATTTTATATAAAATACATCACTAGATTGACGACTACAAGCTCTAAAAAGCCACTCGCAGTCGTCATTTACACATGATGCGACATATCTTTTTTTTGATGACCTTTTTACTTTATATTCGAAACATTCTTCAAGACATAATCTTCCTAGTTCGATTTTCATCTCTTCTTTGTTTCTAAAAAGATACCCTTCTTTTAACCGACAATGTGACCCAACTTTTTCTATAACATTAAAAGAAACAGGTGATTGCTTTTCAAAATCAATTTCAAAATTACCTTTATCACAATCATTATAATCATTAGTTTCAAAAACATTATCGTTTAAATCGGTGTATTTGAAAGTAGTGCGTTGACTTCCAGAAGACGAACCAACGCCAATTTCTTGAACTACATATAATTTAAAAAGATCATAGGGATTTTTTTCAATAAGCTGGAAAAAAAAAGGAAAGATCATAATCATTAGTTAAATCAATGGGATCAGTAAAAGATCACATTTTGTATGACACACGTGTGATATTTTGAACACCAAAAATCTCAAAAAGATATCTTACAAATTCACTATACGAAATATTACTGTTCGGGATTTCTAAAAGACGTCTTACTGATTGACAATTGATGAAACACAAGTTAACACCAAGGTTAATCTGTGGGGTTATTTCTCCTGTGGGTTCAATCTCTTTTCTTACTCGTTGAAATGACTTGGGTCCTGCAAAACAGCAACACCGTTAGTCTCGTTAAGAGGGGAATATGGGGGTTTCCCTCTTAACCAGGCTCCCGCGTGAGAATAAGTACTGTTCCGATGGAGAATAAGCAGTGTGTGAGAATATAGAGAGCAAGGTGCTTCAACCTGGATGATGAAGGGTCCTATTTATAGCCGGAAGGTGAAGAAGGGAGGAGCAGCAGTGCCAGCTGTGGTTGCGCGCCAGCTGTCCGACCAAGGGGAATATCCCTTTGGTCTCCTCTGCTGTGGTCAGTGTAGTGGTACACGTGACGCGCTTACATTTGCCTATTTTGGAGACGTCGTACTGGTGTTGTCGGACTGCTCCTTGATCCGTTGCAGGCCTACTTGGCGCTTGATGACTGGTGACACGTGTTGTCCTTTATGTCGGATGGAGCATCTTTGGTGCCACCTTGATATTTTCCAGAAGCTTCTGGAAGCTTCTGGACGGTCTCGTTGATGTCAGCGCCACATAGGATGGAAAAAGTGGTGTGGTCCTTGCCATGTGGGCAAGGAATTGGGACCATACCTCTTCAAGTCCCCCAGTCCAGTGTGCCTTCTAGTTGAGTTGATCGTCTAGGAGGGATTCTGGACTTATGAAGGTAGTGTTTTTAATGTCGTGTGTTTGTTAGGGGAGGCCTAAGATATTTGCACTTGATGGGCGCATGGCGCATGGTTTTTTGCAGTTGTGAAAGTTGAGCCAAATGGACGCATGGCGCATGGGTTTTGACTACTTGTAAGAGTTGAGCCAAATGGACGCATGGCGCATGGGTTTTGACTACTTGTAAGAGCTGAGCCAAATGGACGCATGGTGCATGGGTTTTGACTACTTGTAAGAGCTGAGCCAAATGGACGCGTGGCGCATGGCACATGGGTTTTGACTACTGTAAGAGCTGAGCCAAATGGACGCATGGCGCATGGCGCATGGGTTTTGACTCCTTGTAAGAGTTGAGCCAAATGGACGCATGGCGCATGGCGCATGGGTTTTGACTACTTGTCTTGAGGAGGAAGTTTTGTTTGTCTTGGGAAGGAGTGACTGATGTGACTGTCTGGTGTCAGGTGAACAGGCGCCTTTTCAGTCATGTCAGTTACTTTATGTCATGGTGGCAGGTGTCTGTTTCACACGTTCCAAAAAAAAGATGATGGCGTCTTCTCTCTCTTCTGACGTGTCTTTCCCTTAGTGGATGTCCTGCTGCACCTCTGACGGTTCACTACCCATCGCATTAAATGCGATGGGTATAAATTCAAGGTGGTTTCTTCTAAACCTTCACTTTTCAAAATTTGAATTCCGGTTTTCTCTCTTCTTCCTTTATCGTGGTTCCTCTTTTCTGGAGTTCATCCACATTATTTGTTCGTTATTTCACAATGTCTGGTGCAAATCCTTCTTCTCGGAGAAAGAGAAACAAAGGCAAGAATCCACCGGGTCCCGATCAGGCGACTATAGGGTGGAAGGAGGATGAGTTTAATAATCTTGTACAGGAGATGGGTTTCCGTGCTGAGTGGGGTGCTCAGTTCCCCACTCCAGGATCTACTGCCATGGATGCCCCTCCGGGTTACATCACTTTATATGTTGCTTTCTTCCGGGAGGGCAACTTCAGGCTTCCGATGACCAGGTTTACCGGGGAGGTGTTGAGGAACTATGGGCTCCATATCTCTCAGATCAATGCGATTGGGCTTCCTCGCATTACCCATTTTGAGTTTGTGTGTATGGCTAACCGTGTGGAGCCGACGTTCACGCTGTTCAACGTTTTCTATACTGTGACTTATACCAGTGGTTTTTACTCCTTCAGTGCTCGTACCGGCGTCGCTCCAGTTTGTTCTGTTCCCTTGAAGAGTCTTCACGACTGGAAACAAAAGTTTTTTTATATTCGTCGAGGTGTTATCCCCATGGATATGCATTACCGGTCGATGGATGAGGGTATCCCCAAGGTCGATGTTGTTGCATATTTTTCTGAACAAGACTGGTATAAGAAATTGACTCATAAAGCCACTCCTATTCTTCAACTTGAGGAGATGGCGTTAGTTGGTGCCGGTATGAGTATGTTATGGCATCCGAAGAACCCTTTGGGTGTACCGGTTTATGGTTATCAGGGTAAACGTATGTGTCGTTCCACGGCTTTTTGTCTTGTCTTGTTTTTTTTTTTTTTTGTTCCTCATCTCGATGTCTTTTGCAGTCGGTTACACCTTGTTGAATGTTTTGGATCAGAAGGCCGGTGGTGCCATGGTTGAGGCGTTGCAAAAGGCTGAGAAACAACCTTGGTTGGATCGGATTCGCGGTCGTTTCTTGCATCCGACCAACGAGAGTTTTACTGCCTATGCCAACACTGCCTTAGGTGAAGATAGTGAGGATGATGATGATGCTTTTAATCTTATTCGAGAGGAAGTGATTGTTCTCTCGAGTGATGGGTCTGGCAGATCTTTTGAAGGCCTAACTTCTCGTTCCCCGCGTGCAGGTCCAGCATAGGGGGTTGAGCGTGAGCCTGTTAATGAACCAGTTGATGACGATGTGGAGATTCCGGTTGAGACTGCTGAGCAGTTGGAAATACGGAGAAAAACACGCGCTGAAAAACCAGAAGGAAACGGAAAGAAGGCTGAGGAACCTGCTACTGAGTCCCCTCGTAAGCGACCGTCTGTTCTTCCTATCCTAGATTACGTTGTAGTTTCTGATACATTGTCTGGTTTAGGGGCCGGAGAGAAGCATCAAGAATCTGATCCTGAAGACCGTGCTACCTTAACAGAGATAATGCAGAAGAATATGTTTGATGATAAAAAACGGAAGCTTGACGAGCAGGCCGCTGCGCTGCTCGCGTCGAAAAGGATTAAACTTCAAAAGGAGGATCCTCCTGCGCCTTCTGAGTCGGAGGTTGACATGGGTATTTTTACTGAGAAACCTGGGGATTTGTTGCATAAGATTTTTGAGGCTTCTGGTATTCGTTTTACCAGTTTCCAGTTTGTCTTTTTGTTTTTTCTTGCTTTCCCTCCTTTTTTCTGAATGTGCTGCTCGTTTTGGAGCAGGTGCCAAACCAGCCAAGACTGGACACAAGATTGATATTTCCAAAATTACTCCTCCTGCCTCTCCACCTTCGAGGACATTTGGGTTGTCTCCTCCTCACAAAACCTCTGGTGAGAAGAGGAAAGAAGATGTCGTGAATGTGGAGCAGGTTGGGGAGGGTGGCGGTGATGCAGGTGGTGCTGGTGGTGGTGATACAGGTGGTGCTGGTGGTGGTGATCGTGGTAAGAATATTGAAGTCGAGGTGGAGACAAGTGAGACCACGCCACGTCAAACAATATATACCAAACGCCCACCAGGTGGTGGTGGTGGTGCGACTTCGGGAGCGTTCGGAGTCCTGATTTTGAACATGCTCGGGCTGGGTCCTAGGATACCCACAACTCGGCTTGTAATGATTTGCCCCATGCTCCTCGCTGGCGTTTGACCCAGGGCTCCCGGATGAACGACCTTGACAATTGTCATGAGTTTTTCTCTCTGTCTCTCCCTCCGGCTGAAAGGTTATTTCAGAAGAGGCGCCGCCGGTTAGAACTTTTGGATGAGCATGTTCAAGCCAGGGTTAACTTCTGGTCCACTTCTCAGGAGATTGTCCGTGAGTGGAAGCTGATGGGGGAGGACACTCTTGAATTTGAGAATGAGAAGAGGTTATTCGCGGAAGAGAGAGAAAAATTCAATGTTGAGAAGAAGGGGTTGATGTGGAGGGTATCTGATGCGGAAGAGAAACTTGCCCGAGAGAAGCAAATCAATGCTGACAAGCAGAAAAATTGGGAAGCTGCGTGTGAGCGTACCAATGTCGAGCTGAAGACTCAACGTGACGCTATTGTGCGTTTGTCCGGTGAGAAGACGAAGCTTGCTGAGGAAGCTCAGCAGGCACGTGTCGCGTTTGAGAAGAAAGAAAAGTAGTATGTTGATCGTATTGCTAAACTGGAAGACCTTGCGAGACGGTGTGAGGTTGCTGAACGTCTTCTTCAGGAGAAAATTGTTGAATGCAAGGCCTCTGAAATCCTTGCTGAGGAAACATCGGCTGATTGCAAGTGGTTGCTTTCGCGCGCGGTGCCCCTGGTAACTTACTTTATTTTATTTTGTGATTTTTGTGGACTGTTTCTCTTATTTGTGTGCTTCTCGCAGATTGCTGATCGTGTAGTGAACTCCCACGAACTTGCCAACTATATGTTTGAGTTGGGGCAAGCTGGTTATAATAGCCGGCGCAAGGATGGTTATAATGAGGGCAGGGCTGCGGCTCTCGATAATGAGAATGAGCATCACTTCGAGTTATGGAAAGAGGATTGTGGTGCTGCTTATACCGCAAAAAGACAGGAGTTCTCGTCTTTGGAGTTTGCAGTTGTTAAGGCTGCCCGGAAATTGGCTCGAAGGTCTGATGGTGTTGCAATGTTGAAAAAGGCTCTTGGAGATGAGGATCGTGCGGCTGGAGGTGCTGGTTCCAGTCATCCGGAATGAAGGCTTCCGGCTTGCGTGCCGCGTATGACCTTGGGTGGTCTTGTAATCATTTGACAAGTTTGTGAACAACTTTAATTTTTGCTTATCTGTCGTGCTATTGAACAATTTGGTATGCTTGACATTTGATACGTTAATATATGCCTTCGTTTTATTGCGAATTTTGTTAACGTCATAATATGTGCATGTATAATTACTTTGATTCAGGTATCACGAATGAATGATGGTGCTGACAGGTTGTGTTGTGTTTATTACAACGTTCTATTCTGTCGTTTTATGTGCGCAGGTTGGTTCGTGAATACGAAGTGATCGAATTGCAGGTTATTGTGTGGACCCGGCTGTGCTTAGCCTTAGGGGTGCTTACAATGTTTGTTTTTCCTGTTCGATGCTTTCGTGTTTATGTGGGCACAAAGTATGTTTTTGGCGTTTGTTAGGCTTTAGTTGTGTATTCGACCCGGCTGTGCACTTTGTTTGTGACATGCCTTGGAGGTCTACAATGTTTCCTAATGGTTGAGCCATGGATGTTTTCATGTATGCCCAATGTAATATATGCAGTTATGACAAGAAATTTGCATGATATAGAGATAACCAAACACTTCTTGTATTAATATAAATGTGTCGGTGATTTGCCCGTTGCGATTACATAACGTTTTTACAGGTAACACTTTCTCAGCTGTTGAGCGTTCCAAGTTCGTGGAACCTCCTTGTTGTCAATGGTGCGCAGCTTATAGGCTCCTTTTCCGAGTACTGTGTCGATGACATATGGACCTTCCTACTTGGGAGCCAATTTTCTGGGTTTTTCAGCATTTGAGGCCTCGTTGTCTCTGAGGACGTATTCTCCCGGGTTGAAGGTGCAGACTCGGACTTTAGAGTTGTAATACTTTTCCAGCTTCGTTTTGTACTTTGCTTCATTTATTGCCGCCATTTCTCTCCTTTCTTCTAGGAGGTCAAGGTCGATCCTCCTCTCTTCTTCATTGTTGATCAGGTTCATTGAGAGCATTCGTGGTGACGGCAATCCTATCTCCGCTGGTATTACTGCCTCTGACCCGTAAACTAAGCTAAACGGTGTTTCTCCGTTGCTTGTCTTGGGCATCGTCCTGTGGGCCCACAAGATGCTAGGCAGTTCGTCTACCCAACCTCTTCTTTTTTCTCCCAACCTTGCCTTGATTCCATCGACAATACTCTTGTTTACGGCTTCAACTTGACCATTCCCCTGCGGGTGCGCGACCGAGGAGAAGGTGTGCTCAATGTGTAATTCTTTAAACCATTGTTAAAGATTGTCTTTGGCAAAGTTGGTTCCGTTGTCCGTGATGATCTTGAGTGGTAATCCAAAACGGCATATGATTTGTTCCCAGATGAATTTTTTGACAACGGTGGCTGTGGTCGATGCGAGGGCCTTTGCCTCTACCCATTTGGTGAAATAGTCGACTGCGACTATTATGAATTTGACAGCTCCTGGGGCTTCGGGAAAAGGTCCGACCATGTCTATTCCCCACTGTTGAAAGGGCCACGCCATTGTGACTGGTACCAATTCATTCTTGGGGCGCATCGTTTTGGGGGCGTGTCTTTGGCACCCACTGCATTTCCTCAATTCTTTAACCGCATCTAAATGCATCCCGGGCCAATAATACCCCGCATTCATGACCTTTGCCACCACCATTCTTGGTCCGGCATGTATACCACAAATTCCCTCGTGCACTTCTCTGATCAAATAGCTTGCGTCTGCGGGATCGACACATCTTAACAAAGGCCCGAGGTATGATTTCCGGTACAAGATTCCATCAGCCATCTGATAATGTTCTGCCTTGTACTGGATTTTCCTCGCTTCCGCTTTGCTCTCCGGGAGTATTCCAGATTGAAGGTACGCGATTATCGGAGTCATCCAAGACGTTGTTCCTAGTTGGACAACGCTTACTTCTCTCAGTGGCACTGACGGGTTGCTTAAAACCTCTATGCGCACATCTTTCGCCAGGTGTTGGAAACTTGTAGAGGCGAGTGTGCAACTTGTAAGAGTAGAAGGTTTGTAGCAACGTCTTTGCCTGACTCAGGTAGAGCGCCATTGTATCTCCCTTGGCTTCATATTGCCCGTTGATTTGTCCGGCTACTAACATGGAGTCCACATGCGCTTCGATGTGTCTAACTCCCATTTTGATCGCTAATCTTAAACCAGCAAGGAAAGCTTCGTACTCGGCTTCATTGTTCGTGCTCTTAAAATCCAAACGTATGGCGTAGGTGAACTCATGTTTGTCAGGGCTCACTAGCCGAAGCCCAGCACCTGCACCGTCTTCGTTAGACGCGCCGTCTGTGTATAACAACCATGGTTCTTCTACTTGCTGTTTTTCGGCTTTCTCCATTGCTTTACATTCCCGGTCCTTGTCATCCGGTACCTCTGTCATGAAATCCGCAAGTACTTGGCCTTTGATTGCTGGTCTCGGCCTGAAAACCACATTATGGCCTTCGAGCTCTATCGCCCACTTTGCTAGTCTCCCTGAAATCTCTGGCCTCGCGAGGATGTTGCCAATATTGTAATTTGTTAACACGTGGATAACGTGGTTGGCGAAGTACCTGCGCAGCCTTCTTGATGCATGGATCAGTGCGAGTACTAGTTTATCCATGATTGCATACCGGGTTTCTGGGTCAGTCAAGGTTCGTGACACATAGTAGACTGGTGTTTGAACACCTTGTCGATCAACAAGTAACACTGATCCTACTGCTCTGTCGGAGGCTGATAAGTACAGCACCAGAGGCTCTCCCTTGACTGGTGCAGTTAATGTTGGCAACATGATGAGGCAATCTTTCATCTCGCGGAATGCACTCTCGGCTTCCGGAGTCCACTGGAACTGGCTTTTCTTCATGCAATTTCTGAGAGTTTTGATAAACGGGAAAGATTTGGCTGCGTGATTGGCCAGGAAACGGTTAAGTGCAGCCAACCATCCTGCCAATTTTTGCATCTCCTTGATCGTCGAAGGTGAAGGCATGCGTTCAATTGCTTGTATTTTATCAGGGTTCACTTTGAAGCCATCTTTTGTGACGATGAAACCCAGGAATTTTCCGTCTTCCATGCCGAAAGAGCATTTCGCTGGGTTAAGCTTGATACTTACTCCGCGCAAGGTGTCGAATGTTTTTTGGATGTTCATCAGCATTGTACTCTCTTCTTTGCTCATAATGACTAGATCGTCCATATACACTTCGATGTACTTGCCGATAGCATCGTGGAAAGTTTCATTCATGAGCCTCTGATAGGTCGCGCCCGCATTCTTTAAACCGAAAGGCATCTTGGTGTAGCAGTATAGCCCTGTCGGTGTGCGGAACGCGGTTTTATCTTTGTCTTGCACAGCCATCTGTACCTGGTGGTACCCCTTGTAACAGTCAAGAAAACATTTCCATCGGAATGTTGCTAGTGAATCAATCTTTTCATCAATGTCTGGTAAGGCGTAACAGTCACGTGGACATGCCTTGTTCAGATCCTTGTAATCTACACACATTCTCCAGCTACCGTTGTTCTTTTGGACCATCACTGGGCTTGCGACCCATGTTTGGTATCTGACTTCTCTGATGATTCCCGCATTTAACAATTCCATCACCTGCTCTTTCATGGCGTCATGCTTTATGTCTCCCAAGTGGCGCTTGGCGTGTACACCGGCTTTGCATCTTCTGAGACGTTTAATCGATGTTCAGCTATGTGCCGTGGAACACCCACCATGTCTGCTGGTGTCCAGGTGAACACATCCATGTTTTGGAACTTAGCGCCGCGCGCGTCAGGTCGGACATTGCAGGTCCTAAGGTAACTGTTTGTTCCGGGTATGTGCTGTTCAACACCCATTTTTCTGCTTCCGCACGTGGTGCTGGTTTACTTGCTTTTGCAGGTCGGAGTTCATCTGTTGCTAATACTTCTTTGCTTGCATATATTATTGCTACCCCCGTCTCTGTTGGGAATCCCACAGCTGAATGTGGACCGGAGCAGATCATGCTGAAGTCTCCTTGGGATTCTCTTCCTAAGAGTATATCGTGTCTCGAGTACGCGGGTAGCACCATGAATGTAACCTCTTCTGTTCTTGAGTTCCTTCCATCTGAGAGTAACACTGGGAACGATATTTGTCCAAGGGGAAAAACGGCTTCATTGCAGAAACCAGTGAGTGGGTAATCAACTGGTTCTAAGCGCGCCTTATCCTCCTGATCGAATTGGTTGAAACATTGTTCATATGTGATATCCGCAGTGCTCCCTGGATCGATGAAAATGTAATCGGTTTGGTAATGCCCGATCACGCCCGAGATGACTATGGGTCGTCTTTCTCTTGGGCCTCCTCTTACAACCGGAAAAATAACCTGCCTTTCGCGCCATGAATCGTCTTGTGTGCGCCTGTGGTAATTTTTCCGGGGATTTCGTGGGCCCCCTTGAACCATGTGGGTTTCTAACTTCCGGAGTTTTTTGTTATCCGGTCCTTCTTCCCTTCTTTGGATCTGACGGTAATCATGCTTTCCACCTTTTACCAGATGAGTTAACTTTCCGTCTCTTATGGCCCTTTCGATCTCTTGCTTTAGGCTAAAGCAATCGTCGGTTAAGTGGCCTGTGTCTTTGTGAAACTCGCAGAAAAGATTTGGGTCTTGGCCCCTCTTATTACGCATCTGTAGGGGTGGTTTGAACTGGTGGTTCTCAGTTGCCAAGACTTCTGAAGGGGTTTTCGTTAGGAGTGTCCACTGTTTCTCCCTGTTTTCTCTTTTCACCTCTTTTCGGTGAGCTATCTGATTGATTGTGTGGCGCGCATCCTCCCTTACTGGGCTTCTTTCTCTGTGACCGGGTGTTTTCCATGGTTGGCTTCTGCCTTTCTGGTTATGCCGGTCATTGTGACTGTATCCGCGCTGACGGTGATCGTCACCAGTCAGCTGTCTGTCAGACTGCGCAATGGTTTTGGCTGCTTCAATGAAGGTTTCCCAATCTTTGGGTCCTCCGTCTCTTCCTTTTACACGTTTGATTAGATCATCGCACTTGACTGCCCTCATGAAGTGCGCGCGCATCATCTTCTCGCCTACATCGCCAATCTCCAAACATTCTTTGTTATATCTTGTAATGAAATCTTCCACGCTCTCGTGGTCTCTGCGCCATATGTTTAAACAATCAGCTGGGTCTCTGGTGTGTCGACGTTGCTGAGAGAAGTGTGCAAGGAACTTCTCTCGGAAGTCGACCCATGATTTGATTTTTCCTGCTGGCAGGCTGTCAAACCAAACGCGCGCTGCGCCGATGAAGGTTTGAGCGAAGAGATGACAGCAGGTTGGTAAATTCCATCCGCCTGTAGCTCCTGCACCATTAAAGACTTGAAGGTGATCATCTGGGTCTGTCAGCCCATTGTATTTGCCCACATTGTGTGGCAATTTCGTTTTATCGATAGCAGCCGTGGCGATCTCTCTAATGAATTTTGAATTCTCAGCCATGTCGTCTGGACGATAGCTCAAAGTGTAATCATGCTCTGCTTTTGGGTCATAACATGCGCGCTTGCGAGGTTTGTATGCCTCGTGCTCTGGCGGTAACCTACTGAACACTGTACTTTCTTTGTACATCTCTTCGTCATCTTCAAATTCGTCGTTTATGTTGCGCGGAACTAAACGACTTTGTATTGGCTTCTTTGGTTGGTGAGAGTACTGCACATAATTGCTTTCTGTTTCACCGTAAGTGTCGCGCGTGTCGTGCGCGCTCGGCCTTCTGATGTGTGGTGGAGGTACTGACTCAGGGCGTAAATTGAATGCATTGGTCTGTTGAGGCATGGGAGCGCTCAAAGGCCTTTGCAGTGGAGTGACAAATGCGGACTGGTTGGCTTGTGCTTGAAGTAGAGCTTGGTGCGCGCTGAGTTGTGTGTAAACAAGGTTTATAGACGCCACTTGTTCGGCATACCAGGAAGCCAGAGTTTTTCCTTCGGGTAGCCCTAGTAGTGCAGAGAAGTTCAGTTGTGCTTGGTCCGATGGAGCTGAGGGACCAGCTCCATGGCTCTGTGTTTGCACTGGTGGGGGTGTTTGTTGGACTACCTCCGACAGAGGCTGGAAAGTAGCTCCGTTTGTGGTTTGAGTGATGATCCTAGGTGGATTTTGGAAAGTAGCACCAGTTGTGTTTTGAGTAACAACCCTAGATGTACTCCCAAAGATACTAGGAAAACCGTTGTTCATCGTCCTTTCTTGGATAATTTCGTTCCTTTGACCCCGTTGGACCTGTACGTTGTCCGAAACGAGTTCAAAAGAAGAAACGTCTCCATCTACCGGATGAGAAGGTTTTTGTTTAGCCATTTTGACGAGTGTTTTTTCAAAAAGAAAAGAGATGAGAGTGGTTTTTGCTAAAAGCGGATGGCGCCAATGATGAAATACAAGTTAACACCAAGGTTAATCTGTGGGGTTATTTCTCCTGTGGGTTCAATCTCTTTTCTTACTCGTTGAAATGACTTGGGTCCTGCAAAACAGCAACACCGTTAGTCTCGTTAAGAGGGGAATATGGGGGTTTCCCTCTTAACCAGGCTCCGGCGTGAGAATAAGTACTGTTCCGATGGAGAATAAGCAGTGTGTGAGAATATAGAGAGCAAGGTGCTTCAACCTAGATGATGAAGGGTCCTATTTATAGCCGGAGGGTGAAGAAGGGAGGAGCAGCAGTGCCAGCTGTCCGACCAAGGGGAATATCCATTTGGTCTCCTCTGCTGTGGTCAGTGTAGTGGTACACGTGGTGCGCTTACATTTGCCTATTTTGGAGACGTCGTACTGGTGTTGTCGGACTGTTCCTTGATCCGTTGCAGGCCTACTTGGCGCTTGATGACTGGTGACACGTGTTGTCCTTTATGTCGGATGGAGCATCTTTGGTGCCACCTTGATATTTTCCAGAAGCTTCTGGAAGCTTCTGGACGGTCTCGTTGATGTCAGCGCCACATAGGATGGAAAAAGTGGTGTGGTCCTTGCCATGTGGGCAAGGAATTGGGACCATACCTCTTCAACAATCAACAACATATTCCATGTTGTTATTAATAACTTTTCAGTTTCCACCAAGGTATACAACAAATCTAAAACCCATAATTGAGAGTAAAATCACACGTGATGTCTCTTCTTACACTTCCTGGGTCCCAATACTGCCTATTTAAAAGAATCAAATGTTTATGAAATCCGTATACAATCTAAAGCGTCCACACGTGATTTATCCGTCCTTCGTACAATTTTAAAACGTCCATCAGGTTGCGTCAGTCCGTACGGTACGTTGACACCTTTGGCGTCGGCGGGGACTTCCCTTCTGCGTCGGCGGGACTTCCCTTTCGCGTCGGCGGGACTTCTGGTTGCGTCGGTAGTCTCCTACTGCGTCAGCGGTACGTTGACGCCTTTGGCGTCGGCGGGGACTTCCCCTCTGCGTCGGCGGGACTTCTGGTTGCGTCGGTAGTCTCCTACTGCGTCGGCGGGACTTCCTTTTGCGTTGGCGGGCCTTCTTTATTGCGTCAGCGGGACTTCTCGATTGCGTCAGACAGACCGTTCCCGTTTTTCAATGTTAATTAATGGAGATGGTCAGAATTTTGTCTTTAATTTATAAAATAATTCGCTAAAATAATTATTATATAAAAAATTATTTATTTTTTCCAATATTTTAATATTCATAGGACTATAAATACTACTCTAAATAAATAATAGTTTGGATATTAGTTAATATGGAGAGTTAAATTAATATTTAATGTAACTTTATTTAAATGAATATATATTATTTTAAATGGGGGGTTAAAATTAATATTTAGTGTAACTTTAAATGAATATATTATTTTAAATGGCTGTTAAAAACTTAAAACGGCGTTGAGTTCAATGAATATTTAAGGGTCCCAATATTTAATGTAACTTTAAAATTTTACTACAATTGAACTACAATTAAAACATAAATCAGTAAATTTTATAACTTTTTTATGATTCAATACAAAGTACATAAAAAACATAACACAAAAAATACAAACATAATCATTTGAACTAGAATACACCAAACCGCTACTTCCAACTGGGTAGGAGATCCGGATTCGGAATCCGAAATTTGCATCAAAACACCTAGCAATGATAAAGATGGGTGGTGAACTGGTAAGTTCCATCAACCCACCTTTATATTGGCCTAGGTGATATGTAACAGGTTGTTCACATTTTCTTCAGCAGTTCGCCAGCTTCAATGATATTTGGAGATCTGGCAAACACATTGGTGAACAACCCGTTTGGACTCTTCACGTGTCCGTTGTAGATGAGTTCTTGAACCCGATCGACCCCGCAGAGCACCTGGAAAAGGATATCCGATCACATCCGATTAAATCGGAGAAGATCTATGTCCGTTGTAGATGACTTCTTAAACCCGTTTGTTGAAATCAGGGGGTCTACCCATTTTTTGAAGCTGTGAACTGAGAACACTAATGGGGGGTTAGAGGATATGTTGAACAAAAGATTGTATGTATATAAACAGCGTTGAACTTAAAAAAAATTTAAAAATTGCACACGTTCACACTTTTTAAAGCGTCAGCCAATGCTCAAGCGTCCGCCAGACCTTTTTAAAGCGTCGGGCAAAGCTAAAGCGTCCATTCAGTCTATTTAAAGCATCGACCATAAAAAGCGTCGGTGGGCCTTCTCTATTGCGTCAACGGGACTTCTCGATTGCGTCAGCCGGACCGTTTCTGATTGTACATCAAGCTTGTTGATTAATTTATATTTTAATTTAATTTTCTATTTGGAAATTTATGTTATAAAAATAATAAATAAAGTTGATTTTGCCAAACACTCAGATTGGTTAAACGACAAAATAATTTTACTTTTCTACGTTTACAGACAAAAAAATATAACCTAAAAACAAATATTTATTACAAGACGTGTTTGAAATCAAGTGATACAAACAAACATAAACTACGCCGAACTGCTTTTTCCAACTGAATTAAATAGTCTTCAAATAACTTCGTCAAACTGCTAATTCCTTCTGGGTAGAAGATCCGGACAGAAATATTAAATTAAGAATGAATTTATTTCTGCTTACGGAATTCGCATCAAAACACCGACCAAAGATAAACGATGTATCTTGAAATGGTAAGTTCCATCGACACGTTGTTTACGCTTTGGCAGAAGTGATATGGGACGGGTTGTTCGCGGTTTCTTCACCGCCATGTGCCAAACAACCCGTTTGATGCATCACGTGTTCTTTGTAGATGAGCTATTGAACACTTTGTAGTGATCAGAGGTAGAGGACGGGGAATTGGCTGACACCCGTGACATCAGACAAGTATTGTCGATTACAAAAAACGACAACTCTAAAGCTTAGGAAAATGTCATCTTCAATAAAAGGAACTTCACACAAATCAATTTCAGGGGGTCTGATCATATTTGGAAGGTGTGAAATCTACGGGGGTAAAAAAAAATTTCATGAGATGTTCAATGCAAAATGTGGATTTTATGAAGAACTGGTGGTATATATAAGAGAAGAAATCTTGAAACGATTTAACAATAAATTGTTATATGTTAATAATTTAATGGGGAGATGATAAATATGTCAAATTAAAAACCGTTTAACAAACAAATAAATTTAACTTCAAAAATTTTAAAAATGGGTCCCTTAAAAATTGAACACGTTCAGACTTTCTAAAGCGTCCGCCAGAAATTTTTAAAGCGTCGGCCTAAGCTAAAGCGTCCGCCTATCATTTTAAAAGCGTCGGCCAGTCATTTTTAAGGCGTTGGCCAGACAATTGCGGTGCGTCAGCGGGACGCTTGGGGAAAGCGTCGGCCAGACCATTGCGGTACTTTAGCCGGACCATTACGGTGCGTCAGCCATATACATTGTCAGCCGCTTTAAAAACGATATGAAACCAGGGACGCAAGCCGTGAATCATTGCGTCACCGACGCATAAACAATAATCAACAGACGCTTGAACATATTGTACACGTTAGAGATGGGCATAATCGGGTATTCTTAAAACCCGGAACCGGTTCCAACCCGGAACCGGGTATGGATACAAGTGATTGGAACCGGGTTCTCAGTGGAACCGGGTCCGGGTACAACCCGGGTACACATCATTTTTTTATAACCGGTGTAACCGGTTTCGGGTACAATGGAACCGGGTCCGGGTACTGTGTGGAACCGGTTACGGGTACTATTTGTAACCGGGTACAGTGAGTATTTCAATAAAGCTGGTGTTTACTGTTAAGAACCGGTTCCACTGCAAAAGCTGTTTTTTTTTTAATTTTGTACCGTTATAACCGGTTTTGAAATATAAAAATCGATTTAGGAGCATACATTTCAATTTGCATCATCCAATCCATCCATCTTCTTTCTTCTGTAAACACATTCAAAGAACAATATGGCATCGGAAGAAGGAGTTGTTTTGATTTTAGAAACCAAGCGTAACCCCGCAATTTGGAAATATTTTGATTCGGGTTTGATGTCGGATAACCATGAGATGGCTCGGTGCAAGAATTGTGGGAAGTTCATGAAGGCGGCAGCAAACTCCACCCTCAAGAAGCATACCGACAAACATTGCCCGGTGACAAAGGCAAAAAAGGAAGAAAAGGGCGAAGGATCCGGTTCTTCTAATGTGTAGTTTGGTGGATCCGTTTGTTTACTTATGTTTGATGTGTTATGTTTTATGTGTGATGTTTGTTCAACTTTGTTGGTTTAACATTATCAATGTAACCGTTTCGTTTGTGAAAAAAAAATTCGCATATATAATCGTTTAAGTAGTACAAAATCGGTTCCTTCGGTAATCAAAATCGGTTCGCATTTGTTTCGTAACAGAATCGGTTCCTCGGGACTGATCAGAATCGGTTCCTCAAATTTATTTTTTTGCTCGTTTGCTTGAGGACGGTGCGGCACTTTCACTTCTGCTACGCTTTGGTGCGGGCACTTCGGTACAATCGTCTTCGGAATCATTGGTCTCTACCTCGTCTTCCTCTTCATCCTCTTCTTCAATAATCTTGTGCTCCAACTCCACCTCGTCTTCGAGACTCGACTTGTGTTGAACACGATCAACGCCGTCCAAATGATCTTTTAGGCAAATTGCCATCTCTAGCGACTCCGGGGTTAATCTTGTTCTTCTAATCGACAATACCCTACCACTAAGAGAAAAAACACTTTCCGAAGCTACCGTGGAAGCTTGGACCGTTAGTAAATCACGAGCCATGGTGGCTAGAATCGGGAATTCCGATTCTTTAGACTTCCACCATGCCAAAATGTCAAAATTATTATACTCCTCGGCCGTCATAGTAAGTGCATCATCCCTTAGTTTATATCGGCCGAGTTCACTAGATGGTTCGTTACCCCTTTGTTGTTTCGCCGTTTCGTCTCTAACGACGTTCAACATGGTTATGATGGGGTCGGCAATTGTTTCATCGTTAGAGGCCGATGATGAAGCCCCGTTAAAAATGGTATGATTTTTTCCCCATACTTTTTTAAATAATGATCATAAAGTTTATTCAAAGATTCGTCGAAAACTTTTTTAGTTTTGGCTTTCAATGTTGGATTCTCCTCGTGCATATCCAACTTGTCGTAAATTTCATCAACTAACGCGTTAACACCCGCTACGTTTAAAATTGGGTTTAAAGCGGCGGCACATAAAAATACGGGTGGTAAGTCCAAAAAATATTTTTTAAATTTATTGATCATTGGTGTCAACATGTTCCTCAACATGTCACTTGAGTTTTCAAACTTTTTAAAATTAGTTGTTATCAAATATAATTCGGAAATAACTCGAGAACTAGTGGGATAATAAACACCGGAAATTAAAGTTGTTGATTTTTTGAAAACTTTTAAAAAATCACTTAGTGTTTGAATGTTATTCCAAGCCGTGTCGGGAAAAGGGTCGACTTGGTAGTCATGACTTAAAGTTGTATGAAATGCTTTTAAAGTGCCCATTTGTTTTAAAGCCATTTCAAACATATTTTTTTTTGAAAGGAAAACTTCATAGCCATTTCAAACATATGACAAGTTGAATTCCAACGAGTTGGGATATCCCAACCAATTAATTTTTGGTTAACTTCTTTACAAAGGTTTTTATAATCTTGATATCTTTCTTTACCACTTTTAAAAACATCTTGAAGCATAGTTCTAAAAGCTATAATAAAATCCGCTACAAATTTATTTTTTAAACCGTCTTGCACAACTAAATTAATAATATGAGCAACACATCTTGTGTGGAAAAAAACACCATCACAAATTGGTTTGTACTTCAACTTTAGTTTTTGGATCGCATTTGAGTTGTTTGAGGCGTTATCGAAAGATATTGAAAATATTTTATCCTCTAAACAATATTTTATAATTGTGGCATTCATAATTTTATAAATATTTTCTCCTGTATGAGGAGAAGGAAACTCTTCAAATGCGATCGTACGCTTCATCATTTGCCATGTATTGGGATCAACCCAATGAGCGGTGACACAAATGTATGATTCGGGTAAACCGTGTGGAGCCGACCACACATCACTAGTTAAATTTACACAAGTCTTTAAATTTTGAAAAAATGCAATTAAATCTTTTCTTGCATTTTCCCATATATTTAAACAATGACGTTTTAAAGTTCGACGACTTACATGTTTGTAGCTAGGTTGAAGCGTCTCCCTGATTAGCTTAGTGAGATCGGGGTCGTCAAAGTGTCCAAAAGGCAACGCTTTTTTGATGCCCAACTTCGCCATCCTATCACGAGTTATCTTATGTTCGTAGCGGAAAATCTTACCATCTTTTGAAAGTTGAACTTGACCGGGTGTCAAATCTTTTAGAGCTTTGCAATACTTTTTCGCATGCTTCGTTAAAGTGGAATTAGAGTCCTTGCTTAACAAGGAGCCACAATGCTTGCATTGAGCCTTTTGCGAACCATCGGTCATCTCGACTAAATCCCAATTGCACCAAACATCCATATTGCGGCTATGCGATAATGTTCCCACCACAAATGGAGCATTTGAACCTTGTGGAACATTATTGACGGATGGAGAGTTTGTGCTTTTAGAGTTCTTGGAAGCCATTAAAAATATGTAAAGAAGGAGAAGAAATAGATAGAAGAAGAAGATGATTTGTGAAAAAAAATAAAAAAATTGTGATATTTATACTATAACCGGTTCCAACGGTCATAACGGAACCGGTTCCAACGGTCAGATTTTGCATTTAATGTGTTTACATATATCATGATTCGGTTCCAACGGTCATATTCATATAAGAATTGGTTCCAACGGTAACATACCGGGTACAGATAGGAACCGGGTACAGATAGGAACCGGGTACGGGTAGAAACCGGGTACAAATAGGAACCGGGTACGGTTAGCTTTTTTTAGAAAAAATGGGAACCGGGTAATACCCGTCGGGTTTTTTAAACCTGGGACCGGTTCCTCTGAGCATCGGATAGGAACCGGAACCGGGTCCGGGTCGGGTCCACTGGAATCGGGTAGGAACCGGTTTTTATGCCCATCTCTAGTACACGTGTAGGACAGGTGTCAGATTGTAGGAAATGGACGCATCAACATGAAACACGGACGCTTCCGAGGCTGTGAGGACCTTCCAACGACGCAGGTGACAATTCGCAAGTGCACTTGGTCAAACGACATTTTGGTAATTTTCCCTTTTTTTAATCCTTTAACATTTTTCTTTTTTACAGCCGGTCCAATCATTGTGAGGGCCAATATGAAATAAAAATATGGGCCATTTTTTCATATTTCATTGCTACCAAAGTCTTCTCTTTGTTTTTTTTTGGGGGGGGGGGGGGGGGGGGAGGGTTGAAAGAGTTTTTATCTAAGATAGTTGTTTTTAAAACTTTTGCCAATTGTTTATAACTGGGGGTAATTTTCTCTTTTTAGGTATTTTTAAATTCCAATTCCATTAATACATTTATCAACCAAACACATATATGGATTTCAAAGGAATCCATCAAATTCCAATTCCCATAAGGATTCGAATTTCAATTCCTACACATTCCGCGAACCAAACGCCCCCTAAGAGCTTTCAATGGTGCATTTAGCGACCAGAGTTAGGCCAGATACGAGACACATTTTGAGTCAACAACCGGCTAACTCAATGCAAAACAGTTAGGTGCCGAATGATGTCGTACCAGGGGTTGAAAGAGTTTTTATCTAAGATAGTTGTTTTTAAAACTTTTGCCAATTGTTTATAACTAGGGGTAATTTTCTCTTTTTAGGTATTTTTAAATTCCAATTCCATTAATACATTTATCAACCAAACACATATATGGATTTCAAAGGAATCCATCAAATTCCAATTCCCATAAGGATTCGAATTTCAATTCCTACACATTCCGCGAACCAAACGCCCCCTAAGAGCTTTCAATGGTGCATTTAGCGACCAGAGTTAGGCCAGATACGAGACACATTTTGAGTCAACAACCGGCTAACTCAATGCAAAACAGTTAGGTGCCGAATGATGTCGTACCAGGGGTTGAAAGAGTTTTTATCTAAGATAGTTGTTTTTAAAACTTTTGCCAATTGTTTATAACTGGGGGTAATTTTCTCTTTTTAGGTATTTTTAAATTCCAATTCCATTAATACATTTATCAACTAAACACATATATGGATTTCAAAGGAATCCATCAAATTCCAATTCCCATAAGGATTCGAATTTCAATTCCTACACATTCCGCGAACCAAACGCCCCCTAAGAGCTTTTAATGGTGCATTTAGCGACCAGAGTTAGGCCAGATACGAGACACATTTTGAGTCAACAACCGGCTAACTCAATGCAAAACAGTTAGGTGCCGAATGATGTCGTACCAGGGTGGTACTATGTATGGCAGTGGGGGCCGAATGATCCAAGGAAGAGTTTTTAGAAAATGTATATTTTCATTAGAAACAATGAAGAATGTTTGAATGACATAATAAAACTACTGATGTTATGGAAGTAAAGTGGTTACAAAAATAATTTGCCAAACTTGTACCATTTCATTGTAAAAACTGTAATATTATATTACGTTATCCAAAAAATGCAAGTGTTAGGGTAATGTACACTGATGACACTCGAGAATAACTCATTTTTATAAACGTCACATGTATTAAAACTATGACAAATTGTCAGTTTTGTTTGTTTGACAAGTGAGTAGATACCGGAATTGTATAATCCTCGTAGGTAAATTTTTTATAAGTCAGGTCTTATTTGTTGAAAGCTTTTTATATGCTTTCACTCGGTTAACATTTCAACCCCGTTTATGATTTACCCTACAATCAGGACTAGGACCACTGGCCTAGCGTGATTCAAGACCCAAGATCTGTTTTCGTTTGTGTACTTTGAATCTACTTCCGGTGGATTTCGGTTGTTTGGTCCACTTGATCTGTTTTCGTTTTGTATTTTACCCTTTAGGAGAGGTGAACCTTGACATCAAAATTGATCATAAACCACTAATAAAACACATGTACAACACCACAACAATTAGGCTATGTTCCAGAGATCCACTTAACAGGGGGAGGGGAGGGAAAATGGGGTTTTTTTGCCTGAAAATAGTCTTTCCAATTTGGAAAGACATGGAGGGGAGGGAATGGGAGGAATTTTTAACTCGGGAACACACCGTAATAGTGTACATATGGATAATTTTGATGGGACATAAACCTTTAAATTACATTTTTTTATAAAAAGAAACCCATCTTTTTCTTGAGTTTCCTGGTCTCTTTTCTTACTGGAAGTCAACCTTTTGATTTGTTTTCTTTTTAATACTCTATAAAGAATGGCAGGAAAAAAAAAACAGATGAATGGCTCCAGCTGCTCTGAAGTTCTAAAACAGTGGGTTTAGCCATCAAAGATTGGTGATGAATTCATGGAATACCCGTACGTACGTACGTACGTACGTACGTACGACCAACCTGACCCTGCCAATCCGATAAAACCATCCCATCCCCATGGGGCCATATGGTCCAATCCTCGGCCTCATTTCTGACGCTAATTGGTTTGATCCTGGGCTGGTCCGGGTTTGACCCATTTCTCACCCCTAAGTGTATACATCCACAATTTTGATGGTGTAAAAAACTATATACTACTTCTATTATTAAATAACAAACAAGCTTAAACTAGTTAGATAAAGAAATATCTTTCCTTGATTGTTTTTAAATAAATAAATTCAAATTCAAGTTATATAGCATCCTTAATCAATAGGATTCTGAACATGAATGTAACTACTTAATAAACTAATTAAAATTGGGAGACAACTTTCCTTCTATTCTGTTTGAGGGGATGAATTAGTTTTGCTTGAAGGAAGGGATTAGGTCTAATGAGAAACAGTAATGTTATTCGGGTGGCATTATAACTGAGCTAGCTTTAAAACTGCATTTCGGTATTTGTAGAAAAAGTACACAAACAATCCTTCTAGAACATAACTCAATTTGTGACAAGTTAAAACACTTTGGTTTACGGTTTAGCAAACGAACACAAGATCCAAAGGGATTAGTTGATAAAACACTTAACACTATTTATCAATAGAAATTTTCATAAGAACATACATCAAGAGAAACCAACAATATGCAAACCTGAATTGCTAAGTAAGATGTGGAACCAACTATTGGATCATGTCTTGTCCTGCTTCTTTATAAAGGTATCATGCTTTCAACATAACACCTAACTTGATTGACCTGCAGAGTTCTTGACAACGAAAACTGATGACCTGGATAGAATTGTAGAGCTTTAAAACATCTGCTCTTCCTGTTATAGATATATATACTCTTCTCAAGATTCCTAGGCTGCTTGTGCGAGCAAAAGATAACCTCGTCTATATCAACAGAATCAAAAAGGAGACCGTAACCAGGCTCAAGGAATGTAATGGTTTCGTTGACCCAAACACGGTTTTCATAGTCTTGTAATATCCAAATATGCATTTCGTTGGTTTCTACCACACCACTATCATAGCAAACAACTCCTATACAACCATTGATTTTTATGATGTAAGGTACTCTATTACCAGATTCACGGGGATCTACACCTTCAGGAGTGTTAATTATTAAAAAGTTCTCTGTTCTTAAGTCAAACCCCAAAATGTCATAGTTATCTAGAAACAATAGATGCACTACACTATTCACACAAACATTGTCGTAGTAGTCATACTCAAACTCGAAGTCCAAACTATCCCAATCAAAACCAACAGGAGGCTCTAAATAGATCTTTCTCCATGAATAGTTTAACATAGAGTAAATCATAATCTCCGTTATATGAGAAGACTTCCTGATGATTAAAATCTTATGTTCGTTTTTAGACTCATCGAACCCAAATAAGTAACACCCCTCTTCAAATAGGTACTTGGAATCCGGGTCCGGATCCGGATCCGGATCCGGTACAGGGAGTTTGAAAATGTTATGCGTGCTAGGGTTTACAACGAAAACTTGGGCATAAGCGGCAACGGAACACCTTTTGATGCGAGCAAAAAATACTAACCCGTTCAAATGTTGGGCTTCTCTGATACAATCAGAATCAACGTCGTCCAGTGTCATGAGATGAGTGACGGGTTCACCCTCATGACCCGCGGAGAGAAAGTGATGTTTGCGGGTAGAACAATCGTAAGCAGATATAAAAAAGGAGGTGCGGTGGGGGCGAGTGGAGTGAAGTTTGGTGAATGATGGAGAGGAGAGGCGCGAGAGCCATGGTTTAGAGAGGGACCTGAATCGGAGAATAGATTTGACGGGGAGTCTGGAGAAGATGTCTTCCATGATTTCAGTTGGGATTGGTTTCTTGTCCAATTGATAATCTGCGGTCTCAGCTTCTTCTTCTGGGGTTTCCATTTTTTCTGGAGAAAGTCGAAGGGCAGGGGAATCGAGTGGGAGTAGAATATATATATATTTTTTTTTGGAAGGTGACTATCTATGTTTTATGTCAAAGACATTCCCCCGTCAGCCCCGCATATGCGGATGCGATGTTCGATTGGGCCCCGGCCTGTCGCATGAGCTGACTTCCGCCCGGAAACCATACTGCCCCCACACGAGAGACTCGCTGGGATAACAGCTGGGTAAAACCGGGTTGCCCTCAAGACCGTTCCATGCCTCGGTAGGAGACGATCTATCATTGGGACAATCCGCCCCACTAACCGTAAGAGCCGGGAGTCGAACCGGGGTGGCCTAAGCAAACCCCCGGCCGACCCACCAACTGAGCTAGGAGGCGGATCTGAGTGGGAGTAGAATATACACGGCAAGGGTTTCATTTTAAGCCTTTTTTTTAATGCCTTAAAAATTAACATATTTTTTTCGTAAAAGAAGTATTAATTAGAGGGTGTTTGATGAAAAACAACTATTTGACTTTTATACATTCTTCTCTTCTTTTCAAAAGGGTATTGTTAAATACACCTCAAAATTCAATTTTCTTTTTTACTTTTGCCTATAAGGGTGGAGGGTATCGTTCAATCACTTTAGGGTCTGTTTGGTATGGAGTAATGAAATAGGCAAGGGAATGGAATGAGTGAGAGAATAGAATGGGTGAGGGAATGGAATGAGTTATTACCATTCCATTGTCTTGTTTGATTACCCTATGAGAATGGAATTATACATTACTTTATGTTGTTTGGTTGGAAAAAAGCAAATGAATGAAATGCACTTCATTGTAAATGACAAAAATACCTATGTCTTAAAATAAAAGAAATTTACAAACTTTCACAAAATTTTCTGATTAAAAATTATAATATATTTATAGTAAAAAAAAATAGAATAAATTTAAGTAACAAAGTTCAAAATTCATTCAAAAGTTTCCAACAATAAAAATCATCCGATAAGCGTCAAATAAAAAAATAAAAATCAACCAAAATTTGCAAACTAAAAAAAATAAACAATATTCCAAAAGTCATCTTATATCACGTCAAGCAATATTTTCATGCATGTTCTGTACCCATTCATGCATGCGGTCTTCATCAACCTTAAAAAAAGACTACCATCAACTCCTCGTTTTGCACGAGCTTACATACAGCCTTGTTACACTCCCGAGTAGTTAGACCTTCAACTTTATTCATCTCCGCAAAAAGATTGTTACGGAGTTCCTCTCTATTGCTCTCCGTTCCAAAAATTCTATTGAAAGTATCTGAAGCCCCCCTAATCTCTGCACCGTTTATTTCTGCAGACTCTTTCAGGCTATTCATCAGAGGATCCCAACTATTGCGCCTTTTTCTCTTTGTACTTGACTCTTCTCTAGAAGCATCATACGAAGGGTTGTTTAATGGTTGATTAACATCCATATCATCTAATCCTTCCCCGCCAGCTTTCGTTTATTCTCTATTTATGTCTGATATAATATCAACAGCTGTTTGGGCATCTTTTCCATTGGCCCAGTCCTTTACAAATACATTACACAAGTCCCAGTAATGAGGGAATTTCTTTGTTCTCCATCTTGCTGCATTTTTGTGCACCTAATAAGCCACATCACCATGATTGAAGTTAAACGAGCTATAAAATTAATATATAGAAACAACAATTATAAAAAAGCTACAATCTTAAATGATTAGACATTACCTGTATATAAGCTTGCCAAAAAGGTTTGGGAGCGTCAAGCATGTCGTTATTGTAATCCCAACCAAAACCACTTGGACTATCCCATGCTAGCATATCATGTATCGCAGACCAGTCACTCTTCATTGTTTTTACATGTGACTCTATATGTGGCTTTGCTTTTATGCCAGCTCCAGGAAGTAAGATTGCTAGTTGTCGCTCCACCGCATTGAAGAATCCAGGTTTAAACCCATTATCTGATTTGTAATTAGAACCTGAATTTAGCACATCAAGCATGGCTGCAACAAGCTTCTCATCTTCATCTTCGTTCCATTTTTTTTTATTTTTTCCTGGACCCCTTTAAGAATCAAGCTGTGATTCCATAACTTCACACAAAAAATAGCAATTTTGTATAAATATTAAATAATAAAAACATTCAAATGTTGTGTAAATAAAAAATATAAGATAAGAAACACATAAACCATTCAAATTTATTCTAAGAAAATCCATTTAATAAACATTACTAAAATAGCATAACTAAAAACATAATAATCTAATTAATCAATGATGTCTAGATGTCCATGCATTAAACATAGATGTTGCCAAATTTTGTCTAAAGTTTGTCCATTCATTCGAAGTCCCAACTGTTGTAATATGGTCCACATGTGAGCCAAGATCTTCGTCATCCGCATCCTTATTTGTGTCAATAAATTCATCATCATCAAAAGGATCATATACCATTTCTCTTCGAATAAAGTTATGCAAAAGACAACATGCGAGTATAATTTTATTTTGTGTTCTGATCGGATAGAAAGATGGGCTTCTAAGTATTGCCCATCTTTTCTTCAAAACGCCAAAACATCGTTCGATGACATTCCTTGAAGCTGAGTGCTTCATGTTGAAATACTCTTCAGGCTTTTCCAGACTTTACCCTTGTAGCCAAGTATTCAGATGATATCTTTGACCTCGGAATGGATAGGGGAATCCCTCTCCGTTGGTGTACCCGGCATCAACAAGATAGTAGTTACCTTTAGGCACTTGCAATCCATTCTCTATAATCATAGCACTACGAAGTATTCTACCATTAGCAGCAGATCCTTCCCAGCCTGGTAATACATAAATGAACTGCATGTCAGGCGTGCAAGCAGCAAGGACGTTAGTTGTTATTTCTCCTTTTCGATTAAGATATCTCGGTTTGTCTTCCTCTGGTACTTGTACGCTTATATGGATCCCATCTATTGCTCCTAAACATCCCTTGAACTATTTCCATCTTTCATCTGTTGAAGTTTCTAATATTGGCTCCGACTTCTTAAACAAACCATTTTCCAATCCTATAACAACATTTAACACATTATTGAAATGTTTACTAATAGTCTCTCCTGATCGGTGAAACTGAAACTTCGCCACTCGATTCTTCACATGGTGTGCCAAAATGTACAGGAAAATTGCAACTTGTTCATCTACTTCGACATACTTAGACACCTTCAACTTTCCTTCACTCTCCAACTTGTTACAAAGTGTCATGAACGTTGCCCTATTCATTCTTAGTTGATGAAGACATGTGTCGTCACTTTCATACACTAATCTATGCATGTATTCTTTTCTCTCGGGGTAGAACATCTTATAGCGAGGTCTAGTTGGACACATATCTAAATGTATACTAATAACTGTTTGTATTGCTTGAATATACCAGGAAACCATGTTTAGTATATGAAGCCACATAGCACAAAACGCAGCTAGTTTTTTTTTTTGTTTTTTTTTTTTTGTCGGTTGAGCTTAAGTCTAGACATAACTTCAGTAAAAATCCAAGACCTAAGAAAAACAAAATCAATAAGTTGTATTTATTTCATTAGACAAAGTTATTAAGCTAAATACAAATAATTTTCAAGTCCATGCCCGACCCGGTAACCATGAATCATGTAAACACACACATATATATAATCTATATCATTAGACAATGTTATTAAGCTAAACACAAATATTTTTTAAGTCCATGCCCGACCCGTGAACCATAAATCATGTAAACACACATATATATAACCTATAATCGAAACTTGCTGGATGGATTACAAAATCTTTTATCTTCCACAGGTGTTGACAATATTTGCAGGTGCTTTGTTGGAGAAGCAAATTGTATTCTTATGCTCTAACCTGGTACATATGTTATCATTGAATGCAAGTTATTTTTTTAGAGGAACCCGAACCCGACCCGAACCCGAAAATCGTTTCATACATATGAACCCGAACCTGACCCGAATATTCACAGGCTGACCCGAACCCGACCCGTTCAACTTGATTTTTTTTTTCATAAAATTACTATATTAAAATTAACATCTACTAAAAAAACACAAATTAGATAATAAAATTACATTAAAATCTTATGTCAATTTCTATTTTTAAGTTATAAGTATAGCATAAAATACACACCAAATTTAGTTTACAACATAAAACATATTGTAAAAAATATAATATTATAGAAATGGGTTAAACGGGTCAACCCATCAACCCGACCGGGTTGAACCGAACCTGACCCGTTTAGTTAAACGGGTTGGCGGGTTCAACCTCAAACTAACCCGAACCCGTTTAGACTAAACCCAAACCCGCGAATTTCGTGTTAGATTTGTGTCGTGTTTTCGGGTCGTGTCAGAAATTCACACCCCTACTTCAGTGTTGTCAATTATTCCTCTGATCCTCCCCTACCACTGGCAGAGCTTCTTGATGCCAGTACTAAATCCAAGATTAAATATTCATTTGTTGGTTTATAATTTATAAAGTTCATAATGCCCAACCTTCAAGTTCAATTCTTTAAAAGTGTATGCATGTTATTTTCAGGTATTGCCTAATGACATGTTGGACTTCCTAGATGCACCTGTTCCATTGATTGTAACTTCTCAAGCTAGTACTTATTCTAATTATTCTAATGCTCTATTGTTGATATCATTAATTGCCATTACATTACATAGTTAAATACGCAATCAACTCATCGCAAGCCTAAACGGTCCCGGTACACATTGCATAAAGCTTGAGCTCGGACTCATCAACGAAATGAGCTTTATATAAGGCTTGAGACTCGTGATAAAGGTCGTTTAAGCTCGGCTCATTTCTATCTTTTACCAATCCAATCCAATCCAATCCTAAGTAGGTCACAAGTAACCCGTTCATACCTCTAATTCTAATCACACAAACAGGCTGCAGCCGTAAGTTGCTGGCATGTTCAACACAAAATTGCAGCAACATATATAACTATAGTTGTACATGAAAATGGACGAACACATCAGTGGCAACTATTTTCCCCATTTAATATTCTTTTAAGTGATAAAAAGCAGGAACTAAAAACGGGTACAGGTACCGAAAACACCCGGTACTGGATAGTTCGGTACCGGTATTTGAGTGAAAATAACGGTAAATACCGGTGCCGAAAACTTCAAAAGCGGGTACCAAATTGGTACCAAAAATATTTTGGTTCGGTAAACGCTACCGGTACCCGGTACCATTTGCTCATCCCTAGTTCAAATGGCTCAACAAATTCGAAGCTATCAATTTTGTTTTTAATAGAAGCACAAACATTAAAACTATATTTTTACAATACAAAGAAATACTCTGTACTATGAACCACTAAAAAAAGTGATACATGTTATTACTTGTGAGAGTGAATGGTTAATTTAATTAAGAGAGGAAGTTGAATAAATCAGGTTCAAATGGTTCAACAGATTTGAAGCAATAACATGTTCTATCAAAAGTAATAACAAGTATCAAAAGTAATACAAATCTATGACTGGTGATTTAGGGTTCTGTACTATGAACAAGAAACATGCTTACCACACAAAGTTATACATACAAATAAGCAAATTCAACAGCAGCATGTGAGAGTTTGAGATGATTAAATCAAAAGAATTAAGCAGGTTGAGATACAATGAAAAAACATTTACCTGATTTTGTGTTTGATGACGAAAATCCAAACAAGTGACTGGTGATTTAGGGTTCAACTGCTGAAGCGCTGCTCGTTGATGAAGATGAAGGAAATATATAACCAGAGATCCCTTGATTAGAGGAAATGAATTAGCTAGGGAAAATAGGTGAGGATAAGGGCAAAATTGAGAAGTGTGTTATCTATTCCGAACGGAATGAAAAAAAAAAGGTACTAATATTAACACATGGTAAAAACTTATTTACAAATGGTGTATACGGGCCATATAATGTTATACGACCCGTATGGAATTTAAAAAACTAACAAAGTCTTTCTCAGTTTTTTTAATTCCATACGGGCCGTATAACAGTATGATGTATGTAAAATGCAACATATAAATTACATCAAATGAGGCATAAAACTAACCCTTTTTAAGTACTAATATTGGAAAAAGAGTGTTTTTGTCTTCCTTTTGTATTTTCAGGATTAAATGAGCTCAAAAACGCAAAAGAAGCAAAAAGACAGCTAAATCCAACATAAATACAAGAAAAGGAATATTAGTGGACTGCCCGACCCCTCAATGGCACCTTCCAAAGCAAAGTAGAGAAATCAGAAGACTGAACACGCCCCGTGCTCAGCCAGCACGGGGCCGTGCCCAAGAAGCAGCAGAAAAGACAAACCTATAGAAGCTTCTATTGCCCACCACGGGCCGTGCTCAGCGGACACGGGGGCGTGTCGAAAGTACAGCAGGCGCATTTATTGTAATTGCGAATTACAATTAATGAGGAGAGAGATTGTCAGATGGACACGGGGCCGTGCCCAGCGGACACGGGGCCGTGCCCAGCTCTCTGTTCAGCCTATAAATAGGAGTGCTTGGATTCATTTCATCTCATCCCTTGGCACACCACCTCTCTCACACTTCATCCACCACCCACCACCATCACAACACCATCATCCACCACCATCATCCATTGTCCATCGTAGAGTGTGTGAGTCGTCTCGGGATCCAAGACTGATCGTAAGAGTTCTTGACAATCAAGGCCATGTTTGCCTAAGTCTCTTACATCACTTGGTGAAGACAAAGTGTCTAGTATAATACTTTTTATTTCTAATCTTTTGCACTTTTTATTTGGTTTTGTATTAATGACTTTAATAACTAGTTACTTATGTTGAAGGTGATCTTTCCTTATCGTTTGTCCGTGGTGTCTTGGCATTATTTTACTGTCTATATAAAATAAAGGATTTTCACCATTCATATCTCCACGGTCTATATGGAGATATGTTGGCTACCTGGTCGGGGGTTAAGGGAACGGTTTGGTAAAGGTCTTGCCATTGTTCAGCGTTTAGAGGTCCTGCAATGGACCTGTGTCAAATTTAGTAGGACCTCCTTCAATACTTCACGGTATTGGATGGCGGGGGTCCAAACTCTTTGACCCCCTCATAAGTTAACTACTATTAATACTATAACCCGGCTATTTAGGACTGTATCCCTGCTGACTCAGACTACTTAGCCGAGGGTAACGTCACCGCCAAAAGCGGGGCCTACCACAATACTGCATTAATAACTTAATTCATTATCTTCCAATAATCCACCATTTTAGGATTGTATCCCTGCTGACTCAAACTACTGGGGTGAGGGTAACGTCACCTTCAAAAGAGGGGCCTACTACAATAACTAAGATAATCTCTTAATTATGTGCAAAAGTGCGGAAATAATCAAAGGTTATACTAGATACGAGTCGGAACCAAGTGATTCATCTTGTCTATCTGTTTTTTTTTTTTTTTTTTTTCAGCATTTTAGTTACTTCTTAATTTTCTTAGTTTAAAACATTTTTCTAACCTTTTTATTTTGATTAGACGTTGAGGATAAACCGGTACTAAAAGCTCTTGTGTCCTTGGACGACCTCGGTATCTTACCAACACTATATTACGCTCACGATGGGTGCACTTGCCCATATGTGTGTTTAGTGTTAGTGAAATATCGTGTTTTATAAATTTAAAACTTGGCTAAAAATAAGTGTTAAAGGGGCTTAAAATATACACCTAAAATATATAACACTTCACACGCATCAAGTTTTTGGCGCCGCTGCCGGGGACACAAGGATTTTAAGAAAGTTATGAATCAACGGCCTAATCATCTTTCATTTTTCTTTTTTTATTTTTTAGGATTTTCTTAGTTTTTCAGCTTCTGCAGAGCTCAGCACGGGCCGTGCCCGCTGAACACGCCCCCGTGCTCAATCATTGGAACTGGCAATCCTGTTTTACATCAGACAGTAAGCTGAACACGGGGCCGTGCCCACTCAACACGCCCCCGTGCCCAAGTTTCAGTTACTGAAAACAGAACCGTTAGATCCCGGCGGTTGGTAATTTCTGACATAAACATGAGTGATAGTAATTATTTTTACTTTCGGCACTCTTATAGTACGTGGTGTCAATTATGTGGTGGCGAACATGAAGAAGTAAAATGCTACTTCCTAAATTATAGGCCCCACTACATGGACCCACCAACTTCTCACAACCTTAAGAGGGGCGAAAGTAAAAATAAGCACTATTTCTCCCTCGAATGCGCCCAGCCAGATATTCTAGGGGAAATGCTCCTTGGCGAGTTATTTCAACTAGAAGAGCTAATTCTGAAATGGTTAGAAGAGCTTGGGAAGGATTTTATTGATCCACCCCAAGATGATACCCATGAAGAAATGGTGGAACCGCATTCCGACAACCTCGTTGCTCCCGAAAATACCTTCGTTCCTAGCAAAGACTTGGACGATAGTCGTCCCTGTGTCGATTGTGCCGTGAAGGACTCTCCATCGACTTCGTTCGGTGCATACATAGACCTGAGCGATTCGACATACACCTTCTTTAACAAGAGCCCGGGAAAGGGTTGGACTTGTCCTCCTAGAATGAAAATAGGAATTACCCTCACCGACAACCTCTTGCGTTCTCGCCTTAGTCTAGGACAATTAAGGTATATTAGGCACTTTGGGATTGTTCCAACCAGTAAGGAACCACCCGATGTCGATGAGATCCTTGAAGTAGCAAAACTCCATAAAGCAGCCTCCAGACACGGGGCCGTGTCCAGGTCAACACGCCCCCGTGCTCACTAAAAAAAGATTCTCTGCTGATTTGGTCAGAATACGGACAAAATGTGTCAGGATTTCCTCTGAACACGGGGCCGTGTCCAGTCAACACGGGGCCGTGCCCAGTGCGCTGTCGTTTTCTTTAAATGCAGCCTGATTCCTGCTCATTTTGACCACCTCAATTGACAGAGATCCCTGAGATTTTCACTCATACCATCCTAGGTAAGTGTTAAAAGAAGATTCCAAAGGACCCTCTTGTCCCTTCCACTTTTATTCATTTCCTCCTCTTTCAAAATTTTTTCAAAATTTCCTCCATGGAAGCTTGGAAATCCCTTGATTCCAACCCTCTATGTGAAGTTTGTAAGATTATTTGCTAAAGATTCTTGCTTAAAGTTAGTTGTATAACTTTGTTTTAAATTATCTGAGCTTAAAACCCAGATAGAAATCATAAAAATAATTTAAAACTCCAAGATTCTTTAGCCAAAAATCCTGCAGACAAATGAACACGGGGCCGTGCTCAACGAGCACGGGGCCGTGTCCAGGGGCTCTGTTTTGTAAAAATTTAGCTTTCTTCGGTTTCCTTCACAGAAAATGGCAAGCAGAACAAGCGGATCATCTTCAAGAAATAACCGACAAGGGAGGAGATCTTCAACAGCAGAAGACTCTCTTGTAAACTATGTTTACGCTCTAAGGGAGGCTATTGATGAAATGACGGGAGTGGAAGAAGCATTGGTCGACCGTATCAACCATCTTACAGTAGGGCTGGAGGGCTGTCTCCATGAAGTAAACCTCTTGCACCAGAGGTTGAACCTTCTCGCCTCCCCGCCTTTGGTACCTATAATAACCCAAAGGGCGTGGAACACGGTGCCCGAAGTTGTCATCCCAGCCGAATGGTACGCCATGCACCAAGAGCTTCCGCGAAGAGTGGTGCAAGGAGTCCCGGTGAATGTTCCCCCTCAGCCACCAGCAGCGGAGGAAAATGAAGCCGCATTCTTCCTTCCTAGGGAGATCGAAGAATGGCTTTAAACAACGTTTAGGGAAGAATTCGTTCGGCTAAAAGTCCTACTATATCGGGAAACCATTCTCGAAATTTTCTTAAAATAGTAGAACTCCTTATGATAACCTCGTGTACCTGCTGACCTATTTAGTTAAGTTTTAGTTTTATTTTAATTTAGAATTATGTAAGTTCTCTCTATGATGAAATGAAATGATGGTTTTAAGGTTTGGATGGTTTGTAATGAATAAAACACACTCATGGTGGTAAAGGATGAAAAGGGGAACGAGAAAAATGAACCCATGCACAAGAACAAGGCAACCCGACAATTCTCTCCATTTCAGAAGGTTCAACACGGGCCGTGCCCAACCAACACGGCCCCGTGCCGAACCACCTGCAGAAAAACGCCCAGTACAGGTACCTGGACACGGGCCGTGTTCACCCAACACGCCCCCGTGTCCAGACTTCTGTTTCTCTTATTTTAATTTTGTTACTGGCACTTGAACACGGGGCCGTGCCCGGATAACACGGGGCCGTGTTCAGTGCCCAGTAACACAAATTTTTGCTTTTTAAACACTATTTTACACATCTAATCAACCTAAAAATTTATTTTTGGGACACATTGAGGACAATGTGTAATTTAAGTGTGGGGGGGATGCTAAAACCTTGAATTTTGCAAGTCCTAAATACAAGCCTTACACAAAACTCTATTGGAACCGCTAATCACCCCAAATTTTTTTCAAAAAAATTTCATTTTTTTTTTACTTGTCTAGGTTTAATTCGGAAAATTCAAGTTCTCAAAAATGTTATATTTTTACAAATTTACAACCGATAGCGTAGTGATAAAAAGAACCAACATAAGAAAATTATGAAAAGGCATAGCAAACTTATTTAAAATTTGATTATATATACTTGATCACATAAAAACCCATTCCCACAAAAGTGAGTTTTGAGCCTTTATTGAGCACACAATTACATATCATTTGACTAAATGCTCATTTTTCGTTTCTTGTGTGAATAGCCGCTTGGTTCTTACGACTCTAGAACTTGCCATGACAATACATTCCCGGTCCTTATCAACTTAAACCCGAGTAAGTAAATGATGGAGGCATTAGGACTAACCCTTTTTATTTCTACACCATTATTTTTCTTTTTCTTTTACCACCTACCCAAAAATCCCCCTAGTTAGCCCCTTTGAGCCTAAACCTTTTCGTTTCATCACCCAAACAAAAACCCTTTTACCCACCAAAACCTTTTTCATTTTTAACCCTTTATTTTAGTAACAAGTTCGGTTCTTCGTAAAAAAAAATAAAATAAAAAATAAAATAAAAAAATAATATGTGTGATAATGATGAAGCAAAAAGAAAATAAACAAACAAGTTAATTAAAAATAACTTAGTTTGAATAAAAGCTTCATCAAAATAAAAAGTAGCAAAAATACGAAAACCGACACTTGTTACGCTTTTAGCCCTTTTTCTACTAACCACTAACCCAACCACCTACCTTTAACCCTAGCCTAACCCTTAACCCACAAAGTCCTCTTGATATCTACAAAGGTATAAAAGTTAAAAAGGAGGAGGATTGATTTCTTGGCAAGCCTATGGTAGGAATAAGTTCCATGCCGCTCTCGAGTGATTCACTAAAAATACACCTTCGGCCGAGTGTGAGTGATTTCCCCGTGAGGTATGTGAACTTGTATATAAATAGAATTTTAAAAAGGCATGTTATGCCCAAATAAGTAATTTCTTTTATGAAAAGTTCTAAATAAATCATTACGAATAGGAGTGTAAATAAATAAAAATAAAACCCAAAAAGATCTTGGAAATCCCGACACTCTACGACAAGCCCAAAACCTTCTCTTCTACCTATTCCATTTGGGAGTGTAAGCCACATATTAAAGAGTTTTGCTTGAGGACAAGCAAAAGTTCAAGTGTGGGGGTATTTGATGTATGTAAAATGCAACATATAAATTACATCAAATGAGGCATAAAACTAACCCTTTTTAAGTACTAATATTGGAAAAAGAGTGTTTTTGTCTTCCTTTTGTATTTTCAGGATTAAATGAGCTCAAAAACGCAAAAGAAGCAAAAAGACAGCTAAATCCAACATAAATACAAGAAAAGGAATATTAGTGGACTGCCCGACCCCTCAATGGCACCTTCCAAAGCAAAGTAGAGAAATCAGAAGACTGAACACGCCCCGTGCTCAGCCAGCACGGGGCCGTGCCCAAGAAGCAGCAGAAAAGACAAACCTATAGAAGCTTCTATTGCCCACCACGGGCCGTGCTCAGCGGACACGGGGGCGTGTCGAAAGTACAGCAGGCGCATTTATTGTAATTGCGAATTACAATTAATGAGGAGAGAGATTGTCAGACGGACACGGGGCCGTGCCCAGCGGACACGGGGCCGTGCCCAGCTCTCTGTTCAGCCTATAAATAGGAGTGCTTGGATTCATTTCATCTCATCCCTTGGCACACCACCTCTCTCACACTTCATCCACCACCCACCACCATCACAACACCATCATCCACCACCATCATCCATTGTCCATCGTAGAGTGTGTGAGTCGTCTCGGGATCCAAGACTGATCGTAAGAGTTCTTGACAATCAAGGCCATGTTTGCCTAAGTCTCTTATATCACTTGGTGAAGACAAAGTGTCTAGTATAATACTTTTTATTTCTAATCTTTTGCACTTTTTATTTGGTTTTGTATTAATGACTTTAATAACTAGTTACTTATGTTGAAGGTGATCTTTCCTTATCGTTTGTCCGTGGTGTCTTGGCATTATTTTACTGTCTATATAAAATAAAGGATTTTCACCATTCATATCTCCACGGTCTATATGGAGATATGTTGGCTACCTGGTCGGGGGTTAAGGGAACGGTTTGGTAAAGGTCTTGCCATTGTTCAGCGTTTAGAGGTCCTGCAATGGACTTGGGTCAAATTTAGTAGGACCTCCTTCAATACTTCACGGTATTGGATGGCGGGGGTCCAAACTCTTTGACCCCCTCATAAGTTAACTACTATTAATACTATAACCCGGCTATTTAGGACTGTATCCCTGCTGACTCAGACTACTTAGCCGAGGGTAACGTCACCGCCAAAAGCGGGGCCTACCACAATACTGCATTAATAACTTAATTCATTATCTTCCAATAATCCACCCTTTTAGGATTGTATCCCTGCTGACTCAAACTACTGGGGTGAGGGTAACGTCACCTTCAAAAGAGGGGCCTACTACAATAACTAAGATAATCTCTTAATTATGTGCAAAAGTGCGGAAATAATCAAAGGTTATACTAGATACGAGTCGGAACCAAGTGATTCATCTTGTCTATCTGTTTTTTTTTCAGCATTTTAGTTAGTTCTTAATTTTCTTAGTTTAAAACATTTTTCTAACCTTTTTATTTTGATTAGACGTTGAGGATAAACCGGTACTAAAAGCTCTTGTGTCCTTGGACGACCTCGGTATCTTACCAACACTATACTACGCTCACGATGGGTGCACTTGCCCATATGTGTGTTTAGTGTTAATGAAATATCGTGTTTTATAAATTTAAAACTTGGCTAAAAATAAGTGTTAAAGGGGCTTAAAATATACACCTAAAATATGTAACACTTCACACGTATCACAGTATACGGCTCGTATACACCGTGTGTAAATAGTTTACCTGGTCGTATACAATGTATACGGGCCGTATACTGTTATACGGCCCGTATTCTTCGAAAATTAGATTTTTCTCAAAGTATTTAAGGGATGGGATTTAAGGTGCCAATCACACGAGATATTTTACAGTCGTGAGGTGGTCAAACCTTTGTAAAAGTAGAAAAAAATAAAACATTAACAAGTAACAAAGATTGAAGAACAAAAAGCCACGTCGTATGACTGTAATAAAATGGAAGCTATCAATGCGGGGTTACGGTAATTGTGTTATTCTTTATTTAATATTTACATAATAAAAGGAAGGGTGAGGCATTTGATGAGAGTTGTAAGGAGAAGCGTTGAAATCAAGGGTCCCGTCATTACAACCACTTGTTTTCAACGGGGATGTAATGCAATGATTCCTCTCAATTGAATAGACAGCACTTGCTTTATTGGACTCACTTGAATCGTCTCGAAAGTACTGAACAACCGAAATAACAGCTTTGGTTTCATCATCTTGTACCGAAGAAACCAAATTCGCAACAATGAGTCTGAGTCCATTGTGGTTCGTGAATGTTTCGAATCATCATAGAAGACGTGTCGGGTTCTTTTGCTAGTTATTCGGAATGTTTCGAATCACTATTAAAATTAACAATGCGGTCTTGATTGAAAAGACGTAATTGCAAGACTGTTTGTCGGGCTTCCAATGCTCACACAGGGTGAAAAACAACCCTTGATGTTGAAACCGGTTTTACCTCATGAAAAGGAAAGAAACAAATTTTTTTTAGAGAAGCGTTGGGATTCAAGGGTTTATGAGTCAAAGTTAACATTCAGATTCAGATTCAGAAAGCAGATGATTTTGTACTTGGTTTATTCTTTTTAATCTATTAGAACGATCCTTGTTTTGTCACGTACATGCGTTTAATTCCCAACATCCTTGTTTTGTCACGTACATGCGTTTAATTCCCAACATCCTTGTTTTGTCACGTACTTTCAGTTGTGTACGCAAATTTACCACCGGTTTCTACGTCACAAGCACATACACCAGTTTCCAAGTAGGATTTAGAATGTTTGAAGGAAATGTTGGTTCAATACCAACTCATCTTTAGTAGTGTTTGTTTGAGAACCTGATTCAGATAAACAACGGTTCTCTAATTCCAGAGTAAGCAAATACACAACGGTTCTCCAATTCCAGATCAGTAATGAACGTTCTGTTGTGTACACAAATTCATCATCGGTTTCTATAGCACAAGCACATACACAGGGAGAATGTTCTCGAAATTAAAGGAAAAGAAAAAATGGTTGCTGATGTTTTTCACTATCAGGATTTTGTTGGTTTGTTTCCAGGTAGGGTTTAGAATGTTTGAAGTATTCTTGGTTCAATACCAACTCTTCTTTAGTAGTGTTTGTTTGAGAATCTGATTCAGATACACAACGGTTCTCCAATTCCTGATCAGTAATGAACGTTCAGTTGTAATGAACGTTCAGTTGTAATGAACGTTCAGTTGTAATGAACGTTCAGTTGTGTACACAAATTCATCACCGGTTTCTACAGCACAAGCACATACACAGTTAGGGTTTAGAATGTTTGAAGTATTCGGATTTTGTTGGTTTGTCGGGTTCTATAACTACAAACCTTCCAACATTATTGAAAATTAACGTACACACCGCATTCGAAGATCCTTGCATTAGATACAATTTGTTGGAATTTGTGGATCAACAGAAATAACTGAAATAACTCGCCATTCTCTTGCACCTTCAACTATGTTGGTTCGGTTTAGTTATTTTCCGACTGTTTCAGTTATGATTCAATAAATGACATCTGATTAAGAAGCACTAAAACGGTTGCGGTTGTCCAATTCCAGATAATCTTTAGTAGTGTTTGTTTGAGAACCTGATTCAGATAAACAACGGTTCTCCAATTCCAGAGTAAGCAAATACACATTCCTAATAACTTCACAAAGATTTATTGAAAACCCAAATCACTCTATAGATATGATTGAGAGTGAGGGTTACCCTGTTATATACATCAACAAATGATTGGTTTAATACCAACTGCTCGAAATCCCTTTCGTTTTTTGGATCGTTCTAATAGATTAAAGAGAATAAACCAATTTTTACCATTTTTTACCATACGAATACGGGCCGTATACAATTATACGGCCCGTATACAATTATACGGCCCGTATACACAAAGTTAAAAAAAATTACCAGATCGTATACAATGTATACGATGATTGTATACGGGCCGTATAATATTATACGGATCGTATACTATGGGTAAAAAATGATTGTAAGTTGCGGTTGTGACACGAGGGTTGTTGCATCGGGAACGAAAGAGGAGACTCAACTGTCGCTGCACTGTTCTTGTTGTGGTTGACGTATACCAACGGTTCTGCGAAAAAAACATCATCTGTTCATCATTGCTCTTGAAGATGAAGATGAAGAAACGAGGGTTTATTCTCTTTAATCTATTATAACGGTCCTTGTTTTGAGAACCTGATTCTGATTTAAACAATGCACGACATGTCTGTTAGTGGTTTTTGTAACCAATTGGGAACCACATATTTGCTTCAAGATTTACGTCTGATGTCTAAGTTTGATCACATTTGACATCATCTACATGTGTTTTGAAAATAGGCTTTGTTCTTCGTTTTTTGGATCGTTCTAATAGATTAAAGAGAATAAACCATGTTTTTCCCTATGAATACGGGTCGTATACTATTATACGACCGTATACACCATGTGAAAAAAAATTTACCAGATCGTATACAATGTATACGATGCTTGTATACGGGTCGTATATTATTATACAGCTCGTATACTATGGTAAAAATGGTTTATTCTCTTTAATCTATTAGAATGATCCTTGTTTTGATAACCCTAATTATGATTTAAACAATGCAATTATTCCTCTCAATTGAATAGACAGACACTTGCTTCATAGGACTCACTTGAATCGTCTCGGAAGTACTGAACAATAGAAATAATAGCTTAGGTTTCATCAAACGGCTTTGAACGAGTCTAGAACACTCGTAATCCTT
The DNA here is from genome assembly GCA_030545235.1 of Helianthus tuberosus. Lineage (NCBI taxonomy): Eukaryota > Viridiplantae > Streptophyta > Magnoliopsida > Asterales > Asteraceae > Helianthus > Helianthus tuberosus. The sequence goes on along the minus strand of CM060360.1, from coordinate 63,943,820 downwards.
AACCGGCTTGGAAAGCGGACGAAATATATGAAGAAACTGTTGGAATTTGTGGATTTCGGTTGGTTCAGAAACTTAACAAGAGAAGCAACTAAAAAAGCGGTGAACGATATTTAACGTACACACTGCATTCGAAGATCCTTGTATTAGACACAATTTGTTGGAATTTGTGGATTTCGGTTGGTTCAAATCTATATTCGGTCATCTTTCCTCTCAATTGAATCTGCTTGGTGTAAAAGCTCACATTTTACTACATTGACCATGTCTTTTGACAAATCATCTGCTTCCTGAATCTGAATCTGAAAGTTAACTAGACCCCTCAAGTTGTCATTCATAACAACTAAGCGTCTGGAGAAGAGTATGTTGATATAGGAGAGTTGATGCAATTTTCCAAGCATTTTAGAGAGACCTTTAAGTACGGATCCTACAGCTGCATTTGGAACAAGAAGTCCAACAATATGAATCCACACAATGAATTTGACAACCGGTCAAATCACACACTATAAAGTGTAAAATTATCGTGTGTTGTAATTTTAATGAAGCAATGAAGATTGAATATGCAAACGGCATCCGTTTTGTATACGGAAACAGTGGCTATGAGAAATATAAACCCGACACGTCTTCTGTGATGATTAGAACGATCCTTGTTTTGTCACATACATGGAAAAACAAGGACCATTCACCTCTTTCAACCTACCAAAACTCCGTAAACCCCTTCTTTTAATCTGTTAGAACGATCCTTGTTTTGTCACGTACATGCGTTTAATTCTCAAACATCAGCAACCATTTTTCCTTTTCCTTTAATTTTGAGAACATCCTCCCTAACATGAGAAACGAAAGAGATTTCGAGCAGTTAGTCGATGACATGATAGATAAAGATCTTGACACGATCATATCCATTTTCAAGTTTTAGACTAGATAGAAGACGTGTCGGGTTCTTCTGCTAGTGATTTCTGTAACCAATTGGGAACCACATATTTGCTTCAAGATTTACGTCTGATGTCCAAGTTTGATCACATTTGACTTCATCTACATGTGTTTTGAAATAGTCACAAACGATTGCGGTTTGTATCTCGCATAGCCACCGTTTCCGTACTAAAAAACGGTTGCGGTTTGTATTTCGTAGAGCCACCGTTTCCGTAGTAAAAAACGGTTACGGTTTGCACATTCAATCTTCAATACTTCATTAAAATACCACTAGTAGAAGAACCCGACACGTCTTCATGTTACGGAGAATGTTCTAGAAATTGAAGGAAAAGGAAAAGATTTGTTGAAATCGAAGAAAAGAGTAAAAAGATGAATTTAGGCGTGCATTTGGAACAAGAAGTCCAACAATCTGTTTATTATCTGTTATTGTCTAAACAATATGAATGCACGCAACGAATTTGTCAACTATGACAGCTTATTAAAAGTAGCAATCACCTCCAATCATTTCTTGGTCAAATCACACAATATAAATTTTAAAGTTATCATGTGTTGTAGTTTGGAAAGATGACCGAATAGAGATCTGAATAACAAACTGTGGAGAACTTTTTTGTGTCGGGTTCTTCTGCTAGTTATTCGGAATGTTTCGGATCATCATAGAAGACATGTCGGGTTCTTCTGCTAGTGGTTTCTGTAACCAATCCATAATCACCCTTGGTGGTTTCTGTACCCATCCTCGCCGATAACTAGCAGAATCAATAAATAACTAACACGAAGATCTCTACGATCGCTAAGGTTTCCATCAACGGACTGATCGGTGACGTTACTCTACTTGTGATCCGATTTAAGCGGCGTGTTCCGATCAACATTGTTAAAGGTGATGAAGAGTTTAGAAACCTTAGAATGATTGTGTTTTTACTAGAAAAAATGTGATACTTGAAAAAACATCCTTATATACGACCCGTATACAGTTATACGACCCGTATACATTTGGTAACTTCAAAAACCTCACAAAATAAATCCATTGAGCCGTATACGTTTTACAAATCGTATACACATGTATACGGCTCGTATAACTATATACGGGTCGTATATTGTAAAATCAAAAAAGCATTCTCTGCGCATTTTCCTATTAAAAAACATTCTATATGGGCCGTATAATTGTATACGGCCCGTATACAATAGGGGGTGTGAAAATAAGATATAGGGTATGTGGGAATAAGGGGGGCCAAAAAAATAGGGGGGGTCGCTGGAATACTTTTTGCCATATCTAGAGGGAATGGAATAAGGTAAGTAATGGCTTATTCATTTCCTTTGAGCAACCAAACATTCCTATTTGTATTACCCCTGAATGGTTAATTCCATTCCTTCTCTCATTACCTCATACCAAACACTGCCTTAGGATGTTTGAGTTATTCTCTAGCAAATAATATCATGCCATGTCAAGTCCCCATTCCACTCCTCATTTTGTACGCAATCACTCAATCAATATTAGGGTGTTTGAGTTATATATTTTTTTATTTCTAGAAATTATAAATTATGCATAAATAAATAAAACATATTTTAAACTAAATAAAAGTACTTTTAATTAAAAAAACATTACATACTTAAAACTAGAAAATTAAACCATAAAATAAACCTAAAATTTAGAAATTGCATGGCCAATTATAGTTTTTTGCGATATCCCGTTTTCGCGCTAGAATAAACGGCAACATCTCAGGTGAAGCATGGTCGTGTGGCTTAGTAAACGTCTCCAAATCCCGATCATATAAAAGTTGTTTCACCGCCTCGCGTTGTTCCGCTGCTAACACTATGGTGTCTTCCTCGCGTTGCTTTTTTATATTCGACAACTCTATCGCCCGTGCTTTTTTTCTTCTTTCTTAAGAGTGTATTGCGCGAGCTTCTCGGTCAAATCCGTTTTGCTATCGGTTGGTGATGTTGCAGGCCTCTTATCTTTCTTTCGTGGTCTTGTTGGTGAGGGGTCTACGTTTATGTCGGGTATATCGCTAGTGAACTCAGTTCCCGGTGTACTGGTGTAGTAGTTACCCGAATCGGATGACTTTCTTTTTTGGCCCGAACTTCCACTATCTTCACCCAACAATGGTATCGGTGCCCATTTGCCATGTTAACTAACAACCTCCCATGCCTCAATATGATGAAAACCACTCAGATATTTTGATTTGAAATCTTTTAAAGCCCTATTCATGACCTCAACGTCGCCACACCCATTAACACGAATACGATCCTACATATATAACAAATATAAAATAAAAAAAACAAAAAAACAAAAACAATGTTATGGAAAATATTTATTAGATGTTAAAAAAATGTTACCGCTTGTTGCCAAAGGCCGTTGAATTCGAGTCAGAGATGGGATTCCAAGAGGGGACCAGAGTATACGTGGGAACTCGAGTCAAAGATGCAAAAGAAATACCCACACCTGTTCCAGTAGACCTCGAAGACGAGATCTAAAACAAGGTGGGAGGATATAACAACCCTCCTAAGACACACTTAGACACCCCTAAAACATTCCTAATATACCTCATATGCGAGAAACAAACCCAGAGTACCCTTATAATTATAAAATCAAGAAAAACAATTTTTGTGAGTTGCTCGCGGGGCGCGACCCCCTAGCTATCTCTCTCACGGGCCGCGACTAGTCTGGATTGTCGGAAAAGGCATTACACCACGTTTCCTAACATGTGTTGAGGCTAGTGTGATGATCGAACAAGGCTAGAGCCTAACCTACTTGTCTCGCGGGCCGCGTAAGGGACGGAGGTGTGCTTCCGTCAAGCCTATAAATAGAGGCTTCAGGCTTCATTTGCAATTCGTTCAAAAAGTCAAATTCTCTCTCAACTTTCTGATAGTTATTATTATACCCGGGATATTATACCCATATAAAGCGAAGCTCTGCCTCGTTGTAAGTATTATAACCCTGCTGTTACCCTACACGATCGATCTAGGGCTCCGTAATGCATGTCAAGGCTCTGCCTGACTTAGTCGTTGGAGTTCTGTCTCGTGTTACACCCGATTGATCTAGGACTCCGTAATGCATGTCAAGGCTCTGCCTGACTCAGTCATTGGAGTTCTGTCTCGAGTTGTACGGTTAATGTGATTTGGGTTATTTTACTAACACATGTGCATTGTTTAATTTTAATAGATAATAACCAGGAGATACACTAGGAAGCTTTAGTATCAGCTAAGTCAACAATGTGAGTACATTCTTCTTTTATAAACATTTTTTGTGAGTCAAATTGTTTTACCAAAACCTCAAATGTTTTCAAATACAATTAGAGTGATTAAGTCTTTGTAATTCTAAAATTGCTGCCAGTATTATGGGGTTTGTATACAGTACTTGATAACCTTCGCAATTGGGCACGGGTATCCAATGTTTGATATGACCATAGTCACATATCCGTCGAGTGACACATACTAAACGAGTAATTGTGTAGATATAAACATTGTAATCGCCCTTAATACTGTAATGTGTAACAACTGATGCTTTACAAAATGGGATGTACTTGCCAGTATTTCTTGCTGATAAAATGTTTTTAAAACGCGTTTCAGGTAACAAAATGTGAAAGCCAATATAAGCCGGCTGGAGAGCACTGAAGGCTTGGAAAAATGGCTATAAAAGTTACCTAAATAAAAAGGAGTTTTTGTTTTCAATAATTAGGGTTCATCCCTACTCATGTATTGTCAAATGAACTTGGGTTTTATCCCAATGATTTGTTATAAAAAGTTTCGTGTTTAACTCTAATAAAAATATTTCCTAACTACGGTCCTGATGTATTCCGCTGCCAAATTAATAAACACCGATACCACCAGCTCTGAGTCTCGCGGCACCCGCTCCCAGACAGGGGTCTGGGGTTGCGACACTTGGTATATTCAAATTGTGTAGGTGCAAATGTAAAAAGCAATGATGTCGACATGAATGAAGAGGTAGATGGGCTTGGGACGCCACATATTGAATCAACATTCACTCAGATTGCTATGAAATCAGCGGAGGTTATTGAGGACTTTGTAGCTGGTGCGTACGATACGTAGAAGCTGAATGACATTCCATCGTTCAGCCTCGGTATCACACAGGACGACCCGTGCCCGCAAAATGTTGTGACTGAAAAAATTTCAAGTATACAAAAGGAGGCGGAAGTTGAGGATGGTGAAGGGAAGGGAAAGCGGATGAAGAAGATTTCGAAATATGGGCAGTCTCCGTTCTTGAACAGAGTCGTGAATATGGACAGCTGGTTGAACAAGAAAAATATGGTTTTATGGAAATATTTGTCAAGTTGCGCGAATGACACCGAGTACGTTTACTTTTAATAACGACTAATTGTTAATTTTTTCATATATTATGTTAATTTTGATTAATTTTTTCATATATTAGGGTCGCAAAACCAAAGAAAAAGACAGGGAAAAAAGATGGGATTGAAACGGAACTGAACGAGGTTGCGACCACAAATGCGTAAGGATCATTATTTTTTTCGAAAACTTATTGAGTTTTGATAATATATCTGATTATACGATGTGTACATGTGTATACGTGGTCTATTCCGCAAAATACTCATATGTACTACTACAAATGTTATGTTGAGTACACATTTTAGTTAGACTGCATTATTTGAAGAATAGGTATGCTTGTACGGTGTACACATGTGTATACACGTACAGTCGCACGAAATACACATGTGTACTCGTACGTATGTTATACTTTATGTCACCTCGGGTTTTCTGTGAACATGAGCATGTGTTTGAAATTGAAAAAAATGATCATTGTATACAATGTACACATGTGTACTGATAGGGGTAGGTTCGTGAAACGCATATGTGTACACGGAAGTTTGTCATATTAATGTACTGTTTGTATTTCATGAGTACACCTGTGTAATCATTTGTATGTGCTTTGTTACACAGGTGTACTTGTATGCTTGTTCTTTGCGGGAGATACGGTTAATTGAAAAGATTATTAATTATAATGTCTTATTTGTTGAAAACTGGTGTTTGAAACAGCAACTGGCGTTAGGTTGTATCATTTTCAAATGATGGATTTACAACCAAGTAAGTGGATTAATAATGGAGTCATAAATTGCTTTGCATCAATGCTAAACTATGAGGAAAAGGAGCGAATAAGCGGATCAAATATTTTCGGGCATGGTGCTAAAATAAAAGGAACAAAGCCGTGATTGTTCGGCCATACGCATTGTTTTGTAAGTGAAATTGTATGTTATATTTGTGAATATTATGTTAAAGTGTGCGTGACGGATTATTCAAATATACATCGGTTATTATTTGTGCGTTCAGGCCGAGGATATCTTACGGAATGGGAAGCACGGAGATTCTAGATGTTTTGAGAAATTTAAAAGTTCCTTGTTCTTAGTGGTCGATAAAAAAGAATCGTTAATGAGTTTGTCTGATTATTGTGTAATACGCTTTCCGATCCTTGAGCATGACCATTTTTACTTGGTTTGCTTTGATATGGAAAGCAACGCGATAACGGTCATCGACAACATGGACGAAAATGAAAGTCCCATTCACCTAATCGATGACGACAACTTCTTCAAGAAGACTTTGCCTTACAAAGTGGTAAGTAACATTTAAATACATATATTAGGTCAGTTGTTAGTGAACACATTGTAACTGGTTATTACATGATGTTTTGATTTCAGAAAGACATTTTCTGTAAGTATCTGAAGCTGGTGAATCATCCTAAGAGTGCGGAAATTGAGAATGCGTTGCCGGTAAGGTTAAATTTTGAATGGAAGACAGTCAACGACACTGTGGATTGCGGGGTCTTTGTCATGAGGCATATGGAAACGTGGTTGGGGATAACAGTCGAGAAGTGGGATAGTGGCTTCCCACTTGGGCATACCGCCAAGAAGGCGTGCTTGACATGTTTGAGGAAGAAGTACGCAATAAAGCTAGTAACTTCAAAGGTTAACAAGCATCGTAGTCGCGTAATGGCTGAAGCAATCGAACATGACAAGGCGAACGGAATAGGTTGTAATTAGTACGTCTATGTTGGTTGACAATACTAAACGTGTGATGGTCTGAATTTTTTGTATGTTGACAATATTAAACATGTGGTGATTGGCAGACTAAAAACATTTGATGGTTTGGTATTTTGTTCTTTTTTGAAATAGTGGAACACAAGTTTATTTTGTATTTGTATGGTTTTTTTGTTTGTTAAATTACTTGACACGTTACTGTACGTAATATGGGTTATGTCTAATAAATTTCATTCAACATTTCACAATAAAAATGTGCATACTTGTAACATAGTAAACTCAGTAACATGAGTACTTGTTATGTAAATAACCAAGTACACCTGTGTACAAACATACTAGCAGATAAGTACACATGTGTACATGTAATATACATTATATATAACATATCTATAGACCTTTATAAAGCATCTCCTTGCCCTAAAATTGTAATTTCACCCACAATTTGTAAGACGCTCATCCAAACTCATGCTTTGTCTCCCTAATTTTTCATCTACGCTTCCAAATCTGCCCCCATTCAATGTCATCTCAACCTGTGTAAATCGAAGATGCAAATGAAACGACCCAATCACCCTCGACTCTTCCACATCCCCTCATCGTCCTCATCAATTGCAGGCAATGCGAATATTAATATCTGATTGAATGCTACAATGAAGGGTCGTGCTTTTATGAATGCGAATATTAATATATGTTGTTCCATTTTAAGATGTTGAAAGAGTCCCGAGGTTCCCTGCTCCTCAACTACCTCGCCTGAAACAACCCCTTTTCATCTCGCCAAAACCCTAATCGGAGAGAAATAATTGGTCATAATTGTAAGAGTTCAGAAATCACCAAAACCACCAGTGAATCCGAAATGACGTTCCCAATCCCCCAACCGGTGAATCCCAATGGATTTGAATGCAATTGACGATTTGACGTTGTATTTCTGGATTCAACCGGAAAAAAGAACGACTTTAGTCTTCTGCAAAACTAGGGTTTGTTGCTTCTTCATCCTTATTCCTTTGTTTGATGTTATTTTTTAACTATTGTAGATAATTTGGGGAAGAACTGCTGGATTTTATTCCTATTTGGGGAATCGGTGGTCTAGGGTTTCATCTTTCTTCTTCAATCTCTGTCTTCCAATAAATTATTCATCCTATCCTCACAAACAGGCTTTTGGTTTTGCTTGTTCTTAAATTTTTGTAGGAACTGGAAACACAAGCTCAATTTCGAAAGTGGGCACGGCCTCACAATGATGATTTGCACACAGTAAGTTGTCCCATATAGTTATACATGAGGGGTGTTTAAAGTGATTCTGATTAATGATTATCTGATTATTCATGCTTCAAAAAATCAGTGTTGGGTGATCTATTTCATACTTGTTGTAGCAAAACTGATTACTTTAGAAGCAGTGTTCCTCCATTTGCCGAAGACAACTTATGTTATTAAAGGAGTTTGGATTGTTGAAGAAGAACCCTTGATATACCTCCAATGGGCGGTGGTCAAGCCTATCTGTGAGCCACATGTATGTTATGATGTCCAAATACGCAGAACACATGACAGCATAGATATCTGTTTCGGGTGAATCCCATACACTTGCAGGTAACAGATAGATCTTGTTTGTTAAACGTAACCTGCAATTTAAGATTAAAAAGCTGGACAGTATGTATAAAATAAAAAATATATTATAAGTGTACATGTGTGACGTAAGTCGTTAGTTGCTAACCTTGAACTCATTTATAACTTCTGATGTCTGATCTTAGTGAGCAATTACGAAACAGTTTACTCCATCTGATAGCGATCGTTCAGCAATGTAGCTATTCTCCTAACCCTTGAGAATTTCCTTTTGGACATCCAAGAATATTTTTCTAGTATAAATAACGTTCGCATGACGTTCGATCGGCCAATTTGTTTTGAATTCTAGATTAGTGGTGTCTGTTTTATGAGAAAGTTCACGTTGGTCATTCCGTAACCCATCGACGGACGTATTGTAGCACAACATAAACTGGACCAACATATTTTGTGAACTGGAGTTTGATTTGAACAAATGGTTAGCGCTTTCACACCTAGATGTGGTCTTCACTAAGGTACACATAGGTATTTCATGAAAATATCCTGGGATCCACTGTTCACGAATGGAATACATTTCAGTCAACCATGAATGCTCTTCTAAACCGTACTCAGCAATAAGTAAATGCCATATCTTTTCAAATGTTTCTGGTTTGATGTAAGCATTCCTTACAAGTTTGTGGAATTTTTTCTTGATTTCTGCATTCCTCTGGTCGCTACCCTTGATCTATAGAATAAAGAAAATAAAAAAAAATACACTACTATGTGAAGTACTTCGGTATACACATGTGTACATTAGAAATAAAGTCAAGAATACACATGTGTACTTTTAGTTAAAATGCCATAAATCGATATTTACAACTATGGTACAAAGTAATGACATTATAATGTAGACATGTTTGTAACAAATACCTTTGCTGGCAACTTTTGAATAATGTGCCACACACATAGTCTGTGAATGGACGACAACTTGTTTCATAACACAATCCTGATCAGTTAATACCAAAAGTGGTTGTTCTCCATTGTGTGCTTCAAGAATTTTTTGTAGAAGCCATGTGTATGATTCAATTGTCTCATTATGTAGCAAACCAGCTCCAAATATTGTGCACTTTTTATGATGGTCAACTCCAGTGAAAGGGACAAAAATCATATCGTACCTGTTCGGAAAAAAAGTTTTCATATCTGATAAGCAAAAACTATAACAAAATTATAAGTAATTTTTTTTAAACATACATATTTGTATGATACGTTGCATTGAATGCCAAAACATCACCAAATGCTTCGTAGTTTGATTTAGAAACGCCATCACACCAAAAATTAACTTAAGTTCCATATCATCAATAAGGGTATCAAATGTGTAATTAACTTTGTTTTCGCCGCGAGCTTTGAATTTTTCAATTATCATTTGCGCGTCTCTATCATCAATAAAATCTCGAATGTCACCCCAGCAATTTTTGTAGTCCACAGCCATCCTGTGAACATTATGGTGGCCACCTTTTATTGCAACGTGTACCTTGTGGGATTTGGTAGGGCCAAGATTAGCATTGCGACACTTTGCTATGAACTATTGTGTAGAAAAATCGAGCTTTCTTCTCTTTAGTGATAAATCAAGATTCTCGGGTGAGGTAAACCCATGGTTGTGTTGTTCAACAAAATCATAGATTTCATACTCCGATGAATTTTTTATATGAACAAACTTGACACTCGCCTTACATTATGTAACTTTGACATTGGAACGGCGTGATGGTGAAGTTGAGTCTACAGCATCAGTGTTACTATCTTTATGTTTAGGTTTGTTCGCTTTCGCCCTAGAGCATAAAACGTATCGCTGAATCATAATTATCTCGTCACCTATTTTTTCTTTTTTTGAAGTACCCAAACGGGTTCCAAATCCTGCTAGCTCTGCGTACTCCTCGTACATTGCGATTGCTTGTTCAATTGTACTAAATCTAGCTTTCACAAATGGTTTGAATTCGGGGGGGGGGGGGGGACAATTGGTGTCAAGTACCTAGTCCCATTTGGAGTTTCATAGACGTTACTAGCAACCGACTCTGCACAATTACATTACAAAAGTTTCATTAAAAAAAGGACAATAATGTTGCGGATCTTCAAAGGCTCATTAACTAAGATTATGCTGTTTACATGCAACTACCATGTATTATACACCTGTTTACTATTGTGTTGGAATGTATAGAAGAAGCAATACACATGTGTACCTTGGACCTAAATATTATACACAAACAAAAAATGACTAAAAACTCTAGTTCAAATATTGCTGAAACGACCAAAAACAATAACAATCTTACATGTTCATTACAAAAATTTATAGAAATCAATGCTCATACGATACACTACCTGGTCGATCCATTGTTGTAACGAAAACATTATCGTCAATGTTTTGGGCAGAATTGTGATTATTGATTTCTGGGTCGGCCATGAATGAAAGACGGTAACACCTGCCGGCAAAAATATAACTATGTTTCAATGTAGTCAAACACACCAATTTACTTACAAACACAACAATCAAGTTCTAAGTCAATATTCAAGTTCTAAGTCAATATAGTCCCAAACTGAATAGCAATTTACTTATAAAACCTGGGCTACGATGATCAATCAGCAGCAGGAAATCAATCGTTTGATGTTGTTGTTAAATTCTTGGTGTTTCCCGATGATCGAACGCCGGGAATCAATGTACTACAATTATTCTTCGCTGGAATCTTAGTCTGGCTCAGATTATGTCCGATAGAACAATTGACGGCGACGACAACAATAAAGACGTCCGGCGATGACAAATACCCAGTCAATTAGCGGCAATGATACACTTGACGTATTCAGCAAAAATCAAGATTCCGACGAGATGTGACGTGATGAACGACCGAAGTTGAATTTTCTGGAATTATGAACTTGATGAATGGGCAGACGTGAATTATGGATGAGTATCATGAAAATATGGATATTTGTTGAAGAGATTATGAAAGATAATCTTGAAAAATAAAAAATATGTTAAAGATTTTGAATTAATAATCTTTTAAGTAACTGATATGAATTATTAACCAAATAATTAAATTCAATATTTATATAAAAATACAATCTTACCCTTGTCAAATGTATATGAAATGAAGGGTCCAGATCAGTTCACGCGATTCACTCTTGAGATTTTGTTCAAATTTGAACTTATTCACTCTTGAGATTTTGTTCAAATTTGAACCTAATCCTATATATATATACATAGCCGAATTCATGATGCTAATCGGTTTATGATTATGTGTCATGAACTTAGGTTACTTTATCTAATGTTCGAAGTTTCTCGTTTTCGATTCAAATGGGCAAACTAAGACCCATGAAATCACATACAAACTTAGTGTCAAAATGAGTACTTAGACAAGATATATTTTATGAATACATAATTTTTGCAATTTTAATTCCAATCTGAATCCTTCGTCAACATTCTGAATACTTACACACCTTCGTTTACCCCATTGAAGAAACAGTGATCAAACTTGACTGGAATCAATTAGATCAGGGGTTTAGTCTCTGCATAAAAAGGGTTAATCCTCTCGCTGATTCAGGGGGTTTGGCTGAATTCTTTCTCCGATGATCACTGCAAAACAGAAAGCCGTTCTTGCCACGGGGAGAATGGGGGTTCTCTCCGTGACTACCCCCCGGCATGAGAATAAGTATAGTGAACTTGATGAAGAAGAAGTAGTAAAAGAAGAAGTAGTAAAAGAAGTAGTAAAAGTGAAGTGAGAATAGCCTGTGAGATCATACCTTCAACAGCTTATTTATAGTCGACTTTTGGCGGGAATTTGGTATGACAGAGAAAGTAACGAAAAGCATTTTCCGTAAGCAGTTATTCTCTTTTCCGTCGATCATTAATGTCACATCCAATCACACGGATCATGAGTGTGATCGACGGCTAAGGAGCTGCCATGTGGAAAGTGGGTTTGGGTAAACCCTTCTCCAAGTTGATGCCATCATCGTGATTTAGATGAGTGTCCAGGATTGTGTCACGTCATCTTTTAGTTGTAACCGAATGGTTGTGCACGATGAGCATTTAGAAAGTCTTCTAGAAGATCTACAGCTGTAAACCTTTATGTTTTTGCCACGTGTCTATTCTGTTATAACAGAAAAGATACTTTTGTTCAAGTCTTGATTTCGGGCGCGCGGAGATGTTTAGGATTTTATATCCAAGTCTAACTATACCCTTGCGCGAGCCCACGCAAAGCTGTTTGTTAGTTGAATGTTTGTTTCACCTTTTCTCTGGCGCATGGTTATCGAAGACTGTTTTCTTCCCAAATCATATTTAGGACCGCTGCACAGCCGCGCAAGGTCTTTGTTCTAGATGTTTTGGGGTAAGATTATGGTATGGTCCTATGCGCCTACACAAGGTATTTGGGACCATACCCCTTCAAGTCCCCCCAGTCCAGTGTTGCTTCTACGTAAGAAGGTGGACCGTTGGACTTATGAAAAATGAAGTGTGCGCTTTATGCTTTGTTAAGTAGCAGGTTTGTTTGGCGTGAAGTATGAAGAATCTTCTTGTGGAAGATATTTTGTTTCTTCAAGTTGAGGTGTTCATGATTTCAAATTTTGAAAAATTTGACTCATGGCAGGTAAAAGGTACTGTGCTGCCTGTTGACATGTGACGGTTTTGGTGACAGGCTGTCACTTGTCAGTTATTCATTAAATGTGTGTTGTTAAACGTGGTCTGCACGCGCGCGTGAGGTTATTTTCTGTTCCCCACTCGCCCTTGATGTAACACCTCGTGTTTCGAAAGTCAAAGTCAAAGTCAAGATTGAAGTCAAAGGAAGAAAAGATTGCTAATTGTGATATGTCACTCCCTGCTCAACTCCTGTTTTGACTTCTTTGACTTGTAGTTAATCTATTTATTTTATCGCATTAGTTGAATTATGTGGAGTACTTGTTAATAATCGAGGTTTAATCACTATTTATCGCATGTTTTATCGCTTTATCGCGTATCGCATCGCAATCGCATTCGCAGTTCGAATTATGCGTTCTAGATATTGTTTTACTTGTGCGTGTGCTAATTATGTGTTACTTGTGCATGCTTATTTATGTTTATGTCTTGTGGTGATTAATCGAAACGCAATCGCAACTCTATCGCAATCGAATCGCAACACTAAACGCAGTTAATTATGATGATTGTATGTTAGATATAGTAATGGTATGTTTATTATTAATTTATCGCGTCGCTTAATCGAAACTCGCATCGCAAAACTCAAAGCACCAAACGAAGCGCCGAGACTCAAATCGTCGAAGCCACTCGATCGAGTGACTACTCGATCGGATGGCCATCCGATCGGATTGCCACCCGATCGAACAGTCATTCGATCGGTGACCCACTCGACCCCTTGCACTTTCCTTTTTGGGAAACCCTCTAAATACCCTCCTGTCACATCATTTGTGTTGTGACAACTCTCTACTCAACCCAGCCGCACTCAAGCTCTATTTCTATCAATTTCTCGCGATTCTTGTAAGTTTTCAACCTAAATCTTGTACTTCTATGATCTACACGCACTCCTTCACCTTTTTCACCTTTAAATCTTAACTTTTCAACGTGAAATCAATGGATTTGAGGTGTTCTAGGATGATGTCATCATGGAGTTCTTATGAACTTCAAGTTTCGGCCTCATTCCACCAAGAACAACTCAGATCTGAAGGATTTCCACATGATTAAGCAATGTTTTTACATAGATCTACATAGATTCATGGTTAAAAGGATTGAAAGATGGTTTTCCAACTTTCTTTCAACCCTTTTACACTCAACGCACTCAAACCGATAGAATCGGAGCTCGTTCTGATCTTCTACTCCTTCTTAGTGATGTGTCGGTTCAAGATCTGGATTCTATCAAAGAGACTATCGATTTCGGGTTAAACATGAACAACTGTCACGAACCAGGGAACGGGTCGGATTTGGGTGATTCCTGTTCGATTGGGTCACTAGGGTCTTGACGAGGTTCTGTTGTTTAGTACGTTATCACACCGTCTCGATCAAAACTGAAAAACTTCAAAACAATAAAGTGTCAAGCCGATCAGGTTGTTGGGACAGATTGTCGTCCGATCGGATTGCCACCTGATCGGATTGCCATCCGATCGGACAGCCATCCGATCGGCTTACACTTGGTTCTACACTTAAACTTTTATTTCAACTTTTCAAAGATCTGAACGTCGAACGGATTACCGTCCGATCGGATTGCCATCCGATCGAACGACCATCCAATCATGTGACGTTTGGAACTTCAACACTTAAATAATTTTCAACATGTTCAATGCATAATCGGTAACTAACGGATTGCCACCTGATTGGATTGCAATCCGATGGATGACAATCCTGCTGTGAACTTGTTCTCACTAAGTGACCTACCAATCGGATCGCCGCCCGATCGAACAACCATCCGATCGACCGACATGAAGGGTAGACATACTTCTCTGTTTTCAAAATGCTACAACGAAAACTTCAAAAGACAAACCATCATATACAAACACATCCTCACCAAGCGAGATGTCAATCCAATCGAGTGGCCATCCGATCGGATTACCATCCGACACTTACCACCTTTGCACTGTTATACGCGCCGCTTATCGTTCATGCCATCGTTAACGGTTCAGGCTAACCTCTCTCAGCGCTCCCTTCAATCCAAAAGAGTGTTTACTTGTTAAACACAATGTGAGTATACTCGATCCCTTTTCACTTTACGCACTTTTGGGTGTTACATACGTTATATATATTCAAATCACATCAATCACACAACGCAAACGCTATTTATACGCTAACCATTATTGCTTGCTACATGTTTTTCGATGAATGCTTGTATGTTATGTTAACACAGTGATTGTTACCTGACACCTTAGCAACGATAGTACTATAGTTTGGACTCAGCACCTGTCGTGGATAGGGGTTGTTAAGGGCTTTACTTCACGTGTCCCGGTGGGGATATGTGTTGCGCATTCTATAACTCGCAGTCACGTCTGTGCATATTTCTTTGTCGATAACCTACTAGCCTTCACTTTATACATGTTACATGCTGGTTATGCGTAAACGATTTTGAACTCTATTACTATTATCAAACTTGTATTCTCACCTTTACACTATGTGTATTGAACTTTATTTTAAAGTATGCGACAAGTGCTTAGGATGTTTTGCTGCTATGTCGGAATCAAGTTAGGATGGAGTCTTAGAAACAAACAATTTAATGAAATCTGAGTTGTCAGAATGGATAATTTGTCTTTGAGAACAGTATCTGTAATAACTGTTTTTATTTTATATGTTTGTGGTATGGGATATGAACCTTTAATATATTATAACTAATAGTTGTTATGGATTCTCCTGGACAATTTGTTTCGCTCAGTGCCGCGCCCCGATGTTTCCATCGTCGGTTAGGGTGTGACAGATTGGTATCAAAGCCATAACTATAGGGAATTAGGCAAGACTCAACCTTGTCTGGGTCGATGTCTTAGAAACGACCTAGTCTATAGTCTAAATACCAACAGACCGACTTGTGCATACCCTTAGGGGTTTTGTACGAGCTTACTTGCTATATCTCGCTATTCTCGCTACACTATCATTGCACTCTACTTTTCGAAAATGAACGAGTGATTAGGTTGAGATTAGGTGTGAAAACCGCAAACTCTCGATTAAGATCGCTTGTTCGACCCACATTTTTATCTATAAACAGGAGAATTTGGGTTGAATCAGGAGTGAAATCCGCACTTTGGCACAAGATTTTTCTTCTCTATTTTTATCAAAACGGGCACAAAGAAGTGAAGTTAGGGGTGAAACCCAAACCTTGACTGTCACACCCCAACCGATGGCGGAATCATCAGGGCGCGGCACTAGGCGAATCAGATTGCTCAAGAGAATCCATAACAACTATATTGCGACATTATTTAATGCGTTCATTATCCCATACTAATAAACAATACATTCACATAAGTTATCACATATTTCTTGTCCTCTCGAACAATACAAATCCGACAACATAGAATTTAGGTGAGTTTCTAGACTTCCTAGCTTGATTTGATGTAGACTGCGACTAAACCTGCAATATACGTTAAAACAACGTCAATACAAAAGTATTGGCGAGTATACAAGTTTTGATAGATTAGCTTAAATAGATGAAAAGTGTTGTGAATTACCAAATACATAAACGAGATACCTCAACATACATGCATACAAGACATATACTACCAGCTAAGTCTCTCGAGCTGTGATTGCGATTGCTATTGCTATTGATCCTAACTAGACCCCGTCGGGTTCTATAGTACTATACTAGTTAAGGTGGGACCTCGCGAGTATAAGTCCTAGCACATATGTAACTAGCATCACGTGTAAATATGCATAATAGTTATTCGCAAGTGATAAACAGTTTGATTGATTAATTCGTTTTGATAATTTCAATTTGATAGGAACGTATGTTACACCCAAAATGCGATAAAAAGGGTTCGAGTTTACTCACAGTCGGAGTTCATCAAGTAAACACAACTTGGTTGGATTCATGGGAGCGCGTCTGAGAATAGCCTGATTACAGATTGATAGCGTAAGCGTTGAATAGTGCATTAAACGGTGGCGATGAATCAAGAGTCGAATGGTAATCCGATAGGATGGCAATCCGATCGGATGGCCAGGCGATCGTGTGGCAATCCGTTCTGATGGTCATCCGATTGGATGACCATTCGATTGGATTGTCACCTCGTTTGGTAAGGATGTGTTTGTGTATGATGGTTTGCCTTTTGAAGTTTTCGTTGTAGCATTTTGAAAATAGAGAAGTATCTCTACCTTTCAGGTCGGTCGATCGAACGGTCGGTTGATCGATCGGGTGGCTGTTCGATCGGACGGTGATCCGATCAGCGAGACACTTTGGTTGATGATAAGTTCATAGCAGACTGGTCACTCGATCGGGCGGCAATCCGATCGGGTGACAATCCGTTGGAACTGATGTGCGATGAAGATTTGTTAAAAATGTTTAAGTGTTGAGGATCCAAAAGTCAACCGATCGGATGGTCGTTCGATCAGACGGTAATCCGATCTGACGGCAATCCGTTCGTCGTTCAGATCTTTGAATGTTTAAAAATTGTTTAAGTCTTGATACCAAGTGCAATCCGATCGGTTTGCAGGTCGATCGGGCGACAATCCGACCGGGCGGCAATCCGTCCCGCCCTCTGATCTTCTTGTAACTTGAGTGTTTTGCTAAGTTTTGTGATTTGATTGAGACGGTATGACTACGAGCTAAACAATGGAACTCCACCAAGTCCAAGTCATCGGATCGGATGGGAATCACCCCGTCCGATCAGTTAACTGTTCTTGACAGTTGTTCATGTTCAACACGATAATCCAGTCATCTCGTTGATAGGAACCAGTTCTCAAACCGACACTTCACTAGAGGAAGAGTAGAAGGTCCGTACGAGCTCTGTTGCTACCGGTTTCGAGTGAAAAGTTAAGAAAGTTTGAAGAAAAGCTTAGAAAACTTAGATTCGGCTTAGATTTTAGTGAGATTAGTGTTTATACACCGTGGAATCTATCAGATCTGGGCTGTTCTTGATGAGATGAGGTCACACTTCATTGTTCCTAAGAACTCCATGATGACATCACCTTAGAACGACTCAAATCCGAAGATTTAACGGTGAAAAAGTGAGATTCGATGGTGAAAAAGATGAAGAAGTGCGTGTAGATCATAGAAGTACAAGATTTGAGGTAGAAACTTACAAGAATTGCGAGAAATCGAGAGAAAATAGCGAGAAAGCGTCTGGTCGAACGAGAGCAGTCACATCAACTGTTGTTGATGTGACAAGTGGGGTATTTATAGGCAAAGGAGGAGAAAGGCGGTGCAGTGCATCGGATCGGATCGGACGGCTGTCCGATAGAGTGACACCTCGATCGGGTGACAGTCCGATCGGGCGGCAGTCCGATCGGATGGCCATCCGATCGAGCGGTTAGTCGATCGGTGCATCCGGCGAGTTGTGTTTCGGCGTTTCGCTTAAATTGTTAAGCGTTGCGGTAGTTTGGTTACACATTTTCATCAACATTTTCATATATTTATTATAATTAGTCACATTAGGTCGTATATACATATCCATATTTCAAATCCTGCGATAATCCAGTTGCGCGTTTTGAGTATGTGTTGCGTTGCGACACATCACGGCTATCGAGGAGGGTAGAATAGGTCCTCACTCAACGTCATCGTGAGTGTTAATGCGTGCGATGTGATGTGTTATAGCGATAAAGTATGCGTAATATGCGAAAATACTGCGATTTAGCGATATATGCGATATAGTTACATTATGATCCGAATCTCTGGCGCTAGGCGTAACGAGTGTAACGAGTAGTAACAACGCACGAACGTGCGGGTTGTTACATTGAAGATTTGTTCCATTCTTATCTTGGTTTTATTAAACTCTCGCCAAAGTCTCGACGGACTCCAACGACCTGAAGTCACATCGTAGCTAGAAGGATGAGTGCCGATTGCCCGAAATCGAGGCGAGAGCATAGTCCCGAAAGGCAAAGTGTGTACCAAAGGTCCTTGTGAATAGTCGAACCACTTTGGGTAGTCAACGTCCATCTAGCCTTAGACAATCTACCCTCGATTTCAATCTCGCAATCGTTAATTTCATGTGTTTTGATTCTGAGCCCGCAACTGCAGAGTCTGATATTTGACGTTTTATGTGGATTTTTATGTGTTTTATGTGACTTTACCTGTTTATGTGTTTCGATTTTGGTGATTTAATCGCTCTTCGCTATTCGCTTTGATCGACACACACGACTCGCACTGCACTTCTATCCCAACATGCTAACAAATCGCTACTACTAGTGAATTGCATGCTATGTTACTCGCTTATGCTATACTACTCGATGTGTACTCACTAATCGCAACCGCTATTCTCGAACGCGCGGACTTTGAATGATAGGTTTTTGTGTTCTGACTGCCTCTTGTGCTTCTGTGCTTATGTGACGCTATGTGCCTTACGTGCTTATGTGTTCTGTGATTATGTGCCTATGTGTTTACATGATTGATGTGTTCCTAAGCTTTATATGAAGTAGTTTAGAGCAGCGCGAGAGACTATACTAGGGTTAATTGAAATTTGCGTGTCTGAGTCCTATGATGATGTCTGTTGCAGGCAATGTCGTCATCTGGATCCCGTCTCTCTCGAGCAGCCCGAAGAAACCATGAGGACAAGCGAATCACTTCGCTCGTCACCAAGCAAATTGTGAAAGTCCTACCGCAAATTGTTAGTGAGCTGAAAGAAAATGCTAGCAAGTCATCTGAAGAGTCCCGAACTGATTCGCCAAAGTCTGCTTTTAGCTTCAAGCAGTTCAAAGCTTGCGGTCCAAAGGAATTTACCGGTGAAAATGGTCCTACGGCCATGTTTCAGCGGTTCGATTTGATTGAAGTCACCCTGCATCAGAGCAACTGTCCTGACAATCTCTGAACTGTTAACGCCACCGGCGTCTTCCAGTCCCGCGCTTTAGACTGGTGGACGGCTGAGAGGAACAAGAGAGGAAATGACGTAGCTTATGGATTGACGTGGGATGAGTTGAAGGACCTGATGATGAAAGAGTTCTACCCTCTCCACGAGCTCCAAGAGTTGGAGGACGAGTTCTGGCATCTGAAGCAGAAGCATGGTGACAATGCTGCTTTAACTGCTTGCTTCAAGCAGCTAAGCATAATCTGTCCGGACCATGTTAAGACGCCCGAAATCACCATAAAAAAGTATATCCATGCTCTTCTGGATTGCGTGGTTGATTTCGTCCAAGCTGCAAAGACGACGACAATTGAGGAAACTTTTCTACTCGCTGCTGAGATCAACGACAAGCGAGTCAAGTCTGGTTACTGGGAAAAAGCCACCAAGAATCTGCATCAAGTTACCACTGCTGAAACCGCCGCCGCTCCGCAGTCATCAAAGTCCTCTTGTCGCAAGAGGAAGAACAACAACAGTAGCAAAAACTGCGCTGTCACTACTACTGCCTCGCTCCAGTCAGTACCAGCTCAAGCGCAGCCTCAACACCGCCAAGTCGCGGCACCGGTTACTCAAGCACCGCTGGCTAAGCGTGCTTATACTGGTCCTCACCCGGCTTGCCCGACTTGTACCTATCACCACCCAGTGGGAATCGCCTGCAGATACTGTGTGCATTGCAACATGTACGGCCACTTCACCGCTAACTGCCGTACTGGGCCATGTCAAGCTACAGCTCCAGCTCCTGCTCAACAAGCTCTACTTCCCGCTCCTCAAGGCAAGCAAGCGGCTCCTACACCCGCGATCCATGCTAGAGCTTGCTTCGCGTATGGTGATCCCAACCACTTCGCGAACATGTGCCCGAACCGAGTGGTGAAGCAAGAGCCACAACAGTAGCAGCCCCAGCAACAGCAACAACAGCAGCAGCAGCAGCAGCAAGCAGCTCGCGGACGTACTTTCAACATCAATGTCCGCCAAGCTCAAGCCGATAACAATGTGGTCAATGGTACGTTCCTTGTGAATGGTATTTATGCTTCGTGTTTGTTTGATACTGGAGCCGATAACTGTTGTGTATCATTTGAATTCGAAAAGATCCTTAATCGTAAGCACGCCCATCTCCCCTCGACGTTCGATGTTGAAGTTGCCACCAGAAGAACCGTCGCTGTCAATTCTGTTCTTCGTGATTGTACTCTCGAACTCAACAATCACATGTTTCCTATCGACCTTATTCCAATGCAGCTCGGTAGTTTTGACGTCATAGTAGGCATGGAATTTCTTTGAGAAAATCGGGCTGAAGTTGTTTGTTTCGATAAGATGATTCGCTTCTCGCTCGCTAATGGTGATCTATTGTGTGTCTACGGTGAAGTCGCGTCGAAGAAACTCCATCTCATGTCGTGTGTCCAAGCTAGCAAGTATCTCTGCAAGGAATACAAAACTTTCTTTGCTAACATTGTAGTAGCGGAGAAGGAAAAGAAAGTTAAGGGGGTAAACCAGGTACAGGTTGTACGTGAATTTCCAAATGTTTTCCCTGATGACCTCCTAGGGTTACCACCAAGTCGTGATATCGACTTTCGTATCGACCTCATTCCTGGAGCGAATCCCGTCACTAGAGCTCCTTATCGACTCGCTCTGTCTGAAATGCGCGAACTCTCGAGTCAGCTCTAGGAATTTCTTGATAAACGCTTCATTCGCCCTAGCACCTTTCCATGGGGTACGCCAGTCCTTTTCGTCAAAAAGAAGGAGGGGTCGTTCCGGATGTGCATCGACTACAGGGAGTTGAATAAGCTAACCATCAATAATCGCTATCCCTTGCCACGAATCGATGATTTGTTTGATCAGTTACAAGGTGCTTCATGTTTTTCGAAGATTGATCTACGCTCAGGCTATCACCAGTTATGCATTCAAGAGGAGGATATACCCAAAACCGCTTTTCGCACTCGATACGACCACTATGAGTTCGTTATTATGCCTTTTGGTTTAACCAACGCACTCGCGGTTTTCATGGATCTGATGAATCGCGTGTGTAAACCATTTCTCGACCGCTTCGTCATCGTATTCATGGATGATATCTTGATCTATTCCAAGTCGAAAGCCGAACAAGCGAAACATCTACGTTTGGTTCTCGAGCTACTCCAAGGGAATCGACTCTACGCTAAGTTCTCCAAGTGTGAATTTTGGCTGGAGGAGGTTCAATTCCTCGGTCATATTGTCAATAGACAAGGTATTAATGTCGACCCCATGAAGATCGAAGCTGTTAAGAGTTAGGTTACACCCAAGAACCCGTCTGAAGTCCATTCTTTTCTCGGACCAGCAGGCTATTATCGCCAATTTATCAAAGGATTCTCTAAAATCGCTGTGCCGCTTACTTCTCTCACGCATAAAGACAAGCCTTTTGTTTGGGGAACTGGACAAGAGACTGCCTTTCAAACTCTCAAGCATATGCTTTGCAATGCTCCCGTCTTTGCTTTACCCGACGTAAACGATGACTTCATTGTCTATTGCGATGCCTCGAACCTTGGTCTTGGTTATGTTCTTATGAAACGGGACAAGGTTATCTCTTACGCGTCTCGTCATCTCAAGATCCACAAGAAGAACTATACAACCCATGACCTCGAGCTAGGCGCAGTTGTTTTTACGTTGAAGATTTGGCGACACTACCTTTATGGTACCAAGTGTACGGTCTTCACTGACCATAGGAGCCTACAACACATCTTCAGCCAAAAAGAACTGAATATGCGTCAACGCCGATGGGTTGAACTTCTCAATAATTACGACTGTGAGATCCATTATCATCCTGGCAAAGCAAATGTTGTTGCCGAAGCTCTAAGCCGACGAAGCTATTTGCATAGCGTTCGTAATGTTCAATCCCAGCATCATCTCGAAACCCTCATTCGTGAAGCCCAACATGCTTGTTTTAACGAGCACACTCTGAAGAAGGAAATGATTCCCAACGATGGAGCCCAACTAGTGAATTAATCGAATGGGATATTCCATTATCTGGACCGAATTTAGATTCCCAAGCGTACCGACTTGCGACAAACTCTGATGGATGAAGCCCACGAGTCTCGATATTCCATTCATCCCGGTGCCGATAAAATGTACCAGGACCTTCGCTACAAGTACTGGTGGCCGGGCATGAAGAAAGATATCGCTCTCTATGTTTCGAAGTGCCTGACTTGCTCGTGCAACCCGAAATCCCGATGTGGAAATGGGAAAGCATAGCCATGGACTTTATCAGGAAACTTCCGTGCACGCCATCAAGTCACGATAGCATCTGGGTTGTCGTTGACCGTTTGACTAAATCTGCTCATTTTCTGCCAATACGAGAAGACTATAAGGTATAAAAATTAGCCCGAATCTACGCCAACGAGATCATATGTCGATACGGGACGCCTCACGACATCATCTCTGACCGCGATGGTCGGTTACCTCGCGTCTTTGGGAAACGTTTCAATCTGCTCTCGGTACTACGCTAAATCTAAGTACCGCTTTCCATCCCCAAACCGACGGTCAGACTAAAAGAACGATTCGTACCCTTGAAGACATGCTCCATTCGTGTGTCATAGATTTTGGTGGTAATTGGGACGCATACTTACCATTAGTCGAATTCTCGTACAATAACAGTTATCATGCCAGCATTCAAATGGCACCGTTTGAGGCTCTATACGAGAGAAAATGTCGATCGCCTATTGTATGGCACGAGATCGGAGACTCGCAAATAACCGGTCCTGAGCTGTTGCAAGAAACGACTAACAAAATCCTCCAAATTCGAGACAATCTGCGGAAAGCTCGGAGTCGTCAGAAAAGTTACGCCGATAGACGATGCAAGCCCCTTGATTTTGACGTTGGCGACTACGTACTTCTAAAGGTATCACCTTGGAAGGGTGTGTTCAGATTCGGCAAGAAAGGAAAGCTCGCGCCTCGATATGTTGGACCCAAGATTCTGGAAAGGATCGGAAAAGTGGCCTACAGACTCGAACTACAGGAGGAACTTAGCAACGTCCACCCGACTTTCTATGTTTCGAACCCCAGAAAGTGTCTGGCTGACCATGATTTACAAGTTCCACTAGAGGACCTCCAAGTGAAAGAAACATTATACTTCGTGGAGAATCCTGTCGAGATCATGGACCGAGAAACCAAGAAGCTCAGGCGCTCACGCATTCCCATCATGAAGGTTCGCTGGGCAGGCAAACGAGGCGCCGAGTTCACTTGGGAACTCAAAAGCGACATGAAGGTGAAGTACCCGCAGTTGTTTGTTACGGCTAAAGCCTAATTTCGGGTCGAAATTCCCTCAACTAGGGGAGACTGTAACACCCCGTGTTTCGAAAGTCAAAGTCAAAGTTAAGATTGAAGTCAAAGGAAGAAAAGATTGCTAATTGCGATATGTCACTCCCTGCTCAACTCCTGTTTTGACTTCTTTGACTTGTAGTTAATCTATTTATTTTATCGCATTAGTTGTATTATGTGGAGTACTTGTTAATAATCGAGGTTTAATCGCTATTTATCGCATGTTTTATCGCTTTATCGCTTATCGCATCGCAATCGCATTCATAGTTCGAATTATGCGTTCTGGATACTGTTTTACTCGTGCGTGTGCTAATTATGTGTTACTTGTGCATGCTTATTTATGTTTATGTCTTGTGGTGATTAATCGAAACATAATCGCAATCGAATCGCAACGCTAAACGCCAGTTAATTATGATGATTGTATGTTAGATATAGTAATTGTATGTTTATTATTAATTTATCGTGTCGCTTAATCGAAACTCGCATCGTAAAACTCAACGTACAAAACGAAGCGCCGAGACTCAAATCGTCAGAGCCACTCGATCGAGTGACTACTATATCGGATGGCCATCCGATTGGATTGCCACCCGATCGGACAATCATTCGATCGAGTGGCTCCGAGCCTAAGTCTCCTGAAACTGTGGCGCGCGAGCCTGAGAAAGGGAAATCCATTCAGGAAGACCCAGTAATAACTATTCCTTTCTCTGCCGCTACTTCTGGCCTGTGAATGTTGAGAGAAGCCCAGCTGGTGATCAGGGCTTTTTTACTCATGATGAGGAAGACTCTCCCATCCGCCTAGAGGAAACCCTAGGGCATTATTATTATAGATCTTATTCTGTAAAGAGGGCTTCCGATATTCATGCGCCTGTGTGGAAGCTCAAGCAAGGCGATACGTTTTTTGATTGGTAGGTTTTCCGTGATTGGTTACAAGGTATTTTCCCTCCCGCGGAGGTTAAATTTTAAGAAGAGCGCTCCCATGATCAAACTTATCACGCTTACCTTGAAGAAACTGCTAGCTCTACTTCCACTACCCACCATATTGTGCGCGAATGGCGCAGTATGCATAAAGAGTGGGCTGCTTTTGAAGCGTCCAAGAAGGAGGCTAGCTAAGAGAAGGAAAGGGTTGCCCTGTTGAGGGCTAAGTTAGAGGCTGATTAAGCCAAATTTGAGAGTGGGCAGAAAACCGAGGAATGGTTTGCTACGGGTTGGAAAAGGAAAGCAGAAGCTGAAGCCGCTCTTCTTTCATAAGAGCGTAAACGTTGGAGAGAAATCTGTGATAAGGACAACAATGAAAAAATGGGTCTTCGGAATGGCATCAACAATCTCAAGGCGGAGATTGAGAAGTTGAATAAGGAGAAGGCGGAGGCTGAAGCAGCCAGTGATGAGGCTCGTTCTCATCGAGAGAGGAGCGAGCAGAGAGAGGTACAAACCTACACCACTCTTGCCCTTAAAAATAAGGAGATAGACGAACTCACCTCTTTATTATCTGATCGGGAACAAATTATGGCAGAGCTTGAATCTGCCAAAAAAGATTTACAGCTTGAGCGGGTTGAGAAAGCTGAGACTTCCCGCCGCTTGGTCAAAACAGAAGAGATGTTAGAAAACTCAGAGACTGCTCGGGTGACGACGGAGAGTCTGGTTGAACCGCTGAAGGATGATATGCTCTGGATGAAGCATCGTGGGATTATAAGTGTAAGTGTGTCAATTCCTTGCAATATTTTGATGTGTTTGTACATCTTCTTATTTGTTGTATTGTGCAGGTTACAAATTATGTCCTCAACTCCATTGACTTGGATCAAACGGTTGCACATTTGTCGGTTACCACACGTAATGATGGATACGCCCAAGGGTATACATAATGTACCCAACATGTTAATAATGCATTAAGGGTTAATTGGGATACTAGCAGATCCGACACAAATGGAGTTGACACTGGAGCTGCCCATGCAGTTGCTAAGACTGAATACAACAACTTACACCTTCCTGTGATGGACCTGGTCACTGCTACGCTTCAGGCTGATGATTTTGTGGCGCAATTGAAGGAGGTGTTTCTAGACGAGGGAGATGATGATGAAGACCTAGAGTATGTTTTTTCTTTTTGTGGTTGTTGAACATTTTAGTTGAAAATAGGTTTGGGATGTAGATCCCATTTGTAATGGTGTGGTTGCGCTGCTGCGCAAGTAACGTTGTTGATGCACTGCTGTGCATTTTGTTAATGCGCTCGCTGTGCAAGTAACTTTTTTTTGAATATATGGTATGTTTGTATTACAATGTCTTGCATGAGTACAATTACTTTGTTTAGGTAAGGCGAATAAAGATGGTATAAAGCTCACGTGTGAACGTAGGGCTGGACCTTGCGCGGTACCTGTGACCGCGGACCGTTCATGAGACTTGTAATAGGTTACCATAGTGTTTTTGCGCTTACTAAAAGAAATTGCATGCATTTTGTAATAAACATAAAGATAATGTAACAAACTTTGTATTGATTTAGATAAGGCGCAGAGGCCATGTATTACAAAGTTGTTCTTAGGATAAATAATGAGACTTAATTTACTGCGCATGCAAATAGTCCATGTGCCATAATTTGGTAAGTTAAAGAACTTTGCCAAATATGAAGGAAAACTATGATTGCATGCGCGTTAATTTGTCCTGAACTTTTTAAGCTTGTTTAGCTTTTTTGTTACTTGGCCCCTCCTCTCCGCGCATGATCTGCTTGATTTCCTTGCGCACGTTTTGAACCAGATGGGTAAGTTCCCCACTCTTCAGTGCTTTCTCTATTTCCGTGTGGAGACTGATGCAGTTGTTTGTGGTGTGGCCAGTATCTTTGTGGGATTCACAATAGAGGTTTGGATCTTGCCCTCTTTTGTTTTTCATCGGTGGTGGTGTTTTGAACTGGTAATCCTCAGTGCTGAGCACTTTCGCTGGTGTCTTGGTGAGAGGCGTGCACTGACTTTTGCGGTTTTCTTGTTTGGCTTCTTTTTTAGTTGTGAGCTTATTGATTGTCGCGCGGGCGTCGTCTGACGAATATGTGCTTGAACCTGAGTCTTTCTAGTTTTTCTTGAATTTCCTACCATTGTTTCCACTCATGTCCTGCGGGCGGTTCTGTGGTAGTGGTGGCCTGTTGGAACTTAGATTGCACTCCGTTTGGGCATAGACTTTGGCAACAGCCATCAATTTTCCCAACTTTTCGGCAGACCTTCAGTCCCTGACAAGACTTTTATCATATCATCACACCTCACCGCGTATTTAAACTGCGCGCGGATAAGTGTTCATGCACATCGCCAATTTCCAATACTTCTTTGTTGTACCTTGTTATGAAATCTTCTAAGCTTTCATCGTCACTCCTCCAGATGTTCATGACATCTGCTGAGTCTCGAATGGATCTTCGCTGTTGGCTGAAATGGACCAGAAATTTTTCTTTCACATCTACCCAGTATGTTAACTTTCCCACTGGTAAATTGTGAAACCACAGATGTGTTGTGCCTGTTAAAGTTTGGATAAACAAATGGCACCACATGGGTAGTGTCCACCCTTCGACTAATCCTGCGCTAGTGAACACGCGCAGGTGATCATCAGGATCTGATAATCCGTTGAACTTCCCAACATTTGAAGGTAGTTTCACCCGCTCAAGGGGAGCTAGTGCGATCTCTTTGACAAACTTTGAGTTTTCAGCAGCTTCTGCTGGTCGGTAAATCAGATTGTAATCGTACTCCGCTTCTGGATTGTAAACTGCGCAGATTTTTGGCTTGTAGTTTGCATGATCTCTCTGCAATCGACTAAAAATGCTTGCGTTATAGTCTTCATGATACGTCCTGTCATACTCATTGGTTTGGGTGTCCCGCTTCTGGTACGAATGCGGGCCCGACCGTGAATGAACTGACTGACGTTTCTGAGAATAATATTCATCACGGTGATCGTGTCTCCTAGATTCAGAGTGAGTGGATTCATACTTGGTGGTAGATCTGGAATAGACTTCCGTATCATCTACTGACATGTGCGACGGTGCATCGTAGTGCAACACTCGAGGTGCAGAGGGGGCTCGCTCCTGAGGTGCAGATCTATGTGATTGTGTTGCAGGTTGAGCAGCTTATGCAAAGAGCTATGCGTAAACTGCGTTTATTGCACCTTGAGATTTCACGTACCATGAGATCGGAGTTTCACCAGGGGGTAAAATTGAGCTGATCGGAAAATTAGGTTGTACTCCTGGTGTTACTGGATCATTTTCCTGATTAACGTTGTTCTGGACATCGTTAGCATCGGATGCTTCTTCCACAATTCCCTCGACACGAAAAGCATGAGAAAAATTGCTCCTCTTTTCTGGTCGAGGACCTTGTGGATGATGCGACGGAGCTTCTGCCATAGACAACTGGAAATGAGAGGAAATGAATCAAGCGAGAAGATGAAAATAGAAATTGGAGAATCGGTGGGCGCCAATGAAGAAAAAGTGATCAAGCTTGACTGGAATCAATTAGATAATGGGTTTAGTCTCTTCATAAAAAGGGTTAATCCTCTCGCTGATTCGGGGGGTTTGGCTGAATTCTTTCTCCGATGATCACTGCAAAACAGAAAGCAGTTAGACTCGCCACGGGGAGAATGGGGGTTCTCTCCATGACCACCCTCCGACGTGAGAATAAGTACAGTGATCTTGATGATGAAGAAGTAGTAAAAGAAGAAGTAGTAAAAGTGAAGTGAGAATAGCATGTGAGATCATACCTGCAATAGCTTATTTATAGCCGGCTTTTGGTGGGAATTTGGTATGACGGAGGAAGTAACGGAAAGCATTTTCCGTAAGCGGTTATTCTCTTTTCCGTCGATCATTAACGTCACATCCAATCACACGGATCATGAGTGTGATCGACGGCTATGGAGCTGCCACGTGGAAAGTGGCTTTGGGTAAACCCTTTTCCAAGTTGATGCCATCATCGTGATTTAGATGAGTGCTTAGGATTGTGCCACGTCATCTTTCAGTTGTAACTGAATGGTTGTGCACGATAAGCATTTAGAAAGTCTTCTAGAAGATCTACAGCTGTAAACCTTTATGTTTTTGCCACGTGTCTATTCTGTTATAACAGAAAAGATACTTTTGTTCAAGTCTTGATTTCGGGCGCGCGAAGATGTTTATGATTTTATCTTCAAGTCTAACTGTACCCTTACGCGAGCCCGCGCAAGGGTGTTAGTTGAATGTTTGTTTCACCTTTTCTCCGGCGCATGGTTATCGAAGACTGTTTTCTTCCCAAATCCTGTTTAGGACAGTTGCGCAGCCGCGCAGGGTCTCTGTTCCAGATGTTTTGGGGTAAGATTATGGTATGGTCCTATACGCCTGTGCAAGGTATTTGGGACCATACCCCTTAACCCATGTAGGGCGACCTTGGTGTTCCAATCTCCAACTAATCAACTCGCGGGATTAACAAAGGAAAGCTTTGTAAAACCGTGAGTACACTCGAACGGCTTTTTCCATTTTACACTTTTGGGTGCAATATGTTTACATTATCAAATTACACATTGACACTTATACTTTATGCAAACACAAACAATCCAATCATTCATGCTTAAATACGTAACACTTGATTTGTATTCTTGATGAGACCCTTAACAAGAAAGTTGAAGAGATAGCTTTGGAAAAGCAGAAGAAGCAATATACAAAAGAGGCAAAAGCTTCCAGTCTTATAAAGCAAGAACAAAAGGAGAATATTGGCACTTCACAAAGAAGGAAATCTATAACCGCTGATGCAACTACTAAAACTGTATCCTCTGCTAAACCTAAAACCACTGCTGAACCCAAAACCACTGAACCAAAATCCAAACCTCCACCACAACAACCACCACTCAAGAAGCAAAAGAAAGCTTCATCACCACCACCATCACCAACTCACCCAACAGATGGCGATATAATAAATGTATCAGGAGATGTTAGCCAAAGCACTGCTGATACACTAGTTGTTTCAGCAGCTGCTAACCAAACCTCTGCCATGATCATTTTCACCACACCGTCATCAACCCAACCACATCCAACACCACAAAGATTCCCTACGCATCCACCTTCACCACCAAAATGTCCACCATCACCAAAACTCAAGTTCACACGCAAGAGAAAAACTCATGTTGTGTTAGAAGATGATGAGGAGATTCAATCATCAATCCCCTTATCATCTGTCCCCATTCAAACCAAACCACGCTCATCATTTCCACTCAAAAAATCCACTTCATCCCTTCCACCTACTTCACAACCATCAATCATTCCCTTAGCGACTAAATATCCTTTGGAAGTGCACATTTATATGACAGTATAAATGAATTGTATAAACTTGCAAACGGTGTCTCGATTTATATGACAGTATCTATGTTACACCGCATATTCCTGCATATTCCATTAATGATTTCGTTGGCGGCAGCGATTCCGACGGCGATTGATTCCTGGTGATACCGTCGTATTGAAACACTCATTGAATCATCTATTCTTATAATCACGTTGCGCTAATTACGAACGGATTAAAATCCACAATGCTTATAAACATGTTGCCCTAATTACGAATGGATGAAGGATGTACGATCGATGATTATGTTCCTAATATAGATTATACGACTAATTTTGGATGAATTTTGGGAACAAACCTCGATTATATGACGAAATATGAAATATCTGCTGGTAAAATCTCAAATCTAAGATAAAATCTCAATCTAGATGGTTCGATATGGTGAACTGATGATGGTGAAGTGATGAAGTATTCGAATCAATGATGTAATCGATTGTAATCGACGAACTGTTGAGAATTGTTGAGAGAATCAGGTTGAGAAATGTTGAGAGATTTGGATGTAATCATATTTCCGAGAGTGGACGTGATAGTTTTTATTAAATGTAATTTAATTTGTGCTTGAAGTCCGATAGTAGAGGGAAGCAAGTAGGCGGTTATTTTAAAAGTTGTTCAGTATTTACAAAATTGTCCCCTTTTCACATTTGTTCTCGCAATAAGGGTGGTTCTCGCATGAACCCTACCCTATATATATATAGGGGAGGGTTTAAATAAGAATGCTAAATATCGCGAGAACCGTGAGAACGAATGAAAAAACCACCAGAACTTGGTCAAAAACAATTCAAATTCAAAATTCTTTTTACACTTATCATTATTGTTCGAATACAATGTTAGAAATTAAATTTACACGTTTAAATTTACGTGAATTCCTAAATAAAAAAAATTTACACATGTGTAAGTTTGTCATTTACACATGTGTAAATTTGTTATATTTACACATGCGTAAAAAATCTAGTAAGAGTGATTTTGAGAGGATAAATGAATTATTTGATGTTGTAAATTTTTTTTTGATGTTGTATTTTAATTACAATGAGGTTTGTATTAAAAACATTCGGTTTTGATTGGTTTTTTCATTCGTTCTCACGTTTCTCGCAATATTTAGCGTTCTCAATGTGACACCTGTGCCTCCACGGCCATCAAACAAATACTGTATCAATGAAATATTGTATTTCATACTTGGGATTTGTATAAATATGTGTATCCTTTGCACATATCAATTCTTGTTCGATTTCAAGATTTAAATCGCTTTCTGGAAGGTTATACGCGCACTGATGCGTAAATATAACCCGTTTAATGCAACGAACACTCTGGAATAGTGAAATAGGCTTAACATACCTTAAATAACCTTTACATAACTTATAAATAAGTTTTGAAGGCTTTGGTATGGCAAAATCGAGTTAAATCGCTTACAGGGACTAAAGTTGACAAACTGTGAAAGTATGCCAATTTGAACTGTAACGGACATTCTGGAACATGACCATAAGTTAAACACAGCTTAAATATCCTTTATATAGCTTAGAAATAGGCTTTGAGGGGTTCGGTGTGCTAAAATAAACTTTTGGCTCATTCAGGGACTAAAAGTGTCAAAAAGTGCATAAGTTTGCACTTTCGCGCATAACTTACGTTCTGAATACATCCGGCCATCCAAAAATTTATGTAAGCACTAAAATATTTTATTTTAGTGTTTGGCATAAGAAAAATCCATTTGTCACGCAATTTGGATCGTTTTCTGCGCTTATGCGCATTCCGTCGTAATTAAGCGAACATCGCGATCGTACGGCCAAACGAACCGACACCCGAGATATTTTTGAGCACATTTTAATTTCCCTATACTTTAACTTCATTTTAGAGCTTTGAAATGGGGTTAACGGGGCTTAAACGTGTCAAAAGTGCATCAAATAGCAAGTTTGGAGCTTTAGGGGCCTGTTCTGCCATTTTTGAAAGTATCAGACCTGCAAGGTCCTTGCGCACCGCAAGGTTCTAAGTCTTACGGTGCGCAAGTAGGGGTCAGATGCAGAAAATCATTTTAACTGCTGTTAACAGCCTTTCAACCCCCCAAAGGCCAATGCCACATGTCAATCTCTGGTGGTGGGGGCAAAATGAGTTACCATAACATTCCAACACATGTACGGATGAGATTCGGTCACGTTATTCGATAAACAATCCTAACGGTGGTCCATTTCCTATAAATACCCATCCATCCCCATTGCAAAACCCACTTGAAATCTGAGTTTTTCTCTAAGTGGTTGTGTTTATACACTCCCTACCTGAGATTACTTGGAAATCAAACTTGCGGGGACCCTTTGTAAGTGTTCTTTCATTCTTTTCATTCGTTTTAGCGTTAAAGTTAAACTTTGTTTGACTTTCTGCGTTGACCAGTTTATGGTCAATGCGAAGTTCATTTGAACTTCATAACGTGAGCGTGATCACGATGGTTATAGTCCCTAGTGACTATACCTACTGATTACCACGTTATCTAGGCTCAGTGACGAGTCGTAGTTTCGGCCAAAATGCGTGTTATTGCGTATTTTGTAACCAAACTACTTTTAGGTATCAAAACCGTTTGTTTTGATACCAAACCTGTTTTCTAAACTTAGTTAAGCATGTTTTAACATGCTTAGCTCGTCACTTTTATTTTAGTGCTTATATAGGGTCGTAAGGTAAGCGATCTAAACAATCGCTTATACTTTCGAGCCCGACCCGTTTGGTCGATCATTAGGATCCGACCAAACACATTAGGTGACCATAGTATATGGGGAATAACCTTCCGAGGTTATACCTTATGGTCACGGCGTTTAGTTAGTTGTATGATAGGTAGTTTATATGCCTTAGGTAAATGACCAAAATGCCCTTTTTACGCCAAAATTCATATTAAGCATATGTAACATAACTTTTGGTATCTAAACTGATTTGGTAACAATATTAGACATGTTAAGGCATATTTTACTTATCATAGGGCTAGTTAGGCGTTCCGAACGCGTTTTACGCGAACGACGCGTTAAAGTAGCGTAAGCTACCTAAACGGGTCGTAATGGGTCGTAAGCACTTAGGTTAGGTTTCATCTTAGTATGTAGACTTGTTAAACCATATTACATGAGTTCCCTTACTCATTTGGTTTACGAGCCTCATTCTATCCAATCCTCCGATTATAGGTCCGGTTTATTAATGTAGTTACCTATATTAGGTGCCGTTTGATATCCGTGATCTCTAGCATTGTTTGGTTGTTACTCAAGGACTACTAAGCAATCTCAAGTGAGTACATAGACCCCTCTTTTACTGTTTTCCAAACGTTTTGGGGTGAAACACATGTGCCTACTTGTTACTTTCATGCTTTCCTGCTTTCACATCATATACTTGCTATGTTCATTAGTACATTTATAGTACATGATTTCATTGTGTTTTATGCTATGTATGCCCATTGTGTGCGTACTTAGTACAATATTTTACATTACATTTTATACTCTGTATGCCCATTGTGTGCGTACTTAGTACATTATTTTACATTACATTTTATGCTATGTATGCCCATTGTGTGTGTACTTAGTACATTATTTTACATTACATTTTATGCTATGTATGCCCATTGTGTGCGTACTTAGTACATTATTTTACATTACATTTTATGCTATGTATGCCCATTGTGTGCGTACTTAGTACATTATTTATTCATCACATGCTTACATTTTGGTATGACATTTGGTTTGTTTAAATGGGACAATGTACATTCATTAACACCGATCATGCCGCTCGGTAGTAGGTAGTGGTACCATAGGACTTGACAAATCCCATTCCTGAAATCTCGGGTTTGTTTGGACGTAAGGAATGACCGAATCCGAATACATTTCTTTTGATAACCTTTACTAAAAGGGTTATCCGACTGTCGCAAGGCTTGGATGTATGAATTTTCACAATACCGCGTAGATGTTTATATCAGTATAGCATGCATTTATTACACAAAACATAACTTTGATTTAAACCATGTTTTACTTCAATACCTTGTTTTTGTGCATTTTACATATGGTTTAGTTGATATATTTCACTTACCATACATAAACATTTTGACATTTACATACACAATTCATGATTTACATTAGACATAGACATTAGACGTGGTTTTCACATAAACATTTTGACATTTGATTATACATAAACATTTTACTTTGGTGGTTTGGTTTGAGTAAGTGATTTAAGTAACGAGGCGTGTGTAATATGATACAAGCATGGTGGATACGCCGCTGGTACTTCCTATATATAAGTGTTTGTATGGTATTACATATCGTAGCGTTATTTGAATCATTTCAATTTGAGACATATAACATTTTATACAAATAACATACTTTTCACAAGACATTGTTTTACAAACAACTTATCTTATACAAACTCATTTTACTTGGTTATTCATTTAACCATACATTATTCTCTTATTTATACATATCATCTGAACTTATTGTTTTTCAAACGATTTACAAAACAAATCAATTTACAAGGTTCATGAATGACTTTTGCTAAACAACTTCTTTCTAAACTTACAAGTCATGAATCCTATTTTCACAAAACCTATGTATCTCACAGGCATTTTTATGCTGACGTACCTATTTTCACATGTGTTTCAGGATATGATGCATATGATTTATCAAGATACACTTAGGCGGACTTGGGCCTTAGTGACAATAAAAGATGCAAGACTAGTTATTTATGTTATGTTTCTTTGATTGTCAAGACATTGTAAGTCTTTTAATCAATAAAACAATATTTCAATTTCCATGTGTTATGAAACAATGATTCTGTTACAACACTCCCCGACATTTCCGCCACGTTTTGTTGTTTTACGTGGTCGGGGTGTGACACTCAAGATAACCCTCCCATATATATATGGGAAAGTGAATACGGTGCTGTTAGGTGTCTAAGCTTGCGCGGAAAACCAATCAAAACTGCGCCGTTTTGGTTAAAAATCTCTAAATATTTAAAATCATTTTCATACTTCAATCAAAATCGTCTTCAAATCACATCATGTTAACTAATTCTAAAACCTTTTCAGTTTTTATATGCAACCCTTCCATATTCATCGTTATTTTCAAAAGTATGCTATATTTATGATGATGATTTTTTACGATTTATTACTAGCATATAAATGAACACCTTTACAAAACTTGAGCTGAAGGTCTTATGAAATATCATAAGCACATCAAATCGAATGAATGAGCGCTTACATACAATTTCACAGAAGACCAATAAACCTATGCGACTATCATATCGTGTTTGCGAGTGTAATTATTGGGTGAATGTTTGTAAAACTGAATGTCTGAATCAAAAACACCCGATAATATTGCTGATTTGTTCATTGTTATACACGAATCTTATAGGGTGTTTGAATTGAAATGAAAAACGACTGTAAATATCAAATTTATATTAACTTCTTTTCCTGTTGAAATAAGTTTTTTTTTTGGTATAATTTACACCATAATAAACTTAGTTTTTATTGGCATTGACTCTTTGAAATGGAGTTGCAGAAAGAATTTTATTTGTTATATATCAACTTTTGAAAGACACGATGAAGATGGAAGGGTCGAGAAGTAGCTATACAAATTTGAAAAGCAACGAACAACATTAAAGTATGCGATTTTTAGGAATCTTCAATCAATATAGAAATGATTTTAAATAAATTAAATGATTTATAATCAAAACGACGTAGTTTAGATTTGTTTTCCGTGTAAGGTTAGACGTCTAACAGCACCGTATTCACTTTCCCCATATATATATATATATATATATATATAGGATAGGGATATGGTAAAAAGTGTCTAAAATGTGAGAAGGGTAAGAAGTGTTTTAAACCATTGGATATTTGATCTAATGGTTGATAATAGGCGGCAATCCTAAGTAGCGCCAAAATCAAGTTTTTCAACTTTTGTATTTAGTCAACTATTGTTTATTACTTTCCTTTTATCAAGGAGACAATCTCTCCCATTTTGGTGTATATCTCTGTGTATATATTGTGACTTTTGTATAATGAAACACAATCAATCTTTACATCTTTTCATGGTATCAGCCTAAGATCCAAAACCCTTTTCTCCTTCTGCTAGAAAAATCATGGCTGGTTCCTCTTCTTCTCCTTCTTCTGATTCGACATCCACCCCTCCTCTCCACACTCTCTTTCACCTAATCACCCTCAAACTCTCATCCACAAACTATCTATTCTGGAAAAATCAAGTGTACCCTCTTCTCTCATATCTCAGTCTTCTCAACCATGTTGATGGCACAGCCGCTGCACCTCCGGCCACCATCGCCGCCGACGGGAAAGAATCTCCCAACCCAGATTTCGTTCTTTGGCAAGAGGCAGACCATCGTGTCCTTCTGCTACTACAGTCCTCGTTCACCGAGGAAGCTATGGCGGAAACTATTGGTCTCACAACGGCTCGTCAAGTTTGGCAAGCTCTTGAAAGGGCGTATAGTCACAACTCTCTTGAGAGAATGCATACCCTTCGTGACTCTCTCCGCCAATTGCAGAAAGGTACCGCAACAGTCTCCGATTTCGGACGGAAATTCCGTTCGATGTGTGACCAACTCACAGCTATTGGCCATCCAGTCTCCGATGACGATAAACGTCATTGGTTTCTCTATGGTCTCGGTCCCTCGTTTGAAGTTTTTTCTACCGCTCAAAGAACCGTGAACCCGCCACCGTCTTTTCGCGATCTGCTTGCACATGCAGAGCATCATGAACTTTTTCTTCAAACACTGAACGGAAGTCAACCGCCCCAGGCTGCTTTCTCCGCCCACTCTCAAAAACCCAACACCAACACTAAAAATTACTCCGCTAATCGTGGTCGTTTTACATCCAACCGTGGTTCTCCGTCCAACCGTGGTCGCTTCACATCCTCTAAACGTCCGCCTCATTGCCAACTATGTAGAAAAGATGGGCACTATGCGAGTTCGTGTCCGGACTTAGCCACATATGCTCAACGGGTCGCTCCTCTAGATGCACATCTTGCACAAGCCTTTCAGGCTCAGTGCAACATCGCTCAAACTACGCCCGATTGGACTGCCGACTCCGGTGCCACAACCCATATGCTTCGCACTTCAGAAAGCCTAGATGATTCTTTTGCCGACTCTGGTAATACTTTTGTCACCTTCGGAAACGGTCAAAATTACCCGTTACCCGGATCGGGAAAACCAAAATTAATAATAATTTACCTTTAAAAAATGTGCTCGTTGTTCCCAATATCACAAAAAACCTGCTTTCCATAAGCAGGTTAACTAACGACTCACCCGTTGATGTTTTGTTCTCTAACGATTTTTTTCACATTCAGGATCGAAAAACCGGAGTGGTTCTCGCTAGAGGCACATGTGAAAATGGTTTTTATGTCCTCTCTCAAGGCCACAAGTCTCTTGTCGCGGCTCTTACCGCTTCTCATCTTCGTGCTTCGTTCAATAAGTGGCATAGTAGATTAGGACATGTCTCGTTTGAAACTGTTTCGTTATTGAATAAACTTGGTCATGTTTTTGTTACATCATTATTACCTAAACCCGGATTATGTTCATCATGTCAATTATCTAAAGCACATCGTTTGCCGTTTGTTGAAAATTCTAAACGATCTCAACATGTTTTAGACTTGATACATTGTGATCTTTGGGGACCCGCACCCATAGTATCTACAGACGGTTATTTATATTATGTTGCTTTTGTAGACGACCATTCAAGATTCACTTGGTTTTACCCTCTTAAAGCCAAGTCCGAATTCTACAACATACTCATTACGTTTTTAAATTTTGTTCAGAATCAGTTTTCATGCACCGTAAAAGTTTTTCAAAGTGACGGTGGAACAGAATTTACTAACAATCGGGTCCAACAACTTTTTCATCAACGGGGTATTCAACATCGGTTATCATGTCCACACACACCCCAACAAAATGGGCGTGCTGAACGAAAGCATCGTCACATAACCGAAACCGGGTTAGCTATGATGTTCAACGCACATGCACCCGCGAATTTTTGGCTTGATGCCTTTACTTCGGCCACATATATTATAAATCGTTTACCAACACCTCTTCTTGAAAATAAATCTCCATTTGAAACTTTATTTCATCAACCTCCGTCGTATTCTAACTTCAAAATTTTCGGTTGTCGTGTTTTCCCTTATCTTCGTGACTACACCAAACACAAACTTTTACCACGAAGTGCACCGTGTATCTTTATCGGTTATAGCCCAAAACACAAGGGTTATCGATGTTTAGACCCCACCACATCACGTGTCTACATTACCCGGCATGCCAAATTTGATGAAGACACGTTTCCTTTTACTGGAAATATTTCCACAGTAGATGAAACTCATTTACCACTCTCAAATTTTGAATATCAACTCCCATCTCCCACCATCGAACCATCTCCATCTCCTCCAAATCCACCAACATTGACCAACCCACACTCTAAATCTAGCCCAATACATTCTCATTCTTCTTGTCCCATTTGCCCATCCTTAATCAACCAAACTGTCCCTACCCCACTTGTCACCCCACCAAATATTACACCAACTCATGACCATTATACTCCTACCACACCTACTGACCAACACACAAATAACCCCACACCAACCGTACCTACACCACCTATTCCTCCCTCATCACTAAATTCCATGCCAACCTCAACTCACCCTTCTTCACCCATGCAACCTGCACCATCTTCTCATCCCATGCAAACACGTTCAAAAGCGGGAATTTTTAAACCAAGGCACTATGCGGACCTTGCTGAATTTTCTTCTAGCAATATTCACCATGCTCTCTTCACATCACAGGTTCCAAAAGGAATAAAAACGGCTCTAAAAAATCCAAAGTGGGTCACCGCAATGGATGAAGAACTAACGGCTCTTCGAAACAACGATACATAGGATCTTGTTCAGCGACCGGTTCACTCAAACGTCGTTGGTTCCAAATGGATATACCAGATCAAATACAAAGCCGATGGTACCCTTGACCGCTACAAAGCACGCTTAGTTGCTCAAGGGTTTACACAAATTCCCGGCCTTGACTTTTCCCACACATTTAGTCCGGTTGTTAAAGCCTCTACAATTCGGGTTGTTCTCAGTCTTGCTACTATCTACAAGTGGCCTCTACGTCAACTAGACGTAAATAATGCATTCTTAAACGGTCACCTTTCCGAAACCGTCTATATGGAACAACCACCGGGTTTTGTAAACTCGACCTTCCCGAATCATGTTTGCAAACTCAAAGAGCCCTATATGGTCTTAAACAAGCACCACGCGCTTGGTTCCAAAGACTAAGTGCTTTTCTTCTCAACATAGGCTTTATATGCAGTCGAGCTGACCCATCTCTTTTTGTCTACAAAACCGATACCTCTCTTGTCTATTTACTCGTCTATGTAGACGACATTATCATCACCGGAAATGACTCCAAAGTGATTAACAACTTCACGACAAGTCTACACAACGAATTCAAAATCAAAGATCTTGGCTCATTAAGTTATTTCCTAGGTCTTGGGGTCATCACCACTCCTTCCGGCCTATTTCTAAGTCAAGCAAAATATGCTTACGACATTCTCTCTCGAGCGGGCCTTCTAGACTCAAAGCCGGTTGCCACTCCACTTAACACATCCGACACATTCACCAACAACGGTACCGACTTCCATGATCCAACACTTTATCGTTCTTTAGTGGGTGCACTCCAATATCTTACTATCACCCGACCCGACCTCTCGTACGCCGTCAACCAAGCAAGCCAATTTCTTCAAAAACCCACCACTACACATTTCCAGCTCGTAAAAAGGATTCTGAGATATGTTAAAGGCACCTTATCCTTTGGTCTCTCATTCAACAAACCAACCAAAACAACCTTAGTGGGTTACTCGGATGTGGATTGGGCTCGATGCATAGAAACTAGACGCTCAACATATGGCTACTCTATTTATTTAGGTGGGAACTTGGTCTCGTGGAGTGCAAAGAAGCAACCAACTGTAGCACGATCAAGTTGTGAATCCGAATATCGTGCCATGGCTAACACGGCGGCCGAGATTATTTGGCTCACGCATCTTCTACGAGAGTTACACGCTCTTCCACCGGATCGTCCTACGCTTCTATGCGACAACAAGAGTGCTATCTTTTTAAGCCAAAATCCGGTGTCACATAAACGGGCCAAACACATTGACATAGACTACCACTTTGTTCGTGAATTAGTAGCCGCCGGACGTCTCCATACAAAATTTGTTCCTACCGCGCTTCAGGTAGCCGACATCTTTACAAAGAGCCTTCCACGACCACTCTTTGAACGCTTCCGCATGCTGCTTTGTGTCGGTCCGCTACCGTTTCGCTTGACGGGGGGTAATAGGCGGCAATCCTAAGTAGCGCCAAAATCAAGTTTTTCAACTTTTGTATTTAGTCAACTATTGTTTATTACTTTCCTTTTATCAAGGAGACAATCTCTCCCATTTTGGTGTATATCTCTGTGTATATATTGTGACTTTTGTATAATGAAACACAATCAATCTTTACATCTTTTCAGTTGAGATCAATAGGGTATAAAATGTAAATTGTGTTTTAATTAGAAGCACCTTATGTAAAATTGAAGGGCAATAGTGTCTTTTCCAATGTTTCAAATATGGTAACCGCCATCAATCTCCTAAAAACTAGCTATTCAAATTTAATTGCTAAATTATCTCGATCCTAAATTCTAAAAATAGAAATATATGTAACTGCTGCAAAGAAACGTATAACACTATACATCCATCATATAACACTATACATCTATCATATAACACTATATAACAATATATAACACTATACATCCATCATAGGCATGCTACCAGAAAAATATAACACTATATAACACTATGCATCCATCATATAACACTATATAACCAAAGAACACTATATAACACCATGTAACACTATTATAACACCATATAACACCAAGTAACACTATATAACACTATATAAAAAATATATAACACTATGCAGTTCTGAATGGTTGTTGCACTACAGAATTATATAACACTACACACATTCGTAGATTAATTCCTTAAATCGAATTCCTATAATAAAGGGTGGAAGTTATTTTGGGCAGTTATCTTTAAATCAATTAATTGAAAGAAAATAGAAAATTACTAATTCACCCTTTTGAATTAATTTAGATATAGGACACTTGTCATCACCATATTATTTCTTACCCTTCTCACACTTGGGGCACTTTTTACAGGATCATTTACCTATATATATATATATATATAGGGGACCGCTAGAATGAGAACCACCTCGAGTTGTAAGAACCGCGAGAACCACACCGTACGGGTCGAGGTGGACCAAATTTTTTTTTTCAAAAACGTAGGTGCATGTATTATAAACACATTCGTAAAAAAAAATTAAAAAAAAATGCCGTGTG
The DNA here is from genome assembly GCA_030545235.1 of Helianthus tuberosus. NCBI lineage: Eukaryota > Viridiplantae > Streptophyta > Magnoliopsida > Asterales > Asteraceae > Helianthus > Helianthus tuberosus. The sequence goes on along the minus strand of CM060360.1, from coordinate 63,901,900 downwards.
TGTAGTTTTTTACACCACAAGTTTGTGGTTTACGAGTTCCGTAAATTTACGGAACTCGTAAACAAACTTGTGGTGTAAAAAACTACACACACGGCATTTTTAAATTTTTTTTTTTTTTACGAATGTGTTTATAATACATGCATCTACGTTTTTGAAAAAAAAATTGGTCCACCTCGCCCCGGATCAAGTAGTTCTCGCGGTTCTTACAACTCGATGTGGTTCTCATTCTAGCGGCCCCCTATATATATATATATAGGGTCAGGATTTAGAGAAAACGGTAGAAAGCGTGAGAACGGTGAGAACGCTTATTGATCGTCCGATCAAAACAATCTATGGACTAAATTGGCGCGGTGGCATTTTCGTAAATAACATTAATTTTATTACGTGGACGCGCTTCATTAAGGGTAAAAAAGGTAAAACACCATTTCTCGCATAAAACGCCATTGAAAAATAAAACGCCAAATAAATACAAAACGCCAATTTTATCACTGCGTACTTTTTTCTGTGTTTTTATTTAAGCTCTCTGGCTACAAAAACGCCACAAAATTATGAAACGCCATAATATATAACGCCAAACGTTACATCCGAATAAATGGTAATTACATTTTTTTGTTATAAAAATAATATCCCGCCTAAACTACGCGCCAAAAAAAATTCTATAAATAGAAACGTCTCACCACCTTCCGTTTATCACGCCAAAAAAACACACAAAAAACACAGTGGTTGCTAAAAAAAATACAACTCAATGTAAAACGCCAAAAAATACAACGATGGCGAACATCTTTTCTTTGATACTCAGTAATGTTCTGCATGAAGTTTGGCTGAATGATTTGTTACGTGAGTGTAGTAAGATTTTGCTGCATGAGATGGACAAAATTGAAAAAAGAGGGACTGATGACACCCATATGTCATTCTGTCATCTTTGTTCTTGAAGAAGGTTTGGATGATAAGAAGAGACCTATACTAGTGTAAATGCTACTTTGGCCTTGATGATTATAATGAAGACGACGGGCAGATAGCAACCACCCACAAAGAGTTGATCTATATCTCCAATATCCACAAAGACACTTCAACACATGAACAAAGAAAATAAACGCCAAACCCAAAATAAACGCCAAACCAAAAACGCCATTTATTTGTCACAGTTCTTGTAGTTTCAAAAGAAAAAATAGACTGATGACACTGAAGATTTAAATCATAAATTGCTTCTACTTTGTTTTTTTTTTTAATTTTCTTTATCTGTTGTTTGTTTTGTAATTTCAGTTAATAAACAACAAAAGTATTTTAATACTATAATGAAAAATATAATAAAACGCCAAAATGAGCAAATGCTTGTAAAACGCCATCATTCCATATAAACGCCCCCAAAAAACTACCAAACAATAATAAAATTACTTTGAACAACTACTATTATATAAAAAAAAACGTGAAGCAATGTGCAAAGAATATAAAACAAAAAAAGTCCAATCGTTATCTAACCGCCATTGGAAAACAAAACGCCATAATTACAGCCCGTCAAGATTTGACGTGTTACACCATAAAAACAGTTGAGTCTGAAAACAAAACACGGTAAACTGCAAAAAACAGTAAAATGAAACGACAGAAAACAAAGCTAAGGTAGGGTCTGAAGAAGGTAAGATGTAGACAGCCTTAGTGAGACCCCCCGGGTCGATAGTAGCTTTGCATCAAGACTTGGACATAAGTCACATGACACTCAGCAACCGGGACAAAGGTCGATTAGTGCATGTATCCCCATGTCTTTCGACTGTCAACGCCACCCCATGATGCATGATTAATCGTCCATCGCTTTTGACGTTATTTTCACGAAATTACTAAATAACGTTAAAATTAGTGCAATTTCCCTTTTGCTTCCCGAGTGCCTACACACACACACACACACACACACACACACACACACACACACACACACATATATATATATATATATATATTATATGCGCACACCGCAAACGGGGCGTAAAAGTCTAACCAAGGTGTAAAAGTGCAATTTACTCTTTTATTTTCTAGGCAAAATTAAAAATAAGTTGTAGTACTTTTTATTTTCTATATTTTTAATCAATTATAATTTCACTTGCTTCTTAAATCCAATGTTTTAAAAACCGGTTTTTTAAGCATTCTGAGTTGAGCTAAAAAATGGTTTAACCAGTTGAACCGGGTTGTACCGAGTGGTTCAACCGGGTTAACTAATTAACTCTATAATACCAACATGAATCCCAACCAACAAGTTGCTGGAATGAATAAATGTCAGAAACATATTAAAAACTATACATTATAAATCACATTCGAAAAATATACCCCAAAATAGATTAAAACCTACACGTAAAATCTGGCAGAATCAAAATTTAATAGTGACACATGTTTTCACACATGTCAAGACCTCGCAACAATCATAATACACTATATACACGTGGAATCCTACTATATGTATACATGATTGCTAATAACTATTAAGTAATATTACATATACCAGTTCAAAAGAGTGAAACCAGTAGCAGCACAATGGCGTACCTGAAATATTGAATCAAACTGGAAGTCACGAAGTGATGAAGATGAAGGGATGGAAGTGATGAAGAGTTGAAGACAAAGGGATGAAATGATGAATGATGCATCGATTGCACTGTATAACAAGGAAGATTGATATGCGCTAGATTATGGAGTAAACTAATGGGCCTGATGAAATTGTAAAAAAATAACCCAAAGTTTACATTGGGCCGGTACCGGTTTACCGGTTAAAACCGGTATTTCACATTTTACCAGCGGTACGAATTGCATGCCATTTCCAGGTTTTACCAGGGTGTTTCTTACCTGCTAAGCATCCGGAATCTGGTATTACCGTTATAACAGGCCGGCACGAACCGGTTTTAAAACATTGCCTAAATCAGGTCAAAAAGGTATTAAAACCCCTTTCCCTGCAAAATTTCTCCTCGTTCTGTCGTCATCTGTGTGCAGAAAATGAAAACCTAAGGGGGAGTTTGGTTCGCGGAATTATTTGGAATTGGAATTTGTATAGGAATTAGAATTTGAAGGAATTGGATTTGGAGTTTAAAAATTCCAATTGGAATTGGAATCTCAATTCCATTTTTGTTGTGTTTGGTTGTCAAATGAATTGGAATCCATCACCCTGGCACCCACAACCACCAGTTCGGGCCGAAACGGTTCGGGTCAAAGCGTTTTGATTTGAAATGGTACTGGTCCAAACGGTTCGGGTCAAAAAGGTTCGCGTCGAAACTGTACGGGCGAAACGGTTCGTGTCGAAACGGTATCCGTCGAAACGGTTCGCGTCTAAACAGTTTGTGTCGAAACAGTTCGCGTCCAAATGAATTGATTTGAAATGGTACGGGTCGAAACCGTTCGTGTCGAAACGGTACAAGTAAAAACTGTTCGCGTCGAAACGGTACGGGTCGAAACGGTTCGGATCGAAACCAGTATGGGCCGAAACGGTTCGGATCGAAATGGTACGGGTTGAAATGGTGTGGGTTGAAACGGTTGAAGATTCCAATGAATTTACTTTAATTCCTTCACATATAGGAAGGATTTTGAATTTCTTTAGTTAAAGGAATTTGAAGGAATTCATGCCTAATTCCAATTCCAATTCCAATTCCATTGTCAACCAAACACATGAAGATTTGAATTGGGATTCCAATTCCATCAAATTCTGTGAACCAAACATCTTAATAGATGGAATTCAAATTCCAATTCCCTTAAATTCCATTGAATTCCTGCAAACCAAACGCCCCCTAAGAATATGAAGATGATGAGCAATCAACGCCAGCGGATAACCGATCAACCAAGAAAGCAACAATTTCTTTTTCCAGGTGAGATCATCAAAGAGATCCTCTCCACGTTAAATCAATCCTCCAATTCCGATTAGTCTCCAAACCATGGCTCTCGCTTATCTCCACTCCATCATTCACCAAACTCTACTTCACTCGCGCTACCGCTGCCCACCGCACAGCCTTATTCATCTCCGCGTATGATTTTTCCACTGGAAAACGACACTTTCTCCCTGCCCCCCATGACGGTGGACCCCTCACTCATCTCATGACACTCTACCAATGTTGTTTTACTGCTACAGTAGCCCAACATTTGAACGGGTTAGTATGTTTTTTTGCTTATCATACATGGTCTTCCGACGCTCAAGCTTTCGTTGTTAACCCAAGCACTCATAAGAGTTTTAAACTCCCGGCTCCGGGTTCTTCTATGATTTATTTATTTGGGTTCAATGAGTCTAGATACGAACATAAGATTTTATCCATCAGGAAACTTTTTAAACCTCCTGCTGTTGAGATTATGATTTTGTCTATGTCAAATTATTCATGGAGAAAGATTGATATGGAACCTCCTGCTGGTTTTAGTTGGGATGGTTATAACACCAAGGATGGTGTTTGTGTCAATAGTGTAGTATATCTAATGCTGGAACCGTATGATATTTTGGCGTTTGACTTTAGAACCGAGAAATTTTCTTTAATTAACACTCCTCAAGATGTTTTGGCCTATGCTGATGAGGTGGAAAATATTCCTTACATCATAAAAATCAATGGTTTTCTTGGAGTTTTATGTCATGATTTTGTGGAGGATATCAACGAAATGTATATCTGGATATTACAGAACTATGAAAATCGTATTTGGATCAAAGAAACCATTACATTCCCCGAGCCTTGGAGACGGTCAGGTTTCGCTTCCTCTGTAGATTCTATTAATACGGACGAGATTATCATTTCCTCAAGCAAGTTTTCCAAAAATGTGATGACTGTACCTGTCTATAACAGGAAGAGTAGATGTTTTAGATCATTACATTTCACTCCCGGCCATCAATTTCCGTTGTCAAGAGCATTGGTGTTTGATAAGATCGGGTGTTATGTTGAAAGCATGCTTCCTTTGTAGAGCAACATATGACAAGACTTGATGATCCAATACAAGTTCTTCCATGTGTTAATGCTAGTTCTTGTATCCTACTTTGCAATTCAGGTTTCACTTTCTTTGATGTATGTTTTTATGGAGATTTATGTTGTTAAATAGTGTTTTATTTACCAAACTTTTTAGATCTGGTGTTCCTAATCCTATTTTGCTACACAGTAAATCAAACCGCTTTGAATTGTGTTATGCTCTGGCAGGATTGTTATTAGGATACATATTGAAGACGTAAGGAAGTATCATACCATTATAATTAGGATATTAACATTCACCCTCAAATATACATTTTTTAGCACAAAACAATGGTTTGAAACCCATGATGACTTAACCTTTGAGTAAAGTCTTTGCCTTTTTCTATATGAATCAGTGTTGCATCTTGGTTTTTTGTCATTTGTGTTTTGGATGGGATAACATGGGAAACATGTGTCATAAGGAGACCGAATTACGTATGGGTAGTCATCTCACATTATTTTCTACTCTTTAGATTCACCAAATTCTTTTTTGGCTTAATCATGTCACTGTCCTAACTCCTGTCATCAATCCCTTTCTCTCTCTCGCCGCCCGGAATTCGTAAAGTCTGCTCGACGATGTATGCTTGAATCTGCATAGTGTGTGGGGTTTAATCGATCGGTTCATGGTAGCCATCTAGATCTAACCGTTCACCCTATTTGGGTTCTTGTTTCATCCATTCGCTGCTTTGGTTTTTTGTGGTTTTAGAAAAGGCTTCGCTGATGGAAAGGGAGGGGGACTATGATAATGGTGGTCCATGGTCGAATGTGCAATACCGGAAGAATCGTAAAAGTAGAGGGGATGGTATCGAATGGACGTTTCTAGTTCAGAATATCTCGGACCGTGTTACAAGGAATGTTCTATGGCGGACTTTTCAGCCGTTTGGCTTCATCTCTGACGCGTATGTGGCTCGGAAGCGGGATGCTAGAGGAAGGTGTTTTGGCTTTGTCCGTTATGTGGGTCTGGTAGACATGAATGAGACTTTAGCGAAACTAAATATGATAAAGATGTTTGACATGAAGGTTTCTGTTTCATTAGCCAAGTATGATAAGGATCATAAGAGGATTAACTATGCTTCGGATTTTATAGGTAGAAGTGTTTGGAGACCTAAGGGCAGTTATCAGGATTATAATAAGCATTCTGATGCGGAGAAACAATCATCCGATTTTGGCCAGTCTTGCCCGTCTTTTGTTCAAGAGGGGAGATCTTATGCTGATTTGCTTAAGGGGAATAAGGAGGTGCAGGGCCATGGCGCAAAAGTTGTTAATGTGGAGGGGAAGGGCTCTTTGTACCCTCTACATTGTATTGGCAGGTCTGTTATCGGCCACACTAAGGAGGTCATAACTGTTAATAAAGTCAGATTGTTATTAGAAGAAGTGGTCCTAACAGATGTTGGTCTGTCATACGTTGGTGGTTTGACTTATTTGCTAACCTTCAATGACAAGGCTTCAGCCACTGGTTGCATGGAGTTGCATGCTAACTTCTTTTATAGCATTTTTTCTAAGTTTTACCTTTGGAATGGTGAGGATATCCCGTATAACCGGATAGTAACACTGAATATTTTCGGGGTGCCGTTTATCATCCGAGATAACACATTGTTTGACAAGATTGGTGGATTGTTTGGAAGTGTGATTAAACAGTCATCTTTTTCATGGCAAGATGAGGATAACTCATTGGGGTCTGTTATGGTTCTAACTACGCAAAAATCCAGGATTGAGGAGGCCGTGGTAATCAAGTGGAATGAAAAAAGTATCATTGTTTGGGCTTCAGAATCGGTGGAGCAGTATTTGCAGAAACTGGACAATGGTTCTGTAATGGATGATAGTGAATATGAGTCAGACACGGACTCGGATTTGGATGAGGATCTTGAAGATGTTGAGGATTTCGAGGAGGGCGAGATCTGGCCGAATGTGCCCTCTGATGGGGATGTTCAGGCCAGTGAGCAGAATCCGGCAACGGAGGTTGGTGCTTCGGATGCAGCTCCATTGGAATTTGAATCGGCTCCGGGAGGTAATGAGTCTCCGGTAGGTTAAGAGGTCCCTAATCCTAAAGCTTGCATGGGAAATCAAAATGTGCATGGGGATATGGACGAGTCGGCGCGTAAGACAGGTAATAATGAGGTGGTGTTGGATAAAGTAAATAACGCACAGTCAAATAATGATAGGGGTAATGGGCCCATTGGTTTGGAATCTGATGAGGTGTTTGGGCAACCCAACTTATCTTCTAGTGTTGATGGCCCAATCCCATTAAATAATCTGGGTAAAAGAAATAGAGATGCACGAAGCCCACCCTCTTTGGGTTCGACTCAAGGGCCCACTCAAATATCCTTTAGTCAACCGAATAGGTTGAATTCGGTTTCTTTGGACCTGAATACACCTGTGGGGGTTTTATCTGGAGCGGAGGGGAATAATCTAGAAAATCCAGATGCTTCTACTGATGTATCTGGTAATCGAATGGATGGTGATGCAATTGATGACGAAGCTCAATCCCCAGGGTATTATGGTGTCCAGGTAAGTCACGATCCTCAGAATATCTTGAGGGTTCGAGTCCAAGCATTATTAGGTATCAACCTAAATGGTTTCGTGTCGGATACTGAAAAGCTTATCGCGGAGGAAGGTGTCGCAAATGTTTCCCGATGAATTGCTTGTCTGTAAATTTAAGGGGGGTTCGGAACCATCGAAAGTCAGATTGGATCAAAGGGTTAAAAAATAGCTATGGGATTCACTTTCTTGCCATTCAGGAGACGAAATTAGAAGAATCTTCGTCATTCATGTTCAATCAATTTTGGGGCCGAGCTGAATTTAAGGTTGCTGTGGTGGATTCGCATGGAAGGTCTGGGGGTCTTGCTTGTCTGTGGTGCCCTACGGTCTTCAGGTGTGTTGATATTTTCCATAATAGAAATTTTATCATTGTCTCGGGTTTCTTGGTTCAGTCGGGGTGTAGAATGAATTTAATAAATGTTTATGCTCCTAATGATGTTCTTAGTAGGCGAGTGGTTTGGTCGGAGATTTTGGGTTTTAGGAACTCACTACAGGGGTTATGGATCATGATGGGTGATTTTAATGATGTACGGGATACTAGTGAGCATATGAATTCTGATTTCGTTGTAGCTAATGCTGAGGCTTTTAGTCAATTTATCTTATCAGCCGGGTTGGTGGAGTATAATATGGGTGGTGGAAATTTCACTTATATATCGGATAATGGTAAAAAGCTGAGTAAACTGGATCGGTTTTTGGTGTGCTTGGGTTTTAGGGAGAGATGGCCAAATGCAACTGTGATTGCGTTGGCTAGGGAAGCGTCCGATCATCGGCCCATTATTCTTTCTACGGTTCAGTCTGATTTTGGCCACATTCCATTTAGATTTTTTAATTCATGGTTCGAGTATACTGGGTTTCTTGAGTATGTTCTACAAAAGTGTGGTGAGTTTAACTTCTCGGGGCCAGCGGATCTAGCTGTTTCAATTAAATTGAGGTGGTTAAAAAATATTATTAAGTCATGGCTGAAAGTTGAGAAGAAAAATATGGAGGGGATCTATGGGGGAAAAAAGAGGAGGCTTGAAATCATTGAAAACATAGCGGAGGAAAAAATGTTATTGGATGATGAATTGGCTGAAAGAATGGAGTGCCGAAACTATGTAGCCGAATTTGACAGGATGAAACAGTTGGATTTACGCCAAAAGTCTAGGTCTCGATGTTGATGGAGATGAGAATTCTGGATTTTTTCATCATATTATTAATTCTAATATAAGTACTAATAGGATGAATGGCTTGATGATTGATGGTGCGTGGATAACGAATCCTTTGTCCATAAAGGAGTCCTTGTATGAGTTCTTTCAACGCCAGTTTTCGGAGCCAATGTCAGATAGGCCAGAGTTGGTATGTCCTGGATTAGCTACAATTTCAGATTCTGATGATGTCATGTTGGAAAATCCGTTCACACTGGAGGAAATAAAGGCTGCCGTTTGGGAGTGTGAGGGAGATCGAGCTCCAGGGCAGGATGGGTTTAACTTTAAGTTCATTAAAAGGTGTTGGGTGGGTTTCCGAGATGATATGGTTAGATTATTCAATAAATTCTATGAGGAGGGCTCAATTAATAAATGTTGTACATCATCCTTTATTGCATTGATTCCAAAAGTTAAAGATCCTGTCGGCCCAACAGATTTCCGGCCGATTAGCTTGATTGGTGTAATTAATAAGGTCATATCAAAAGTGCTTGTTAACCCTCTGAAAAAGGTGTTGGGGAACCTGATTTCTGAACAACAGTCGGCTTTTCTTGCTGGTAGAAATATTATAGAAGGCCCACTTGTCCTTAATGAAGTTCTGAGCTGGTTGAGAAAGAATAAGCGGAAAGGGATGTTTTTTAAAGTGGACTTTAATAAGGCATATGATTCTGTTAATTGGTCCTTCCTTGATTCGGTTATGGCTCAGATGAGGTTTCCGAGTAAATGGAGGTCATGGGTTATGGCGACCTTGTATTCTGCTAGAGCTTCTGTTCTACTCAATGGATCACCAACTAGGGAGTTTGATTGCTCCCGTGGACTCAGACAGGGTGACCCGCTATCGCCCTTTCTATTTGTAATGGTTATGGAAGCTTTGACGTGTATTATGAAAAAGGCCGTATCGTCTAATTTGTTTAGAGATATTGAATTATCCGCTGGTGGACCGTTACTGTCTCATCTAATTTATGCAGATGACGTGATGTTTTTGGGTGAGTGGTCTTCGGTAAATATTAATAATCTGAGACGGTTACTAAGGTGCTTTTACCTGGTTTCTGGGCTTAAAGTGAATCTAGCAAAGTGTAGCATCTATGGAATTGGGATTAGTGACATCGAAGTTCAACAAATGGCAAGCGGGTTGCGTTGTAAGCAAGGTACATTCCCCTTTTCGCATCTTGGTTTACTAGTTGGGGCCAATATGAATTTAGCCTGGAATTGGAAGTCGGTGTTGGAAGTTTTCAAGAATCGGCTTTCTCTTTGGAAAGCTAAAACACTCTCATATGGGGGTAGGATTACATTGATAAAGTCGGTGCTCAATTCTTTACCAACATACTACTTGTCTCTATTTAAAGCACCGATTAAAGTTTTGGATGCTTTGGATAGAATGAGGAGAGTTTTCTTTTGGAGTGGGTCGGAGGAGAAAACAAAAATGAATTGGGTAGCTTGGGAAAAAGCAATTGCTCCGATTGAATATGGTGCGTTGGGATTTGGTTCGATTAGAGACGCCAACCTAGCCATGTTGGCTAAGTGGTGGTGGAGGTTTAAAACCGAAAAAATAGTTTGTGGCGGCGGGTAATTTGGGCTATTCATCACAATAATAGGGCTTGGAATGATATTCCGGCAAAAGATCATTAGCTGGACCATGGAAAAACATAATGAGTATTCAACAGCCTCTTCTTATTGCGGATATCGATTTGCGGTGTGCCGCTTATGCGACTTTGGTTAATGGTAAGAGCATTCAGTTCTAGTTAGATATTTGGGCTGACACAACACCTTTTTATTTGAAATTCCCGGACTTATTCAAAGTTGAAAGGCATAAAGATTGCTTGGTAGAGGATAGATTGGGTTTTGGTGTATATGGACCGATGTTTCATTGGGCCTGGGCTCGGCCGCAACTTGGGGAGAGCGAACAAGGACAATTACAGCAGCTGGAACAATTGGTTAGTGGGCTGAATTTGGGTTCGGGTAAGGATCTTTGGACCTGGAAGTACGATTCAAACGGCACTTTCAATGTTGCTAGAATTAAAAGGAGTTTAAGCACGGTAAATCGAGTAAGTCCGGTTCGGGTTTTTGAGTGGAATAATTGGGTTCCGAAGAAGGTCGCTATCGTGGCTTGGAGAGCAGAAATGGATAGATTACCGACGAAGTGTGCTTTGGCACGCCGGAATATTTCGGTACAAAACAATATGTGTGTACTATGTGGTGACGGTGCCGAAACTTGTGAACACATATTTGTAACATGTCAGTTTGCCCAAGTAGTTTGGCAAAATATAGCGGATTGGTGTAATCTCCCACCGATATTTGCGTTCGACATCAATGACTTGCTTAGCTTACACGAGTCAAGTTCGCGAGCGAGGAAGAAGAGAAAAGTTTTACATGTAGTAATTCTGGTGACTTTCTGGAGCTTGTGGAAATTAAGAAACGAGACGGTCTTCAAACAAGTGGGTCCAAATACTACGAAGATCTTAGACGAGATAAAAGCAATGGCGTACCTTGGGGTTAGGAATCGGTCAAAGATGATGTCATTAACGTGGGAGAATTGGAGTCGCTTTGAAATTCTTGGCTAGTTATGTGTAATTATATGTAATTTCCTTTTTATTGGTGTCGAGAACTATTGTAAGTTTGGCGGGTAGCATCTTGCTACAATTAATAAAATTTCTGTCGGCCGTTCAAAAAGAAAAAAAAAAGATTCACCAAATTTTCTCTCTTATTTCATTTTCCATGGTTTTTAGGGAATTTCTTAAATTTTACGTTTTGCTGATTAATGGTTTAGGTCCAGTTTTGACCCTATCGTTTAGTTCAGTGAAATTACTTGGGATCATAGGAGTGTTAATGCTGAAGATTAGCATAGCTATTGGAGAAATTAGGTTGGACCATACCTTTGAGATTAGGATATTAATATCCACCCTGAATTTTACATTTTTCTAGTTCTTATCAGAGGTATGGAGACCCTGTCCAAGTCATGCTGTAACACCTTTTCTCGTTTCACCGTTGTGTCTTTGAGTCTGTTTATTTAATGGGTTATTCACTTTGAAGATATATAAACTTTGACGCCATGAATGTTATTCGTTTTGAAGATATAAATTGGAGTGTTGGCGGGGCATTTATATAGAACAAAACGAAAGGGACCACACATTGTAAAGCTAATTAATTCTCAGTCGTGCTGTGATTCGACAATTATATTTTATGTTCATATCTCATACAATAAATTTCGAGTAAAATGCACGGATAGTCCTTGTGGTTTGGTGAAATTTCACCTTTAGTCCCCAACTTTTCAAAATTACACTCTTAGTCCCTATGGTTTGACAAGTTGTTACTCGGATAGTCCCCAAAGCGGATGGAGGTTAGTTTTTCTGGTTAAGTGGGTGTGAAATGACAATGACTATCCGAGTAATAACTTGCCAAACCACATGGACTATCTGAGTAACAACTTGTCAAACCACAGGGACTATCCGAGTAACCTTCATCCGCTTTGGGGACTATCCGAGTAACAACTTGTCATACCACAGGGACTAAGAGTGTAATTTTGAAAAGTTTGGGACTAAAGGTGAAATTTCACCAAACCACAGGGACTATCCGTGCATTTTACTCATAAATTTCCCTTCACTACTTTTCACTACTATACAATTATGGTTGATAATTGAAGTAAAAAGTAGTGCCTCAGATCTGTCTAGATATAGAGCTTTAGAAGTCCTAGTGTTTATGGGTGACGGTACCTGCCACTAGTGACGGAAGTGATCCGTTTTACCATTTAAGGTAGGTGGTTTAACGAAGAAATTCGAAGAACTCACCTACAACAGGCACATTGGATCACTTCGTGTTATCGGATTTCCCCGTCCACGGCCTCTACCGGTCCTCCTATGCCGCCAAATTGTTCAAAAACAAAGACGAATTGGAGACCGAGCTTTGTGGAGGAATTGGAGAACGAGCTTTGTGAATCACATTGTGTTATCGCTTAAAAATATCTTGTTTAGTCCGTAAATTTTTGTTGGTTTATTTTGGTTTGTTTTTTATTTGTTTTAATTGTTGTATATAAAGGTAAATAAAAAGTTGTCTGTTTTTTTTTTTTTTTTGTATTAGTTATAAATTTGACATTTCTATCCATATCTCCATCTATATATTTAAAATTTGGTCATTAGTATACAACTACACAAATAATCAGAAGAGATGGGTGGTGGTGAATTTGGACCATCGAGTGATAGACCAGCGGCTGGTCGCAACCCTCCACCAAAAACCCAAGAATCGTGCTAAACCCCTCCACCAGGCTACCGTGCACCGCCACCAGGCTACCAGGCGCCGCCGGCTGCTTACCAAACACCGGTTATTAGACATCGACACTCACCCCGTTTAATTCCTAAGTTATTCAACCCGGCGCCTCGGAATACTTATGATGAGTGGGACGATATCACCGATGAAGAAGCAAGCTTTGCTTACGACTGCGCCTTGGCAGAACTCCAGTTCTCCTGTTTGCGAGTTGGTGGTAGTCAGTCAAACTACATGGATTGTGGGGATGCCAAGAAAAGTGACCAGCGTTAGGCTTGGTTAATTATTATTATGTTTATGTTTTTAATTCGTTTAAGCTGTATACTATATAAATATTATGTCTAAATTAAATTTTGTAATAGGTGCTACTACATATTTAATGGTAAAATGTTAATATGTTATTAAAGAAATCCATATTTTAGGTGAAATTAATTTGTTATAAAAGAGAAATGAAAAAAATATATATATAATTTAGTAATTTGTTATCACTACACATAAATATATATATTTGAATGTTCAAAAAAAACAAGGCTCTATTTTCAAATTTTTTAATGGTAAAATGTTAATATGTTATTAAAGAAATCCATATTTTAGGTGAAATTAATTTGTTATAAAAGAGAAATGAAAAACAAATTTTATATATAATTTAGTAATCTGTTATCATTACACCCCCCCCCCCCTATTATTACCATTTACTCATAGTTTTTTTATAAATTGGTAATTATACTATTAAAAAAAGTAAGCAAAATGTATATTTAGACTAACTTATTTAGGGATGACCATTTGGTAGTGGGTACTGGTACTGAACCGGTACCGGTACCGAATATTTTCGTACCGTATATTTAGTGATTTTATTATTTTTATAGTATTAATTAAATTATAAACGAATTATTAGATAAAGAACACAAACTAAAAGGATAATGAAAGTAAATTAAAAATTCCACATTAAACTACGTTAGGACGTGGTAAACAACGACAGAAATACAAATTATCTGCCATGAGCCTTCTATATGACTTCATTTTTTTATTGATGTCACCGGTGAGATTTATGGGTTTATCTGTAACGAGATGCTCCATCAGCATATACACAGCTTCGTTTCCAGACAAGGAGTAGTTTGACATCACATAGTCATCATTCATTTCGAATGAAATGATTTTTTTGGGTTTTCCAGTCGTTTTCCAATAGCGTATATTAACTAATAATGCCCCTAAATATACGCATATTTTTGTCAGCCTAGGGATGACAATCTATTTGTATTTTTCGCCTGAACAGATGTCTTGACCGGGGAACATTACCAGCTGTTGGGTTGCCAGCTCAAGACGTAGCAGTAGCCACTCCTTATTTTCTAGCGGGATCAGGAAAAAAAACATAAACAATGTCAAAAAAGGAAGGAACGGGCTTAATTTACCGTAACAGTAAGTAGCCACGTTTTTCGGAACCGATTCCAATAAACACTCATAAAACTTTGGTGGTAGTATTGTCCAACGTAGATTTAACAAGGGATCTTTTTGAAGCTTTCTACTTCTCCAATTCATCAGTCTTCCAACCTAGGCTTCGATATGCTGTAAAAATTGTAGTGTTAGTAACATATTTTAACAAATTATAGTTTACGTAAAATTGTTGATATAATTTACTGTGTCGTTGAGATAGCCGTTGAAACGAAATCCCAATAAAGTTCCCCAAAAGTTTTTGTCAAGCTGTACGGATCTATTAAAAACAGCTGAATAAGAGAACGGCGCATCGCCTCTGTTGTAGAATTCAAGCACATCTTTCGACCAATTTTCTATTTCATCATCTGGTATCACCCATCTACCACGGTTGTGCTGATGTAGGCTATGTCTATTATGTAGACAGTCTCCTCTCCGATTTTTGGGGGGGTTGGATGATGTTTCGCTTTCTGTTGCATTAACCGGCTTCCTCCATCGATTAAGGATCCAACTTGATGATTTTTTAGCCGGTTGAGAGCAGTATTCTTCACCCGCTAAGTCTTTTCCCCGCCGTTCAGACATGCTTTACTAAGAGTACGTTTTATTAATTTAGGGAACCACAGATTTTTTAAGTTTTTTTACACTTCTAAAAAAAGTTACTTATATAAAAAAAATTTGCATTAAAAAATTAAAAAGAAAACTTAATTGAGATTGGACGTTCCCAACGCATCCCATGCGTCTCTGACTCCTAGAATAATGGGCCAGACTCCTAAATTAATGTGACCCTTTAAAACCTTATGGCAGACGCATCCCATGTGGCTTAGCATTCTATGAGGAGTCCATAGGCGCTTCCGGGGGTTAGACGTCTCCCATTGCAGGGACCACCACATGTGGTGGTTTCACTGTTCCTTTCGACGCTTCCGAAGCGGGTAACAGGGACCACCTGTGACAGAGCTCTGACCCATCTTTCTTCATAAACTAACACGATCCGACCCGATTCGTTTTTCTTAAGACTATCCCCATTAGTGACCTTTGTGTAGTTTGGTTGCCACTTGTTAAAATATTATTAGTTGTACTAAAGTTAAAAAATGAAAATAG
Organism: Helianthus tuberosus; assembly: GCA_030545235.1. Taxonomy (NCBI): domain Eukaryota; kingdom Viridiplantae; phylum Streptophyta; class Magnoliopsida; order Asterales; family Asteraceae; genus Helianthus; species Helianthus tuberosus. Next base: position 63,886,452 of record CM060360.1, on the reverse strand, counting down.
AAAATGAAACCAATGACCAGGTTGTTAGAGCAACCTAGGTCATGATCCAAAACCATATCCACTTGTCCAAACATGATTGGTGCACCTTTTTTTATTAACTACTAATTCATCCCATCAATTTAATTACTTAAATAACTTTTTATAATTAATCTTATAAGAAAAACTAAATACACAGTATTTCTTAAAATAATTTTGTGAACAACCCTATATAAATTGTATTAAAAACAGATTTTGTTAAAAAAAACACATTTTTAATATAAAATAAATATTTATTTATAAAAGTTGGTTTAGGTTGGGTTGTCAATGGGTATGAAAGGTTGGGTTGTGTAAATGGAAGAAAGAGAAATTAGTTTATTAATTAAGGTTAGGTTGAGTTGGGTTATGAATGTGGATGGTCTAAGGATTCAGTTACTCTCCGACCCGACCCGATCCGACCCGTTTTTGTAACGAAAACACGCACAATGAATCAGAATTACTATTACTGGGAGGATGACCCAGTCCCAAACTTTAACATTGAATTCATGGTAGAAGAGACGGCTGCAATGCGTGACAACACTGAATCCCAAACTTTAACATTGAATTCACGGTAGAAGAGACGGCTGCAATGCTGGACAACACTGTTCTGACTACCACTAAACTGGTAATTCTTTAATTTTAATTATTTTTACTACTGTTATTGTTTTTTTACTTTTTGTTGTAGTGTTTACAATTCATTATCCCACTAATGTAGGCTAAGGCTCCTAGAATTAGAGTTAGAGCAGCTTGGACAGTTCTAGATAAAATCAAGAAGAAAATGACAAGTAATTTAGAACATAGGCTGAGGCAGACAGTCTTTGGTCACTATTTGGATCTTGAGTCTGTGATTTGTGAAAGCCCACTTTTGCTCTGTGTTGCACGAGATCAGGTTGCCACTGCTAATCCTAGCGATGGAATAACTTACGTGCTCGGGAATGATTTTCTTCATTTTACCTCCATTCAGTTTTGTCTTATCACCGGGTTTTAGATTTGGACCGTTTACAAATACGATATCTAATGGATCACCTAATTCGTTTAGATCAAGAATTTTCCCGGGGATACGCGATGTAAAACAACGTCAAGTAGAAGATGCTTTTGATTCAGACTGGGCACAATACAATGAGCACGATTGTCTTCGTCTCTATCTGTTGATGTTACTAGAGTTAGGTTTTAAAGGTACCCAATGCTTCGAAACCATTGACAAAATGGTTATAAATCTGGTTGATGATTTACAAGCATGGAACAACTTTCCGTGGGATAGATCTTTGGCAGAGCACATATTTGCATGTATATGATTTGAGTTGTCGACACCAACAGGGTAACACCGGGTTCTCGTTGCCTGGTTGCGTGTGGCCGTTCAAGGTACAAGTTTTATTTAATCTGATGCAATACATAGCAACCCCTTAATTAAAATAACTTTATGTATATGTGTAGATGTGGATTTATGAAGTGTTTCTTGGTTGGGGGGGCCTGGAAAAAGGGTTACAACTGCTACCGTTGAACGCATTTTTGAATCGGCACAAAAGGTAATTGTTCTACTTTGTTATTTTATTCTCAGTTATATTGTATTAGAATAAATTGATTGATAAAAGTTTTCATTATTCAATTGTTAGAATGAACATTACCGTCCGATTCAATCCATATTGCCCACTAGTGAGGAGATGTAGACTGAGTGGTACATATCTAGTTTGCAACTTTTAGAAAGTATTCGTATAGCAAGCCAGATACCCCCTAACATGCAACCCAATGATGATACGATGCACACCAGTGGTTTTAAACCAAATGATGGGTTGGTGATGGGTTTGAAGGTTATGCATCGTCGTTCCCCATGGGCACCCAACAAGCAAGAAAAAAAAAGTCTGCAATTCATGATGGAGGAAATTTTTCAAATGCGGATGAATTAGAATCGTCTCTTGTGGAAAAATTTAAATCATTATTGGACGAGAACAATGAGAAGCTAACTCAGCTAATTGAGGCAAAGGTGAGGGTGAAATTAAATAAATGTGTTTTCTGTAATAGGGGTGCCATAATTTAATATGTTTATTTGTTATGCAGCTAATGAATCTAAATGTTGATCATGGTAGCGTTCATTCAGTCGGAAAGGAAATGTTGTATTGCAAGGATTTAGGCAATTCAATTACGTCAAAATAATAATATCTACTAATGGTCCTTATCACTTAAACTTATGTATGTAGCCAGAAGTCGACTCGTTTGTGAACTTCAATGATGTTGGTGCTTATCATGTGGCAACAGACAACTTGCAACCGTGTGCCGATCTTGTATGTTATATTACAAAACGCTTAGTCGATGATGCCCCGACAACAGCATTGTGGCGATCAGAGAGGTTACTAAAGACGGGTCCGTCTATGCTATCACCTTTTGTTGTGTTGAAGAAGGTGTCAAAGAGAAACAAGAACAAAGAAGATAGTACGTGTACGGATAGACAGATGAAAAACATCCGAGATTGGATTATCAACGAATGTTCTCTGGTAACCGATACGGATGCAAGGCTGCGGAAGCTTGGAAAAACGATGGCTGGTGAAGTTGGCCTAAAATTTTGGTCTTTGTTGCTAGGTGACGACGGGTCCGGTTGGTTAAGTGATGATGTAAGGAAATTATGAATATTCATGCTTCCAAATTTATTTTATTTTCAAAACTGTTATTTTGATAAATTATCAAAACAACATTTATACGGTTGGATGATTAAGATGTATGAGTAGAGGAACCAAAGTGACCGTTGGAGCATTCTACCACCCTATTTTCAAATGACCATAGTTGAGTGTGATGCGATCCGAAGGTTGGAGTGTTATTTCAATGGGTCTGTGATTCCTATTCCACCAATTTCCGAAGTTGACGAGGTAAGTTATGTTTTAATGCCGAAATGTTTATATATATTATATTCAAAAAATTAACTTTTTAATGCATGGATAGGTTTTTGTTCCGTTGAATATTAGAAACGTGCATTGGATTTTTGGGGTGTTCCACCTTCGCAATCAAACTCTTACAATTTATGACAGGTTTGTCATATCGTATATATGCCACTGTACATTGAATCCCTTTCTTAGCAATAATTATCATTATCTTACATATGCCTATGTGTGTAGTCTATTGGAAAGTGGAACCATGGTGAAAGATAGAACATAAGTAATTTGCCACATCAATTTTGCCTTCGACATATGGCTACGCATCAACGGATACTATGCAGACGATGAGCCATTAAAGATGTCATTGCCGTTCAAAGTCCTTTACCCCAACGAAGTCCCTCAACAATCAGGGAGTTTAGGAGATTGTGGTGTATGGGTTTGCATTTTCATGGAAAGGTTGATCAACAAGCAACCCGTATATCGAGAAGAAAACACCGCTACGGCTGCTTACCAACTGAGGCAAAGGTTGGCAATAATGTTCTACGATAGTCTTTTACCCGAAAACTTTGATCTCGTTAGTACGTTCCAGTCATTTGAAAATGACGTTGATGAACAAGTTGTATAACAGTGAACAACATGACACTTTAGTTTTTATATATTATTGTGGGTTATGGTATTAAATGTTTATTATGATAAAAGGTTTTATCACATTGAACATTTGCATTCATACCATAGCTATACGGGTTGGCAGAAGTAGGTAGCATTGGGCTGGCACAATTCTGATTCGGGTTAATGACAAGGGTATGGAGCAACAGGTTTTTGGGGTCCATTTTAATGCACGTTTTTGGTGCTTAAAAATGAATAGAACTTTTTAATAAAGTATTAGATACTACTATAACAAAAAACATCCACTTCATACATATCTTAAATCTTGCATGTTTCCTTCCAGAAGTAGGTGGCATTGGGCTGGCCCGGTACTGATTCGGGTTAATGACAAGGGGGTGGAGCAACAGGTTTTTGGGGCCCATTTTAATGAACGTTTTTGGTGCTTAAAAATGAACAGAATTTTTTAATAAATTAGTAGATATTACTATAACAAAAAACTTCAATTTCATACATATCTTAAATCTTAAAACCCGTTAACCAAACTAATAGATAAAACCAAAATAGGTTAACATTCCACATAACTTAGACATAATGGGGGAGACTTATAAATAAATCTTCATAATCTGCCAAACCGAGACGCGATCAAAGTCTTCCTCAAACGTCAACTGGTAGTCCAACAATGCTTCCTCGATAACTTCGTCTTCAGATAGCTTCTTCCCGGGGTTGGACACGACGTTTACTCTTCCATTAAACATAGAACATTTGCACCGAAGGTAGGCGCAACGGGTCCTCATCTCGTTCATGTCTTGTGTCGTCTCCCGAACATGGATACAAAGCATGCTGAAGACGTTGTTCCAGAAGCCGTCGTCCATACTCGTATGCCTGCATGCATGTCGTGTTTCGACGTACGACATTGCACCGCAATGTCTTCAGTTTCGCTCCATGAACCATTTGCCATTTTGTTTAGTGATCTCAAAGGTTTTCTCAAGTTTTTTATGGGTTTAAGAGATGGTATGAATGATAATAAAAGTAGGCTATATATATAGGCAACAAGTAGAAGATTATTAAATGCTAATTTACTATGAAAAAAAATAATTATAATTGTAACTTTAAGTTTATTAAAAGAAGTCATTTGCTATTCCATCTTTTCATTTTCCTGTTTTTTGTCTTCTCCTATTCCATTTTTATGAAATGAATTCATTTGTTTTGTAAACATGGAAGTGTTTACACGGATATGTAAAAAAATGGAGGTGATATTCCATTATATATATATATATATATATATATATATATATATATATATTTCACACTCAATGAACCAGAATTCGTTTGCTATTAAAATTATAATAATAATAATAATAATAGATACAGATCTATAAATATGGACCATTGGTGGGCATTTCTTCATACCACAATATACCACAATAATGTTGTCAAAAGGAAGGTGTCCATCAAGCATTCCAGATTGTGTAGAGAACACTGTTTGGCTTAATTGGAATGACCAATCTGTTTATTGGCCACAAAATGTTCTTGAGTTCTACTACGACGGTGATAGCCAATTTTGCTATTCAACTTATATGGAGCAAACGCCGTTAGATAGAGAGTGGTGGGGTGGAGTACTAGGTTATTGTGGAAATGGTTTTATGCAATATTTTTCATAATTTATTATTTTTATTATTTATAATTTCTAAATCTGATCATTTTAAAAAATTTATAGCATGTCCGCGCATGGTGTAACAAGCTGATACAAGATAGAGAAACAGAAAATCGTCGAGGGACATCTTCATCAGATATTGTTCGTTGGACCATTCTTCCCCCAAATTTTATATGTAACACCCCGTGTTTCGAAAGTCAAAGTCAACATTGAACTCAAAGTAAGAAAAGATTGCTAATTGTGATATGTCACTCCTTGCTCAACTGCTATTTTGACTTCTTTGAATTGTAGTTATTCTATTTATTTTGTTACGTTAGTTGTATTATGTGGAGTACTTGTTAATAATCGAGGTTTAATCGCTGTTTATCGCATGTTTATCACTTTATCGCTATCACACTCGCAATTCGAATTACGCGTCCTGGTCTTCATATACGTGTGTGTGCCTTTTATGTGTTACTTGTACAAGTTTATGTATGGTGATTAATCGAAACGAAATAGCAACGCTATCGCAATCAAATCGCAAACGTTAAACGCAAGTTAATTAGGATGATTGTATGTTAGATATAGTAGTTGGGATTAAAAGTAATTTAACGAGAAACTCTATCGCATCGCAACGCTAAACACGCGAATCGAAACGGCAAAACTCATCACGCCGAACACACGAATCGAGTGGTCGGCCGATCGAGGGGCCAACCGATCGAGTTGCCACTCGATCGAGCTGCCACTTGATCGGGCTGCCACTTGATCGGGTGGCAGCCCGATCAGGTGGCAGCCCGCCCGATCGGACTGCCACCTTCGACCAACCACCTTCCCACTTTCCTTTTATGGAAACCCTATAAATACCCCTCATATGTCAACATCACTTGATGTTGACAGCTCTCACTCGACCAGCTCGCTCCAGCCTCTATTTCTCTCGATTTCTCACGATTCTTGTAAGTTTTCAACCTAAATCTTGTACTTTCTTGATCTACACGCACTCCTACACCTTTCTATCTTTTGAATCTTAACTTTTAACCGTGAAATCACTAGAGTTGGGGTGTTCTAGGATGATGTCATCATGGTGTTCTTATGAACTTCATGTTTTGGCTTCAATCCACCAAGAACAAATTAGATCTGAACGATTTCCACATGGATAACCAAAGATCTTGCATAGATCTGAACATATTCGTGGTGAGAAAGGATTGAAAGATGGTTTCTAACTTTCTTTCAACTCTTTTACACTCAATGCACTCAAACTGATAGAATCGGAGCTTGGCCTGATCTTCTACACCTTCTTAGTGATGTGTTGGTTCAAGATCTGGATTCTATCCAAGAGATTTTTGATTTCGAGTTAAACATGAAACATCATCTCGAACAGCTAAACTGGTCGGACCAGGGTGATTCCTGTCCGATCGGCTCACTAAGTCTGGACGAGGATTCTGTTGTTTGGCACGTTATCAAATGGTCTCGAGAAAACCGCAAAACTATCAAAAACCACCAAGTGTAAGACGATCAGGTCAACTGGGACGGATTGCCGTCCGATCGGATTGCCGTATGATCGGGTTGCCACCCGATCGGCTTGCACCTTGGTCCCACACTTAACTTCTATATCAACTTTTGAGGTTTTGAACATCGAACGGATTGCCGTCCGATCGGATTGCCACCCGACCGTGTGATGTTTTAGAGTTCAACACTTAAACAATTTTCAACATGTTCAATACATAAACAGTTCCAAACGGATTGCCACCCGATCGGATTACAATCCGATCGAGTGACAAACTGCTGTGAACTTGTTCTCACTAAAGTGTCCTACTAATAGGATCGCCGTCCGATCTAGCCACCGTTCGATCGACCGACCTTAAAGGTAGAGATATTTCTCTGTTTTCAAAATGATACAACGAAAACTTCAAAAGGCAAACCATCATACACAAACACATCCATCCCAAACAAGGTAACAATCCAATCGAATGGTCACCCGATCGGACGACCATCCGAACGGATTGTCACCCGATCGACTGGCCATCCGATCGGATTACCAGCCGATCGGATTACCGTCCGATCCTTTGACACTTTACACCGCTTTACGCGTAGCTTATCGTTTATGCTATCATTCTAATCAGGTTAAACTCGCTCTAAGCACTCCCTTCAATCCATCATCGCTGTGAGTATACTCGAACCTTTTTGCTTTACACACTTTTGGGTGTTACATACGTTACTTATTCTAAATCACATCGAACACACTACGTAATACTTTAACGCTAACCGCTACTGCATGTTATATGTGACTCAATGAATGCTTGTTTGTTATGTTTACATATGGATTGCTGTCTACCTGCCTTAGCAACGATAGTACTATAGTTTGGACTCAGCACCTGTTCACTCAGGCGTTGTTAAGGACAATTAATCACATGATTCACAGTGGTGAACATGCATTACGAACTGCCTTGCGCAGTCAACCGCAGTCATTGGTATTGATAGGATCATGTCGATAACTTACGTGCTTCATTTCACGCATTGTACGTGCTGGTTATGCGTAAACGATTTCAAACTCTATTATATATATTAAACTTGTATGCTCACCTTTACACTATGTGTATTGACTTTTACTTTAACGTATGTGGCAGGTGCTTAAGATGTTAAAATGCTTGGATTGCTGTGAAATCGAGGCTAGGAAAGGTCTAGAAACAAATAAACGAATTGTCTATTTGAAATCTGAGTTGTCGGATCAATACTTATTTGTGAGACAATTATTTGTAATAACTGTTTTATTTGATATGTTATGGTATGGGACATAACGTTTAAAATATCCGGTAATTAATAGTTGTTATGGATACTCATGGACAATCTGTTTCGCTCAGTGTCGCGCCCCGATGATTCCGCCATCGGTTGGGGTGTGACAGATTGGTATCAGAGCCAAAACTATAGGGAATTAGGCAAGACTCGACCTAGTCCAGGTCGATGTCTTAGAAACGACCTAGTCTATAGTTAGGTACCAATGGACCAACTTGTGCATACCCTTAGGGGTTTTATACAAGCTTACTTGCTATCTCGCTGTTCTCGCTTACGCTACACTATCACTGCACTTTAATTTTCAAAATAAGCAACTGATTAGGTCGAGATTAGGTGTGAAAACCGCAAACTCTCGCCTAAATAACTTTTTTTGACCCACATTTTATCTATAAAACACGAGAATTTGCGTTGAATTAGAAGTGAAATCCATACATCGACGTAAATTTCTTCTCTATTTTTAGCAAAACAGGAACGAAGTTGTTAAGTCAGGGGTGAAACCCGAACCTTGACGACTTATTCCATCTCTATTTTGGCTTTACAAAACTCTCACCAAAATCTCGATGGATTCCAATGACTCGAGTGCTTGAAAAGCCGAAAGGATGGGTGCCATTCACCGCATGCCGGTTGTGAAAACTGTGTTCTGTAACCGATGTACGATGTAAAACAATGATGATTATTATTAAAACAATGTGCTTTGGTATTATTATATGTGTTTTGGTGTTCTATGTGTGTAATTGTGTTAAGTGATTTTACAATTTGATTTGATTCGATTCCAATTTCAAGCTGTAAATCGCTTTCTGGAAGGTTATACGCAAACTGGTGCTTAAACGCAGTCAGTATAACGCGTAAAACACTCCGGAATAGTGACATAGGCTTAACATACCTTAAATAACCTCCACATAACTTAGAAATAAGTTTTGAATGGTTTGGTGTGTCGAAATCAACTTTGTTCGATCGCAGGGACTATTTGTGTCAAACTACGAAACTATGCCGATTTGTATAGTAACGAACATTCCGGAACTTGATCATAAGTTAAAAATACCCTAAATAACCTTTACATAGCTTAGAAATAGGCTTTGAGGGGTTCGGTATGCTAAAATAAACTTTATGCTCATTCAGGGATTAAAAGCGTCAAAAAGTGCATAAGTTTGCATTTTCGCGCATAACTTACGTTCTGAATACATCCGGACATCCAAAATTTTATGTAAGCATTAAAATATTTTATTTTAGTGTTTGGCATGATAAAATTCCATTCGTCGCTTAATTTGGATCGTTTTTGTGTTCGTTACGACTTCCGTCGTAATTAAGCGAATAACGCAACCGTACGACCAAACGAACCGACATCTGAGATGTTTTTGACCATATTTTAAGTTCCCTATACTTTAACTTTATTTTAGAGCCTTGAAATAGGGTTAACGGGGCTTAAAAGTGCCAAAAAAATTAAGTTTTACAAGTGCAGGGACCATTTTTGAAATTTCTGGCAGATTCAATGAACCTAGTCCATTTTGAAGTGTTGATGGTTTTGACCCATGGTTTTACAAAACCATGGGCTGGTATTCAATGAACATAGTCCATATTAGGGGCTCCCATGGTTTTAGAAAACCATGGGCACACATGTAAGGTCCAGATCAAAGCTCAGTTTTCGAGGAACGATCTTAACGGTTCTAGAAATCCTATATATACCCCATCCATTTCACTTCAAAACCCACAATTTGAAATCTGATTTATGCTCTCTAAGTGGAAGTATATGCTTCCTACCTGAGAGAAAAATCGGAATTAAATCTTGCGGGGACCTTCTGTAAGTGTTCTTTCGTTCTTTTCATTCGTTTTAGCGTTAAAGTCAAACTGCGTTTGACTTTCTACATTGACCAGTTTATGGTCAATGTGAAGTTCATTTGAACTTCATAACGTGAGTGTAATCACGATGGTTATAGCCCCTAGTGACTATACCTACTGATTACCCCGTTATCTAGGCTCAGTGACGAGTCGAAGTTTCGGCCAAAATGCGCATTTACGCGTATTTTGTAACTAAACTACTTTAGGATATCAAAACCGTTTGTTTTGATATCAAAACCTGTTTTCTAACTTATTTAAGCATGTTTTAACATGCTTAGCTCATCACTTTTAGTTTAGTGCTTATATAGGGTCGTAAAGGTAAGCGATCTAATCAATCGCTTATACTTTCGAACCCGACCCGTTTGGTCGATCATTAGGATCCGACCAAACACATTAGGTGACCATAGTAGCATAGGGAATAACCTTTCGAGGTTATACCTTATGGTCACCTAGTTTAGATGGTTGTATGATAAGTAGTTTATATGCCTTAGGTAAATGACCAAAATGCCCTTTTCATGCATAATTGGTAATTAAGCATATGTAACCTAAAATTTTGTCACATAACTGATTATACAACATGATTAAACTTGTATAGGCATATAATACTTGTCACAGGACTAGGTAGACGTCTCGAACGCGCGTTTGCACGCACGACGCGTTAAAGTAGCATAAGCTACCTTAATGGGTCGCGATGGGTCGAAAGCACTTAGGTAAGGTTCCGATTTAGGATGTAGGCTTTGTTAAACCATATCACATGAGTTCCAACACTCATTTGGGTTGCAAGACCTCATTCTGTCCGATCTTCCGATTTAGGCGTCTATTGTTTGACTGGTGGTTCGATTACTAGGTGCTGCTTGATTTCTCTGGTTTACTCGAGTTTGTTGAAGTACTATTGATTGAGGATACCTTGCACTACATGCGAGTACATAGTTCCCCTATTTTACTGTTTTCAAATGTTTTGGGGTGATTCATATGTACATAATGTTTTCAAGGTGTTAACGATAATTTCAAAAACGATTAAAACGATTTATACTAAACTAATAACGATTTCGATAATGTGAACGAACTTGTTGGTTGTAGTTACATAACGAATGACATTCATTAATTTTGGCCGAACCGACCAGTATTAGGTTATGGTACCATAGGATCTGACAAATCCCGTTATTTCACTATACCCATGGTTATGTGTGGGTGTTGTGGGTAACGACTGAATCTGTAACTATTAACTTATCCTTTGGGGGTTTGTTAATACGAGAAGCGAGGAACGAGGTAGTCGAGTCACGAAGGTTTGAATGTTATTAGCGAGACGACTATGTATAAGTTTTCACAATTAAAACGAGGATGATTTAAACGATTTAAACGAGTAAACGATTTGGAAACGATGTTAAACGATTTGGGTAAACGATTGGTTTTTGGCTAGTGTTTAGATAACGGGACGGGTGTAATGTGGTGAAAACATAGTAGATACGTCGCTGGTACTTCTTATATATAAGTGTTTTCAACATATTACATACCGTGGCGTTATTTAGTTCACTTGGGTAAACGATATTGAAACGATGTCACTCAACGATGTTTTCGAAATAATATACGAGTTTTATTAACGAGTTTTTACGAGATGTTTTACAAAATGGTTTTTCTAAAACAAAAGTGTTTTTGGGTTAAGAATCTTGGCTATGAGATTTTATAAATGATAACCCATTTGGTTTGAGTTGGTTAATTATGTTGCAATACGCTTTTCAAAACGAGGTTTGTATTTTGACTCATGAAGTCTAATAAAGTAATGCAACATGTAAACGAAGCCACGATTCCGATACTCTTATAAAACCTATGTACCCGCTAGCTTTTCTTTGCTGACTTTGTTTTTACATATGTTTCAGGTGTTGTTGCTTGATTGACGTTCTAGGATGCGTGCGTCACATAGGATCTGGAAGAGGCCTTAGTGACATAAAACGATGATAGTTGATATAAAACTTGTTTGTTATGTGTTAAAACAATGTTAATGCTTAATATTATCAATAAAACGAAACACTTTTTGTATCCATGGTTATGAAACGAAGAGTTGGTATCAGAGCCAATGGTTATAGGGATTTAGGTTATTAGTAATGCTTTGACCTAGACTATAACTTTAGGACCCTAACACAAGTTTACTTGTGTTTAGATTTTAAAACAAAACTGTCACTTATCCTTAGGTGATAACCACAATAAGAACGCAAAGTTCGAATCCGCTTTGAAAACTAATCATCCATTCTAGGATGATTGATTACTAGGTTTTGAACCCTCTGTTGTAAGGTTTTGAACCCTCTGTTGTAAGGTTTTGAACCCTACCAGTTTAACTCATTTTAGCTTAGTGCCTTCTGAGTTTTCAAAATCTCGTCAAAGTTTGGGTCTAAATAATGTGAACACGTGCAAACTGGAAGAGTGAGTGCCTGTACTCTGAGTTTTCTGTCTAAGGCTAGAGTGTTCGTATAAATCCACATAACCGGACCAGTCACTCTTACCTGGGAACTCTTGGGGTGAGTGTTCACTTATAGGCGAGCATGTCTTCGTGATACATTATTTTTGACCTATTTACTTTGATTAGTCATTCCGTGTCGTTTGTTTGTTCGAAGTAACGAACAAATGATCGCCTTTCTGGTGTTTTGACGATATTTTCAATACCTCTTTTTTTTCTTTTCAACCTCACTCGTTTCTCTTGTTTCCTTGTTAGACAATGCCTCCTCGATGTGAAACATAATCTTTCACTATTGAAGAAATCGCAGCCTTGGTCTCTCAGCAAGGGGCTGCTGTGCTTCCAGGCGTTGTGGCCAAAGTCCACGAGATATACAACAATAATAACAACAACAATAATGCACCGTGTAATTTCAAGAATTTCAATACTGCGAAGCCGCTTAAGTTTTCTGGGTCGCAAGGAGCAACTGCGCTACTGCAGTGGTTTGAGAGTATCGAGAACACATTCAGACATGTGCAGTGTCCGAATGCGCGTAAGGTTGAATTTGCTTCGAGCGTGTTTGAGAAGCGAGCGCTTACCTAGTGGAATGGTATTATGCGCGACAGGGGTGCCGAAGTGGCGTTGGCACAAACATGGGAAGAGCTTCGGGCTCTCATGATGAAGGAGTTTTGTCCCCGTCACGAAATTCGGTCTTTGGAGCGAGAGTTTGACGATTTAAAGCAAGATGGGGCTGCACACCGTGCGTACACGGATCGTTTTGAGGAACTCAGTCTATTGTGTCCAACCATGGTTACCCCTCTGGAGAAAGCAATCGAGAGATATATCGATGGTCTACCCGATTCTATTCTGGAGATTGTGACCGGTGTTAATCCTACTACCCTTCGTCAAGCAATCGAGTTGTCTGCTACCCTGACTGAGACTCAAGTCAGGAAGGGTAAACTCACCCGCAAGGGTGATAAAAAGAAGGCGACTGATTCAGGGAAGGATAAGAAAAAGGGTAAGGGTAAGGTAGGTGAGTCATCGAAGAAATCGAAGAAGCGAAAGGGTGCCAAGAATTTTGCTGTTACAGCACAGACTGCTCAGAACCCGCAGAACCCTCCTGCTCAGCCACCTGCAAAGAAGGCATATGCTGGTACCGCACCTCATTGTGCTCGTTGCAACGGTCATCACGTTGCACAACAAGCTTTCAAACGATGCACAACGTGTGGTAAACTTGGGCATTTGGCCAATGTTTGTCGTTTGGGACCGAATCAGGTTGCTCAGGTTCCAGCTCCGGGTCAGGGGAATGCTGTGAGATTCCCACCGGGTTCGTGTTTTAATTGTGGAGAGTATGGTTATTTCCGCAACAACTGTCCGAGACTGGTGAATGCAAACGCGAATGCTAACGCGATCCCGAATGCGAACGTCAACGTCAATGTGAATCCCGCTCGTGGGCGAGCATACAATTTGAATGCAAACGAAGCAAGGTCTGACAACGAGGTTGTCAATGGTACATTTCTTGTTAACAATCGACCTGCGTCTATTCTTTTTTATTCTGGTGCCGATAGAAGTTTTGTTTCTTTGTCTTTTGAGCCTTTGCTGGCGATACCTAGAACCAAACTGAAGAAACCCTTATCTGTCGAAGTTGCTACTGGTAAACCTCTTGTTCTCGATTCTGTTATTCGTGATTGTCAGTTAAACCTTGATAACCATCTTTTTCCCATTGACCTCACGCCGATGCAACTTGGGAGTTTCGATATTATCGTGGGGATGGATTGGTTAACTAAACATCATGCTGAGGTGGTTTGTTTCAATAAGATCGTTCGTATTCCTCTTCCGTCTGGCGATGTTCTGGAAGTTAGTGGCGAGAAACTATCTGGCAGTTTGAAGCTTATGTCGTGTATGGAAGCCCAAAGTTATTTGCGAAAAGGATATGTTGCTTTTCTGGCACATGTCACCGAGGAGAAAGACAAGAGCAAGAGTATACAGGATATCCCGATTGTGTGGGATTATCCAGAGGTGTTTCCTGATGAACTGCCTGGTTTGCCTCCAGTTCGTCAAGTCGAGTTTCATATTGACCTTATACCCAATGCCAATCTGATTGCAAAAGCACCTTATCGTCTTGCACCGTCGGAGATGCAAGAGTTATCGAAACAGCTTCAAGAGTTATCTGATAAAGGATTCATCCGACCAAGCTTTTCACCTTGGGGAGCTCCTGTCCTCTTCGTGAAAAAGAAAGATGGATCTTTTCGAATGTGTATCGATTATCGTGAGCTTAATAAGCTCACCATCAAGAATCGATATCCCCTACCTCGAATTGATGATCTCTTCGACCAGCTGCATGGTGCTTCATGCTTTTCCAAGATCGACCTGCGTTCTGGGTATCATCAACTTCGTGTTCTCGAAGAAGATATTCCCAAAACTGCTTTCCGCACAAGATATGGGCATTACGAGTTCACTGTCATGCCTTTTGGTTTGACAAATGCTCCAGCTATCTTTATGTACTTAATGAATAGGGTCTGTAAACCTTATTTGGACAAGTTCATTATTGTGTTCATCGATGATATTCTCATTTATTCAAAATCTCGAGCCGAGCACGAGCAACACCTTCGCTTAACATTGGAACTCCTGAAGAAGGAACAACTTTTTGCTAAATTCTCCAAGTGTGAATTCTGGCTTAAAGAAGTTCAATTCTTGGGTCATATAGTCAATGAGCAGGGTATTCATGTGGATCCATCCAAGATTGCTGCTATTAAGGACTGGAATACACCGACGACGCCTACAGAGATTCGATCTTTTCTTGGTCTTGCTGGTTATTATCCTCGATTCATTTCAAATTTCTCGAAGATTGCGGTTCCACTCACTGCTTTGACTCAGAAGAATAAGCCTTTTGAGTGGGGACCCAAGCAAGAAGAAGCGTTCCAAACGCTGAAGAAGAAGTTATGTAATGCTCCTGTTCTATCTCTGCCCGAGGGAAGCGATGATTTCGTTGTCTATTGCGATGCGTCCAACTTAGGCCTTGGTTGTGTCCTTATGCAACGAGGTAAAGTTATTGCATATGCATCTAGGCAACTGAAAGTTCACGAGAAGAACTACACGACTCATGATCTTGAGTTAGGAGCTGTGGTTTTCGCGCTTAAAATCTGGAGACACTGCCTCTATGGAACGAAGTGTGTGGTTTTCACAGACCACAAAAGTCTCCAGCACATTCTTAATCAGAAAGAGCTGAACATGAGGCAACGACGTTGGGTTGAACTCTTAAACAATTATGACTGTGAGATTCGCTACCACCCTGGTAAGGCGAATGTTGTAGTCGATGCGCTTAGTCGAAAGGAGCGAGTCAAGCTTCATTCTGTTCGAACTCTATCTGATCTTCAATCTCGTGTCCTTCAAGCTCAGCAATTTTGTGTTTCACAAAATTTGATAGTAAGGAATTACCACGTCAACTTGAGCTTAAGCTCGAAGCGAAAGACGATGGTTTGCTCTATTTTAAGGATCAATTGTGGATTCCGAAACAAGACGATCTTCGCACTTTAGCGATGGACGAATCACATAAGTCTCGATATTCTGTCCATCCTGGTGCTGATAAAATGTACAAGGATCTTCGTACTAAGATCTGGTGGCCTGGTATGAAGAAAGATGTTGCCTTGTATGTGTCAAAATGCCTAACTTGTCTCAAAGTTAAGGCAGAACATCAACGACCTTCTGGTTTGCTTGTACAACCAGAGATACCGGTTTGGAAATGGGAAAATATTGCCATGGATCTCATTACTAAGTTACCGCGTACGTCTAAAGGTCACGATGCTATTTGGGTTGTAGTTGATCGTTTGACAAAATCTGCTCACTTCTTACCAATCCGTGAGGATTTCTCTGCTGAGAAGCTTGCCAAGATCTATGTAGACGAGATTGTATCACGACATGGTGTTCCTTTAGATATCATTTCCGATCGTGATGCTCGATTTTCATCTCATTTTTGGAAGGCCATGCAATCTGCTTTGGGAACCCAACTGAATCTAAGCACTGCTTATCATCCCCAAACAGATGGCCAATCTGAGAGAACAATTCAAACTTTGGAGGATATGCTTAGAGCATGCGTGATAGACTTTGGTGGTAATTGGGATTCTCATCTGCCGCTGATCGAGTTCTCTTACAACAATATTTATCATACTAGCATTAATATGGTACCATTCGAAGCTCTCTACGGTCGAAAATGTCGTTCACCTGTCTGTTGGAATGAGACCGGTGAAGCTCAGCTTACTAGACCTGAGCTCGTTCTGGAAACAACAGACAAAATCAAGAAAATCCGCGATAATCTTGTGACAGCTCGAAACCGTCAAAAGAGATATGCGGATTTGGGATGCAAGCCCTTAGAATTTCAAGTCGGAGATTGTGTCCTACTCAAGGTTTCACCTTGGAAGGGAGTCGTGAGATTTGGAAAGAAAGGAAAACTTGCACCTCGATATGTGGGACCATTTAAGATTGCGGAAAGAATTGGAAAGGTTGCCTATCGACTAGAGCTACCTCCAGAGCTTGGAAATATTCATCTGACTTTTCACGTGTCCAATCTACGAAAATGTTTAGTTGATGCTGATCTACACATTCCTCTCGATGAGATTCGAATCGATGAAACAATGCACTTTGTTGAGAAACCCGTGGAGATCGTGGACCGTGCTTTCAAACAGTTAAAGAACAAACGGATTCATTTGGTTAAAGTTCGCTGGGAATCCAAATGTGGCCCAGAGTTTACTTGGGAACGTGAGGACCATATGAAGACGAAATATCCGCATTTGTTTTCACAAACTTCCTCTAGTTAAAATTTCGGGACGAAATTTCCTGAAGTAGGGGAGACTATGACAACTGTGTTCTGTGACCGATGTACGATGTAAAACAATGATGATTATTATTAAAACAATGTGCTTTGGTGTTATTATATGTGTTTTGGTGTTCTATATGTGTAATTGTGTTTAGTGATTTTACAATTTGATTCGATTCCAATTTCAAGCTCTAAATCGCTTTCTGGAAGGTTATACGCAAACTGGTGCTTAAACGCAGTTAGTATAACGCGAAAAACACTCCGGAATAGTGACATAGGCTTAACATACCTTAAATAACCTCCACATAACTTAGAAATAAGTTTTGAATGGTTTGGTGTGTCGAAATCAACTTTGTTCGATCGCAGGGACTATTTGTGTCAAACTGCGAAACTATGCCGATTTGTATAGTAACGCACATTCCAAAACTTGATCATAAGTTAAACATACCCTAAATAACCTTTACATAGCTTAGAAATAGGCTTTGAGGGGTTCGGTATGCTAAAATAAACTTTATGCTCATTCAGGGATTAAAAGCGTCAAAAAGTGCATAAGTTTGCATTTTCGCGCATAACTTACGTTCTGAATACGTCCGGACATCCAAAAATTTATGTAAGCATTAAAATATTTTATTTTAGTGTCTGGCATGATAAAATTCCATTCGTCGCTTAATTTGGATCGTTTTTACGTTCGTTACGACTTCCCTCGTACTTAAGCGAATAACGTAACCGTACGACCAAACGAACCGACATCCGAGATGTTTTTGAGCATATTTTAAGTTCCCTATAATTTAACTTTATTTTAGAGCCTTGAAATGGGGTTAACAGGGCTTAAAAGTGCCAATAAAAATCAAGTTTTACAAGTGCAGGGACCATTTTTGAAATTTCTGGCAGATTTAATGAACCTAGTCCATTTTGAAGTGTTGATGGTTTTAACCCATGGTTTTGCAAAACCATGGGCTGCTATTGAATGAACATAGTCCATATTAGGGGCTCCTATGGTTTTAGAAAACCATGGGCACACATGTAAGGTCCAGATCAAAGCTCAGTTTTCGAGGAACGATCTTAACGGTTCTAGAAATTCTATATATACCCCATCCATTTCACTTCAAAACCCACAATTTGAAATCTGATTTATGCTCTCTAAGTGGAAGTATATGCTTCCTACCTGAGAGAAAAGTCGGAATCAAATCTTGCGGGGACCTTCTGTAAATGATCTTTCGTTCTTTTCATTCGTTTTAGCGTTAAAGTCAAACTGCGTTTGACTTTCTGCATTGACCAGTTTATGGTCAGTATGAAGTTAGTTTGAACTTCATAACGTGAGTGTAATCAAGATGGTTATAGCCCCTCGTGACTATACCTACTGATTACGACGTAGACTAGGCTCAGTGACGAGTCGAAGTTTCGGCCAAAATGCGCATTTACGCGTATTTTGTAACCAAACTACTTTAGGATATCAAAACCGTTTTTTTTTATATCAAAACCTGTTTTCTAACTTATTTAAGCATGTTTTAACATGCTTAGCTCATCACTTTTAGTTTAGTGCTTATATAGGGTCGTAAAGGTAAGCGATCTAATCAATCGCTTATACTTTCGAACCCGACCCGTTTGGTCAATCATTAGGATCCGACCAAACACATTAGGTGACCATAGTGGCATAGGGAATAACCTTTCGAGGTTATACCTTATGGTCACCTAGTTTAGATGGTTGTATGATAAGTAGTTTATTTGCCTTAGGTAAATGACCAAAATGCCCTTTTCATGCATAATTGGTAATTAAGCATATGTAACCTAAACTTTTGTCACATAACTGATTATACAACATGATTAAACTTGTATAGGCATATAATACTTGTCATAGGACTAGGTAGACGTCTCGAACGCGCGTTTGCGCGCACGACGCGTTAAAGTAGCATAAGCTACCTTAATGGGTCGCGATGGGTCGAAAGCACTTAGGTTAGGTTCCGATTTAGGATGTAGGCTTTGTTAAACCATATCACATGAGTTCCAACACTCATTTGGGTTGCAAGACTTCATTCTGTCCGATCTTCTGATTTAGGCGTCTATTGTTTGACTAGTGGTTCGATTACTAGGTGCTGCTTGATTTCTCTGGTTTACTCGAGTTTGTTGAAGTACTATTGATTGAGGATACCTTGCACTACATGTGAGTACATAGTTCCCCTATTTTACTGTTTTCAAATGTTTTGGGGTGATTCATATGTACATAATGTTTTCAAGGTGTTAACGATAATTTCAAAAACGATTAAAACGATTTCTACTAAACTAATAACGATTTCGATAATGTGAAAGAACTTGTTGGTTGTAGTTACATAATGAATGACATTCATTAATTTTGGCCGAACCGACCAGTATTAGGTTATGGTACCATAGGATCTGACAAATCACGTTATTTCATAATACCGATGGTTATGTGTGGGTGTTGTGGGGAATGACTGAATCTGTAATTATTAACCTTTGGGGGTTTGTTAATACGAGAAGCGAGGAACGAGGTAGTCGAGTCACGAAGGTTTGAATGTTATTAGCGAGACGACTATGTATAAGTTGTCACAATTAAAACGAGGATGATTTAAACGATTTGGAAACGATTTGGAAACAATTTGGAAACGATGTTAAACGATTTGGGTAAACGATTGGTTTTTGGCTAGTGTTTAGATAACGGGACGGGTGTAATGTGGTGAAAACATGGTAGATACGCCGCTGGTACTTCTTATATATAAGTGTTTTCAACATATTACATACCGTGGCGTTATTTAGTTCACTTGGGTAAACGATATTGAAACGATGTCACTCAACGATGTTTTCGAAATGATATACGAGTTTTATTAACGAGTTTTTACGAGATGTTTTACAAAATGGTTTTTCTAAAACAAAAGTGTTTTTGGGTTAAGAATCATGGCTACGAGATTTTATAAACGATAACCCATTTGGTTTGAGTTGGTTAATTATGTTGCAATACGCTTTTCAAAACGAGGTTTGTATTTTGACTCTTGAAGTCTAATAAAGTACTGCAACATGTAAACGAAGCCACGATTCCGATACTCTTATAAAACCTATGTACTGTCAGCTTTTCTTTGCTGACTTTGTTTTTACATATGTTTCAGGTGTTGTTGCTTGATTGACGTTCTAGGATGCATGCGTCACATAGGATGTGGAAGAGGCCTTAGTGACATAAAACGATGATAGTTGATATAAAACTTGTTTGTTATGTGTTAAAACAATGTTAATGCTTAATATTATCAATAAAACGAAACACTTTTTGTATCCATGGTTATGAAACGATAATTCTGTTACAACACCCCCCGACGTTTCCGCCACGCTTTGTTGTTTTACGTGGTCGGGGTGTGACAGAAGAGTTGGTATCAGAGCCAATGGTTATAGGGAATTAGGTTATTAGTAATGCTTTGACCTAGACTATAACTTTAGGACCCTAACGCAAGTTTACTTGTGTTTAGATTTTAAAACAAAACCGTCACCTATCCTTAGGTGATAACCACAATAAGAACGCTAAGTTCGAATCCGCTTTGAAAACTAATCATCCATTCTAGGATGATTGATTACTAGGTTTTGAACCCTCTGTTGTAAGGTTTTGAACCCTCTGTTGTAAGGTTTTGAACACTACCAGTTTAACTCATTTTTAGCTTAGTGCCTTCTGAGTTTTCAAAATCTCGTAAAATTTGGATCTAAATAATGTGAACACGTGCAAACTGGAAGAGTGAGTACCTGTACTCTGAGATTTCTGTCTAAGGCTAGAGTGTTCGTACAAATCCACATAACCGGACCAGTCACTCTTACCTGGGAACTCTTGGGGTGAGTGTTCACTTATAGGCGAGCATGTCTTTGTGATACATTATTTTTGACCTATTTACTTTGATTAGTCACTCCGTGTCGTTTGTTTGTTCGAAGTAACGAACAAATGATCGCCTTTCTGGTGTTTTGACGGTATTTTCAATACCTCTTTTGCTTTTCAACCTCACTCGTTTCTCTTGTTTCCTTGTTAGACAATGCCTCCTCGACGTGAAGCATAATCTTTCACTATTGAAGAAATCGCAGCCTTGGTCTCTCAGCAAGTGGCTGTTGTGCTTCCAGTGTTGTGACCCAAGTCCACGAGATATACAACAATAATAACACCAACAATATTGCACCGTGTAATTTCAAGAATTTCAATACTGCGAAGCCGCTTAAGTTTTCTGGGTCGCAAGGAGCAACTGCGCTACTGCAGTGGTTTGAGAGTATTGAGAACACATTCAGACATGTGCAGTGTCCGAATGCGCGTAAGGTTGAATTTGCTTCGAGCGTGTTTGAGAAGCGAGCGCTTACCTGGTGGAATGGTATTATGCGCGACAGGGGTGCCAAAGTGGCGTTGGCACAAACATGGGAAGAGCTTCGGGCTCTCATGATGAAGGAGTTTTGTCCCCGTCACGAAATTCGGTCTTTGGAGCGAGAGTTTGATGATTTAAAGCAAGATGGGGCTGAACACCGTGCGTACATGGATCGTTTTGAGGAACTCAGTCTATTGTGTCCCACTATGGTTACCCCTCTGGAGAAAGCAATCGAGAGATATATCGATGGTCTACCTGATTCTATTCTGGAGATTGTGACCGGTGTTAATCCTACTACCCTTCGTCAAGCAATCGAGTAGTCTGCTACCCTGACTGAGACTCAAGTCAGGAAGGGTAAACTCACCCGCAAGGGTGATAAAAAGAAGGCGACTGATTCAGGGAAGGACAAGAAAAAGGGTAAGGGTAAGGAAGGTGAGTCATCGAAGAAATCGAGGAAGCGAAAGGGTGCCAAGAATTTTGCTATTACAACACAGACTGCTCTGAACCCGCAGAACCCTCCTGCTCAGCCACCTGCAAAGAAGGCATATGCTGGTACCGCACCTCATTGTGCTCGTTGCAACGGTCTTCACGTTGCACAACAAGCTTGCAAACAATGCACAACGTGTGGTAAACTTGGGCATTTGGCCAATGTTTGTCGTTTGGGACAGAATCAAGTTGCTCAGGTTCCAGCTCCGGGTCAGGGGAATGCTGTGAGATTCCCACCGGGTTCGTGTTTTAATTGTGGAGAGTATGGTTATTTCCGCAACAACTGTCCGAGACTGGTGAATGCAAACGCGAATGCTAACGCGAACCCGAATGCGAACGTCAACGTCAATGTGAATCCCGCTCGTGGGCGAGCATACAATTTGAATGCAAACGAAGCAAGGGCTGACAACGAGGTTGTCAATGGTACGTTTCTTGTTAACAATCGACCTGCGTCTATTCTTTTTTATTCTGGTGCCGATAGAAGTTTTGTTTATTTGTCTTTTGAGCCTTTGCTGGCGATACCTAGAACCAAACTGGGGAAACCCTTATCTGTCGAAGTTGCTACTGGTAAACCTCTTGTTCTCGATTCTGTTATTCGTGATTGTCAGTTAAACCTTGATAACCATATTTTTCCCATTGACCTCACGCCGATGCAACTTGGGAGTTTCGATATTATCGTGGGGATGGATTGGTTAACCAAACATCATGCTGAGGTGGTTTGTTTCAATAAGATCGTTCGTATTCCTCTTCCGTCTGGCGATGTTCTAGAAGTTAGTGGCGAGAAACTATTAGGCTAACAAGGACCTTTAAGTGTATCCTTGTGAATAGTCGAATCACTTTGGGTAGTCGAAGTCTATCTAGCCGAAACAATCTATTTCTCGATTTTTATGTGTTCCGATTCTGAGCTCGCAACTGCCGACTCTGATATTTGTCGATTTTATGTGAAATTTTATGTGATTTATGTAATTTTGCTGTCTAAATGTTTTTGATTTCGGTGATTTACTCGCTTTTCGCTCTTCGCTTTGATCGAAAAACACAACTCGCACTACGCATCTATCCCAATCACGCTAACAAATCGCTACTGGTGAATAATCGCATGCTATGTTACTCGCTTATGCTATACTGCTCGCTGTGTACTCGCTAATCGCAATCGCTGCTTTCAAACGCTCGTGGACTTTGAATGATAGGTTTCTGTATTCTGACTGCCTCTTGTGCTTCTGTGTTTTCTGTGTTTTACGTGCTTATGTGCTTTCTGTGCTTAGGTGAATCTGTGATTATGTGCCTACATGTTTATGTGTTACGTAATCGTGTTCCTGAGCTTTAGTAATATTAGGCGTGTGAGGGGAGATTCGATTATATTGTGTTGAGTCCTGTGGCGATGTCTGTTGCAGACAATGTCGTCATCTGGGTCTCGCGCTACTCAAGCTGCTCGCCGAAAGCAAGCAGATAAACGCCTTGCTGTTATGGTTGCTAAGCAAATGGCGAAGGTTGTTCCTCAAGTCGTTAGTGAACTGTACAAGAATATGAGCAAATCGTCTGAAGAGTCAAGGACAGACTCACCAAAGTCTGGGTTTAGCTTCAAACAGTTTAAAGCTTGCGGTCCAAAAGAATTCACTGGCGAAGATGGCCCTACGGCCTTATTTCAATGGTTTGATTCGATCGAGGTCACCCTGCGCCAGAGTGGCTATCTTGACAATCTCTGCACTCTGAATGCTACCGGCGTCTTCCAGTCCCGCGCTTTAGACTGGTGGACGGCCGAGAGGAACAAACACGGAAATGATGCAGCTTATGGTCTGACATGGGATGAGTTGAAGAACGTCATGCTCGAAGAGTTCTGCCCTCCCCATGA
Organism: Helianthus tuberosus; assembly: GCA_030545235.1. Taxonomy (NCBI): domain Eukaryota; kingdom Viridiplantae; phylum Streptophyta; class Magnoliopsida; order Asterales; family Asteraceae; genus Helianthus; species Helianthus tuberosus. The sequence goes on along the minus strand of CM060360.1, from coordinate 63,862,795 downwards.
GCGCCAAAAGTTGGAGGATGAATTCTGGCATATTAAGCAGAAAGATGGTGATAACGCAGCTCTGACTGCTCGCTTCAAGCAGCTCAGTATCATCTGTCCTGATGAAGTGAAGACGCCTGAGATCACGATCAAGAAATACATCCGTGCTCTACCGGGTTGTGTGGCTGATTTTGTTCATCCTGCCAAGACAACTACCATCGAGGAGACTTATTTGCTCGCTGCTGAAATCAATGAGAATCGCGTTAAGGCTGGTGTCTGGGACAAAGCCTCAAAGAGTCTGCACCAAGCTACAACTGTTCCAATCGCCACAACTGCTGAAACCACCACCGCTGCCCCGCAATCATCATCCAAGTCCTCCCGTCGTAAGAGGAAGAATGCCAACAAGAATTGTGCTATTACCACCACTGCTCCACTCCAAGCTGTTCCAGCTCAGCAACCGCCTCAACGCCAGCACCGACAAGCTGCACCAGTTACCTATGCGCCGCCTGCCAAGCTTGCGTATACTGGTCCTCATCCTGCCTGCCCGACATGCACTTACCATCACCCAGTGGGTATAGCCTTGAGATATTGCGTGCACTGCAATATGTATGGCCACTTCACCGCCAACTGTCAAACTAGCCCCCGCAACACCGCAGCTCCAGCTACTGCTCAACAAGCTCTCCTTACTGCCCCTTAGGGTCAACAACAAGCAGCTCCAACACCCGCGATCCATGCCAGAGCCTGCTTCACATGTGGTGATCCCAACCACTTTGCGAATATGTGCCCAAACAGGGTGGTCAAGCAGGAGCCTCAGCAGCAGCAGCCTCAGCAACAACAACAGCAGTAGCAGCAACAACAACAAGCACCACGCGGACGCACCTTCAACATCAATGTCCGTCAAGCTCAAGCCGACAACAATGTGGTCAATGGTACGTTCCTTGTGAATGGTATATATGCTTCGTGTTTATTTGATACTGTAGCCGATAACTGTTTTGTATCGTTGGAATTCGAAAAGCTCTTTAATCGTAAGCGCGCCCATCTACCCTCGTCGTTCGATGTCGAAGTCGCCACCGGAAGAACCGTTGCCGTTAATTCTGTTCTTCGTGATTGTACTCTCGAGCTCAACAATCACATCTTTCCGATCGACCTTATTCCGATGCAGCTCGGAAGTTTTGAAAACATAGTAGGCATGGATTTTCTTCGTGAGAATCGTGCTGAAGTCGTGTGTTTCGATAAGATGATTCGCTTCTCGCTCGCTAATGGTGATTTATTGTGTGTCTATGGTGAAACTGCGTCGAAAGGTCTCAAGCTTATGTCATATGTTCAAGCTAGCAAGTATCTTCGCAAGGAATACAAAGCTTTCTTGGCCAACATTGTAGTAGCGGAGAAGGAAAAGAAAGTTAAGGAGGTAGACCAGGTACCCGTTGTACGTGAATTTCCAAATGTTTTCCCTGATGATCTTCCAGGGCTCCCTCTGAGTCGTGATATCGACTTTCGTATCGACCTCATTCCTGGAGTAAACGCTGTTGCTAAAGCGCCTTATCGTCTCGCTCCTTCTGAAATGCGTGAACTCTCAAGTCAGCTACAGGAATTACTTGATAAAGGCTTCATTCGCCCTAGCACCTCTCCTTGGGGCGCGCCAGTCCTTTTTGTCAAAAAGAAGGATGGGTCGTTCCGGATGTGCATCGACTACAGGGAGTTGAATAAGCTGACAATCAAGAATCGTTATCCCCTGCCTCGAATCGATTATTTGTTTGATCAATTGCAAGGTGCTTCATGTTTCTCGAAGATCGATCTACGCTCAGACTATCACCAACTTCACATCCAAAAGGAGGATATACCCAAAACCGCTTTTCGCACCCGTTACGACCATTATGAGTTCGTTGTTATGCCTTTTGGTTTAACCAACACACCCGCGGTTTTCATGGATCTGATGAATCGCGTGTGTAAACCATTTCTCGACCGCTTCGTCATCGTGTTCATCGATGATATCCTGATCTATTCCAAGTCGAAATCCGAACACGCGCAGCATCTACGTTTGGTTCTTGAGCTACTCCAGGGGAATCAACTCTATGCTAAGTTCTCCAAGTGTGAATTTTGGCTGGAGGAGGTTCAATTCCTCGGTCACATTGTCAATAGCCAAGGTATTTATGTCGATCCCGTGAAAATTGAAGTTGTTAAGAGTTGGGTTACGCCTAAGAAACCCATCTGAAGTCCATTCTTTTCTCGGATTAGCGGGCTATTATCGCCGATTTATTGAAGGATTCTCTAAAATCGCCGTGCCGCTTACCTCTCTCACACATAAAGACAAGCCCTTTGTTTGGGGAACTAAACAAGAGTATACCTTTCGAACCCTCAAGCATATGCTTTGCAATGCTCCCGTCCTTGCTTTACCCGACGAAAACGATGACTTCATTGTCTATTGTGAAGCCACGAACCTTGGTCTTGGTTGTGTCCTCATGCAACGGGACAAGGTTATCACCAACGCGTCTCGACATCTCAAGATCCATGAGAAGAACTATACAACCAATGACCTCGAGCTAGGCGCAATTGTTTTTGCGTTGAAGATTTGGCGACACTACCTTTATGGTACAAAGTGTACGGTCTTCACCGACCATAGGAGCCTACAACACATCTTCAGCCAGAAGGAACTTAATATGCATCAACGCGGATGGGTAGAACTTCTTAACGATTATGACTGTGAGATCCGTTATCATCCTGGCAAAGCAAATGTCATTGCCACCGCCCTCGGCAGATGAAGTTATTTGCATAGCATTCGTAATGTTCAAGCCCAACATCATCTCGAAACTCTCATTCGCGAAGCCCAACATGCATGTTTTACTGAGCGTACTTTGAAGAAGGAAAGGATTCTCAATGATGGAGCCCAGTTAGTGAATAAATCGAATGGGATATTCCATTATCTGGACCGAATTTGGATCCCTAAGCGGACTGACTTACGACAGATTCTGATGGACGAAGCCCACAAATCTCAGTATTCTATTCATCCCGGTGCCGATAAAATGTACCAGGACCTTCGCTACAAGTACTGGTGGCTGGGGATGACGAGGGATATCGCCCTCTATGTTTCGAAGTTCCTGACTGGCTCGAAGTCAAGGCCGAGCATCAAAGACCCTCTGGCTTACTTGAACAACCCGCGATCCCTGTGTGGAAGTGGGAAAGCATAACTATGGACTTCATAACGAAACTCCCACATACAACCGTAGGTCACGATAGCATCTGGGTTATCGTCGATCGCTTGACCAAATCTGCTCATTTTCTGCCAATACGGGAAGACTACAAGGTCGAAAGATTAGCCCGAATCTACACAAACGAAGTTATCTGTCGACACGGTACGCCTCGTGACATCATCTCTGACCGCGATGGTCGGTTTACCTCGCGTTTTTGGGAAACGTTTCAAGCTGCTCTCGGTACTTCGCTAAATCTAAGTACCTCTTTCCATCCCCAAACCGACGGTCAGACTGAAAGAACGATTCGTACTTTGGAAGACATGCTTCGCTCATGTGTTATAGACTTTGGTGGTAATTGGGACGCATACTTACCTCTAGTCGAATTCTCGTATAATAACTGTTATCATTCCAGCATTCAAATGGCACCATTTGAGGCTTTATACGAAAGAAGATGTCTCCTATTGTGTGGCATGAGATCGGTCACTCGCAATTAACCGGTCCTGAGCTATTGCAAGAAACGACTGACAAAATCCTCCAAATTCGAGACAACCTACTGAAAGCTCGGAGTCGTCAGAAAAGTTACTCCGATAGACGACGCAAGCCCCTTGAATTTGACGTTGGCGACCATGTACTCCTAAAGGTATCACCTTGGAAGGGTGTGGTCAGATTCGGAAAGAAAGGAAAGCTAGCGCCTCGATATGTTGGACCCTTTAAGATTCTGGAGAGGATCGGAAAAGTGGCCTACATACTCGAACTACTGGAGGAACTTAGCAACGTCCACCCGACTTTCCATGTGTCTAACCTCAGAAAGTGCCTAGCTGAGCATGATTTATTTGTACCTCTTAAGGACCTTCAAATAAACGAAACACTACACTTCGTGGAGAAGCCTGTCGAGATCATGGATCGCCACACCAAGCAGCTCAGACGCTCGCGCATTCCCATTGTGAAGGTTCGATGGGAAGGCAAACGAGGCGCAGAGTTCACTTGGGAACTCGAAAGCGACATGAAGGCGAAATACCCGCAGTTGTTTATTACGGCTTCGGTCTAATTTCGGGACGAAATTCCCTTAAGTAGGGGAGGCTGTAACACCCCGTGTTTCGAAAGTCAAAGTCAAAGTCAAAGTCAACATTGAAGTCAAAGGAAGAAAATATTGCTAATTGCGATCTGTCAGTCCTTGCTCAACTGCTGTTTTGACTTCTTTGACTTCTAGTTATTCTATTTATTTTGTTACGTTAGTTGTATTATGTGGAGTACTTGTTAATAATTGAGGTTTAATCGCTGTTTATCACATGTTTATCACTTTATCGCTATCACACTCGCAATTCGAGTTACGCGTTCTGGTCGTCATATACGTGTGTGTGCCTTTTATGTGTTACTTGTGCGTGTTTATGTGTGGTGATTAATCGAAACGAAATCGCAACGCTATCGCAATCGAATCACAAACGCTAAACGCAACTTAATTAGGATGATTGTATGTTAGATATAGTAGTTGGGATTAAAAGTAATTTAACGAGAAACTCTATCGAATCGCAACGCTAAACACGCAAATCGAAACGGCAAAACTCGTCGCGCCGAACACTCGAATCGAGTGGCCGGCCGATCAAGTGGCCAACCGATCGAGCTGCCACTCGATCGGGCTGCCACCCGATCGGGCTGCCACCCGATCGACCAGCCACCTTCCCACTTTCCTTTTATGGAAACCCAATAAATACCCCTCATATGTCAACATCACTTGATGTTGATAGCTCTCACTCGACCAGCTCGCTCCAGCCTCTATTTCTCTCGATTTCTCGCGATTCTTGTAAGTTTTCAACCTAAATCTTGTACTTTCTTGATCTACATGCACTCCTACACCTTTCTATCTTTTAAATCTTAACTTTTAACCATGAAATCACTAGATTTGGGGTGTTCTAGGATGATGTCATCATGGTGTTCTTATGAACTTCATGTTTTGGCTTCAATCCACCAAGAACAACTTAGATCTGAATGATTTCCACATGGATAAACAAATATCTTGCATAGATCTGAACATATTCATGGTGAGAAAGGATTGAAAGATGGTTTCTAACTTTCTTTCAACTCTTTTACACTCAATGCACTCAAACCGATAGAATCGGAGCTTGTCCTGATCTTCTACTCCTTAATAATCTTCTATTAATTTTCAAACCTAATGAACTGTATTTTGTGAAATTAATTAATTGAATTGAATTTTTTTGTTAATTCTTTATATAGTGAAATTATCTTCTATTAATTATCTTCTATTTTTTTTCAAGAAAAAAACGAATGATAATGGACACATAACTCGAATAGTTAACTTCAATGTCAATTATGAATAAAGACTTTTTTTCTAAACATAATAATTTGTTTGGGAAAATAAATATAAATATGGGTTTGTTAATATATCTTAAATAGGATATACATTTGGCTTAAATTTATACAAATTCTTTAATCATCATCCAAATTGTACGAGGGGTATGTATTTTGAATTACGTAATCCTGAAATTCTCCGGCTTCAACTTGGACGGGTGTGGGTTGCGGCTCAGAGACGCGGCGAGAAGAAGTCTTTGTTTTGGGTGGTTCTTAACAGCTCGCACGAGAATGCCCATACGTTTTGCACTTACCGCAGTATATGGGAGTGGGGTCCTCTCCTAGCGATAGGATTCGTTTGTTTTCTTTAGCACGTCCAACTTGTCGTTTCGTAATAAGCGGTGGTTGCAGATTGACCAGTCCATCGGGTACTTCCCATTCTGATTTATGAGGGAGTGGATTTATCTGCTCTTCATATGCGTATTTATAAACTTCATTAGTGTAACATGACATCGCATAACGAGCACAATCGGGTTCACCTAAAAATCTAGATACTGCAATAGCGTGCCCGCAAGGTAACCCAGATACTTGCCAAACCCGAAAACTGCATGTTCCATTAGAGAAGTCAACTAAACCTCTCTTTCCACCATCATCAACGTCAAAATTGTTTAGACCAATTCCAGCAACCATCCACGAACGAGAACCATCAACTTTGCCTTGAATTTTTTTTAAGCCCACGTTGTAAGCAAGTGTTTGCCTTGAATTCCTTCGTTCTAGCGATCATAGAACCATTTTTGTACAGACTGTCGAAAAAATTCTATGAGTTGGGTTATTGAAATTTTTCGGGCATGTTTTGATAAAGCATTCATAGATTCAGCGCTGTTAGATGTCATGTAATGATATATTTTGGCTGGGCAATGTGCTCTTAACCATTTGTCAAACCCAATTTCTATAAGAATGTTCTGTAATCTTGGAACAGCGGCGCATAGCGTGTCGAATGATTCTTGAAATTCGGATATCCTGTAAGGTTTGCAAGCCTTCCACCAAAGACTCTCGTATTCCTTTTTTTTGACGGTAAACGAAGGTTGACCATCAAATGAAGACAACATAACTCGTGAAAGCTTCTTGGAAACACAACCTGTACGGCTAATTGTATAGAAGCTGCCCGGTCAGAAATGATTGCCAAATCTGGATGCTCGCCGATACATTCTTTTAGTTTTGAAAGGAACCACGTCCACGACTCACCGTCTTCTGATTTACCAATGTCATAACCAATAGGCAAAATCTGATTGTTTCCGTCCATGCCAACAGCCAAAAACATTATTCCTTTAAATTCACGCTTCAAGTGGGCCACATCTATGATAATAAGCGGTCTTAAATTTATGAGAAAGCTCCGAATCTGAAAGCAATACGATATTGTTAAATTTTTGTGGTAAAATTTATTTATTTATATTTTAGTGTAACATTTAATATAGTGTTTGACTTACCACCGCACCTATGGCGACAAATAACATTTCAAAACGACTTTCATAATCGGTGCGTATGTGTGTCACTGTTCCTGGATTAGCCTTCTCTAAGTTATAACAATAGACAGGAAGTTCGGCAAAAGAACTTGACGAACTACCTTGCAAAAGTTCTAATGCGTTACATTTCCCACGCCATGCTTGCATGTATGATAAATTTACTTTTTCTTCAATTCTAAAATCCTTTACAATTTCTGTGGAACGGTATATCTGGCCACAATCTTTGAATTGTTCTTTTAATAAGCTATCCACCACCATTGGGTTTGCTTGACGCATATGTGGATGTGTTTGCATCTTAGAACATGTATGTTTGTTGTTAAAATGTTTAACGTAAAAAACATCACAAGATTCCTGACTAGCTACCTTGAAATTCCACTGGCAATTCTCATCAATACAAGATACTCCGTAACAAGTTTTGGATGATTTGTCTACTTTATGCGAAAAAACTTTCGGAAAGACACATTTTTCCTAATTCTATTTTCATTTCCTGCTTGTTACGGAAAATATAACCTATGTAAAACGGGCATTTATTTTCAAGAGGACAATTAACATTATCAGTAACTCCAGATTTATCTGTTTCGTTACATTCATCGTGAGGAAAAACATGTACGTTAAGATCAAGACATTTAAAATCATTGGAAGAACCCAAAGATGAACCAACACCAACTTCTTGCACCACATATAATTTAAACAACTCGTAAGGGTTTCTTTCGGCAATATTGAAAAAAAAAACAGTAAGATCGGAATCATCAATTATATCAATGGGATCGCTAAAACTTGACATTTTGTAAGATAAACGTGTGATGTTTTGAAAACCTATTGACTCACTAAGATTTTTTAAAAACGTGTTATAAGAAATTGTAGTAGAACTTTCAAAACCACGTCTAAGTGAATCTGCTTGGAGCACGTACTCATGCCTCCCGTCAACGACTTCCCACTTGCCACTAGTGTAAACGACAAATCTAACTGCCATAGCAAGAGAAAAAAAATATGAAGATACTTTTTTTGTAAAAAGTTGGAGATCAAATTTTGTAAAATGTTTTGAGCAATGGTCCCTACAATCCAAAAAAAAGTAATACATAAAATAAATAAAAAGGAAAACTGCTGTTTTCGCTAAAGCGTCTGGGGACTCCTCACAAGGATCCGTATTCGTCCTAAAGAGTCAGATTGTACTTTTCTGATTGCCGACGCATGTAATGTGTCGAAAGAGGTTTTCGGTTGACGCATGCCAAGCGTCACAACTCAGCTTCTCAAACTGACACGTGAAGCGTCTCATGACGCATAAGTAGAGGCGTCGCTGGACGCATAAGAAAACAAGTCAGACGCATCCAAAAGCTGAAAAGGGAAGCGTCTTTGGACGCATTAGAAGACTCTGAAGAGGCATCCAAAACCTGACACGGGATACGCATAAGAAGCAGCGACAGACGAATCCAAAAGCTGACAAGGGAAGCGTCTTTGGACGCATTAGAAGACTCTGAAGAGGCATCCAAAACCTGACACGTGATACCTTGGTGGATGCTTCCAAAGACTCTCAAAGACGCATCGGACATTGGTCCCAGGCAGGCACATCACACTAGGCCAGACGCAAGCTAAAGTGGATGCGTCTCGTAGATGCCTTCGAAGCGTCTTTACTTTTGAAAGCCAATCATTGAGACACGTGTCGCTTGAGTATTAGCGGACACATCAATAACCCCTGCAGACGCATAAGGTCACTCGTAATCCGTGATGCCCTGCTCCAAGGACGCGTGAAGTGGCAATTTTCGTAAGTCAACCTTTTTCATGGCTATTTTGGTAATTTTCTCAAATAGAAAAGCTTAAATTAATATAAATATGCTGAAAAGGACCCTAGCCCTGTGACATATCTCCCCGTTCTGTCGTCATCTGTGTGAAGAAAATGAAAACCCTAGAAGATGAATACGATGAGCAATCGACGGCAGTAGATAATCGATCAACCAAAAAAGCAACGACTTCATTTCCAGGTGAGATAATCGAAGAGATCCTCTCCAGACTCCCCATTAAATCTATCCTCGAATTTCAATCAGTCTCCAAACAATGGCTCTCGCTCATCTCCACTCCATCATTCACCAAACTCCACTTTACTCGCGCCACGGCTGCCCACCGCACTGCCTTATTCATCTCCGCTTAAACGAAACTTTCTCTCTGCCCCCCCCCCCCATGATGGTGGACCCGTCACTCATCTCATGACACTCGACCAGCCTTGTTTTGCTATTTTGTAATCAGCCCATGCTACCAACCATTTCTTTGTAATGTCATCTATAATCTTCTCCAATCTCTACTTGTTTCTTCAAACTTTACCATATTAATAGATGTATATATAATTAAGTTTAACTGAACTTGATGGATGAATGGATGGATAGATAATATTTTGCAAATCTCAATCTCTTTAAGAATCCTCAGTTTTCACAAACATCATTGGTTAATTTGCAACTTTTTTTCTCCCTTGAACTTCTTCATGTTCAGAACTAGAGACTATAATCTACAAACTCACATTCTAATTGGTCATCCTTTCCGGTTATGCTTTCTCATGCTTTCGTAAATTTTACCATTTTGCCATGAGAAGGTTTGTTTGAGATATCTATTTAGTGTAACTGAGTCAACCCATTGATTGAATCCGGGTTCTCAACATGGAATTGATTGGAACCTAAGTCAAGACAAATGGTGTAACGCCTCACATTTTCGTATTTTTATATTTTTAGAAAATTTAAGTTCGTTTTTCTATTTTTAGAAAATCAGATCGAAAAACGGATTTTAAACGACCAACACCACATTTTACGCGATTTTTGCCGTAAACGGCGAACGAACGCGTGAACGTCTACCGACACTATATCACATACATTTAACCCAAAAAATTTAATTTATGAGGTTACGGATAATTCGGGTTTTGAAAACGGGTTCGTAAGTACGTTTGGGCCACTTAAAACTCGAGATTGGGCTTGTAGGCCTTGGGCCCAAGCCCATTAGAGAAACCTAGTCCATTTAAGAGTTCAAAACACTATTATCTCCATTTTTTTTTTGTTTCAGCCGACACTTCCTTGTTCCCTCTCACTTTTGAGCTGAAACCCCATCCACAAAAATTCATCTCAATAAAGCCCTATGTGCTCTCTCCCTCTCTCCGTCTCGATCCGACATCGGTGACCGGGGCCGCACCTCCGGCTTCCGGTTATCTCCGCCATACGCCACCCACAACACCTCCTCCTCCTTTCTGTTAACCACACATCTGAACCCCTTCCTTCGATCTGGGCAATCTGCTGACCACCACCACCGATTGGTGGTGGTGCGATGACGAAATGAAGAGAGACAAAGATAGTGAGGCTGAAGAGAGAGAGAGAGACTGTTGAAACGAGAAAAAGAAAGCGACGAAAAACGCCGGTTTCCGGCAACGAACCGTCGTCGGCGACGAAAACCGTCATCGGCGCCGGAGCCGTGGTGGCGGCGGCGGTTTCGACGGGACGGTAAACCCCCTCTCCCCAATTTTCTTGTTCATTTTTATTATAAATATTTTTTATGGCGATGAACTGGTATGCTAATAATTGAAAATGATGCTGTTGGTGTCGTTTTCCGGCGGTCTACGGTGGAGGAGGTTCTCTGACGAACTGATGTTTCTGGCAAACCGAAACCTTCATCATGTTTTACTGCCTCACACCTTCACAACACCTTGCCGGACAACCGGAGCTTGCCGGAGTTAACAAGACCCAACGGAGACGCTCGGGCATCATCTTCTCCTTTTGGTTCGCGCTGGTTCACGTCGGAACTCGGTCCATTTCGTTCTGGTATATCTTCCTTTAACGTTTCTTTTCTCGTTTAGTTCTCTGTTGAAACGTATTGCTTTTTAGTTTTTATAACATATCAAACTAATTGAAAGAATAAAACTTTTAATCTTTCTGTTTTTCATCTTTTTCACTATTACAAATATATGTTAGTTCATCTTTCTATAGAAACATATTGCTTTCCAACTTATGTTAATTACATATATATTATACATACATATATATATATATCAAGTTTGTGAAAATGCTTTTGGAATTCAAATTAAACGACCATTGGATGATGTGTGGGTATACTAATTCACATGCTCATATATACGTATACAATTACAGAACTTATATTTGATAGGAATATAACAAATATGATTAAATATTTTAAACAAGGAAGATGATTCTGGTGAAACAAACATAAATGGAATCGAAATAATCTTTTATCAAAACTGTAATTGTAGTCTTTTATAAACCTCTAAGTTGATAACGTACATAAATTATCATATATATTTCTTTTATAATAATAAAAGATATTATGAGATAAATATTAACATTTAAATAATTAGATTATAAACCATAAATATTAGGATTATTTATTTAACCTAAAAAACATTAATTAGATCGTTTACGTGTGATATCTTTCATATCTAGGATAATCACTCTCGTACGTTCGGTGTTTTCTGAACCTTTCTTCGTGCGTTATTTTACAAGGAATCGCAACGCAACCAACGTGAGCATACTGGACCCTTTTTTTACGCTTTAAAGCATTTTGGGTGCAACATGTATCAACTAACAAAATCCACTTTATACAATCAAACATATTCGACCACTCAATCCATCCAACACGTTATTTGTTATGCTTAGGTTGTTTATGCATGTTAGTTCCAACTTGCATATCTACGCTAATTGTATTGCTTAGGTTGTTGATGTATGTTAGTTTCAACTTGTTTATCCATGCTATTTGTTACGCTTAGATTGTTCATGTATGCTAGATTTAACTTGGATGTAAATTGCCACGTTGGTTTGAGATAAACTTTTATACTTATACTTATATTCAAACTTGTATGCTCGCCAATACTTTTGTATTGATCTATGCTTTTAATATATGTTGCAGGATTCTGATGATGCAAGGAATCTAGTAGGATTGCCTAGAAACGCATTTAAACCTTAATACTTGTTGTATCGTATTTTATTTTCAAGCATGTTGTATTTTGTTTCCAAACCTTGTATTAAACCGTTATTAATGAAATGAAATTTTAGTTCTCTTATGCTTGTTATTCAAACTTGTTATATTCTAGTTCAAGCATTGTAAAAAAAGTAATTATTAAATACTTGACACCACTAGCGTTATGAAGTCTCTTGCAATCTAGTTTTCGTCTCACTCCGATGTTTCCGCCATCGGTTGGGGTGTGACAGATTGGTACCAGAGCCATAACTATAGGGAATTAGGTAAAATTGCCATGTTCGACCTAGTCTATAGTCTAAGTACCAAAACTTAACCATTCCTGATTCCTGTTTAATATGTAATTCTTCCTATTTGCTTCTACCTCTTCTTTTGTCTAAATATACAATGTGTCTTTTCTAAAACATTTCACACAATTCATACTTGAAGATACTCATATTCCACAATCGAAACGACTCACTAGAATAGGGGTGATTCCCGCCTTTGGTGACGAATTTCAATCCACCTTACATGTTATTTTGCACGAAATTTCACCATCAATTCAGGAGTGATATCCGTATCTTGATGGGAATTTCCATTTCATACTCTGGTGGTTCCTCTTTGATGAGTCAAGATTTTATCTTGTTTCGTTCAATAAACCACATTTTTGGGGACGAAATTGTCAAGCTAGGATGGACATCCACACCTTGGTGACTGGTCCTGCTCTACGATTTCCAATTTCGCCAAAGTTTCGTATTTTCAATCAAATTAGGGACATGTACTAACTGGAAGGGTAAAATATTGTTAATCGCCTGGCGACGAGTCTTATATCTATTAGGCTAAAGCATGTCTCCCTAATACGAAAGGACTTGCGATTCACTTTGGAATAGTCGAAGCTTCTAAACCCGAAGCACTCCAATACTTATCAAGCCTCTCTTTTATAAGAACGTAACTTTTATGCGATTTAATACTTGTTACCTAATCATCGTTTTTTTACACAATAAATTAATACACGCATACTGATACGCTATACTTGATTCGGGATTACTGGACCTTGCAATGAGTCTTGTGCCAAACCTAGGACTAGTGCGCCCAAACGCACAACATGTGGTGATCAAAGTCAAGTTGTCTCTTCAACTCTGTTTATGCAATTTTAGCTCCCTATATTTGTAGAATTTATACACTGTTGTAAATTTATTGGAATATAATATATGTAAACTATATGTTTAGGAACATCTTTTTAATAGATTTGGTCCTCATTGAAACTCATTCGTTATATATTAAAGCATGTTGGGCATTAAAAGTAAATGTTAGCTGATACTGATTTCTAGTCTCTTAAAACCATACCCGAAACTAAAATGACATGATATTTGAGATTAATTTTCAGTCGTTGAAAGAAACATATTAAGAACTGAAATAATGTGATTTCAGAGACTATCAGTTTCCAAAACATCTTATTAGGGACTGAATTCACATAGAATCATAAACCTTATGAAACATATTAGAGACAAAATACACATGGTTTAAATAACTGATTTTCAGTCCCTAAAGAAATGTATAGGGGACTGAAATATTGTAGTACCAGAAACTGATTTTTAGTCATGGAAAAAATACATCGGAGACTAAAATGATGTGGTACTAGGGTATACATTTAGGACTGAATTTATATGTATCAGAGACTAAATGATAGTTCCTATTGGTGCCATACAATGGGGACTGATTTTTAGTTCCTAAAGCCACTATCTAGTACTAGGTATCCGGGACTGGCCGGGGACTGGCAAATCAGTCCCCGATAACCATTAGGGTCTGATTTTGATGTATCAAATACTGATTTTTCAGTCTTTAATACTCACTTTTTTGGTAGTGCAATGTGATCATACTCGGCCCTTTTTTTACGCTTTAAAGCATTTTGAGTGCAACATGTATCAACTAACAAAATCCACTTTATACAATCAAACATATTCGACCACTCAATCCATCCAACACGTTATTTGTTATGCTTAGGTTGTTTATGCATGTTAGTTCCAACTTGCATATCTACGCTAATTGTATTGCTTAGGTTGTTGATGTATGTTAGTTTCAACTTGTTTATCTATGCTATTTGTTACGCTTAGATTGTTCATGTATGCTAGATTTAACTTGAATGTAAATTGCCACGTTGGTTTGAGATAAACTTTTATACTTATACTTATATTCAAACTTGTATGCTCGCCAATACTTTTGTATTGATCTATGCTTTTAATATATGTTACAGGATTCTGATGATGCAAGGAATCTAGTAGGATTGCCTAGAAACGCATTTAAAGCTTAATACTTGTTATATCGTATTTTATTTTCAAGCATGTTGTATTTTGTTTCCAAACCTTGTAATAAACCGTTATTAATGAAATGAAATTTTAGTTCTCTTATGATTGTTGTTATTCAAACTTGTTATATTCTAGTTCAAGCATTGTAAAAAAGTAATTATTAAATACTTGACACCACTAGCGTTATGAAGTCTCTTGCAATCTAGTTTTCGTCTCACTCCGATGTTTCCGCCGTCGGTTGGGGTGTGACAGATTGGTATCGGAGCCATAACTATAGGGAATTAGGTATAATTGCCATGTTCGACCTAGTCTATAGTCTAAGTACCAAAACTTGACCATTCCTGATTCCTGGTTAATATGTAATTCTTCCTATTTGCTTCTACCTCTTCTTTTGTCTAAATATACAATGTGCCTTTTCTAAAACATTTCACATAATACATACTTGAAGATACTCATATTCCACAATCGAAACGACTCACTAGAATAGGGGTGATTCCCGCCTTTGGTGACGAATTTCAATCCACCTTACATGTTATTTTGCACGAAATTTTACCATCAATTCAGGAGTGATATCCGTATCTTGATGGGAATTTCCATTTCATACTCTGGTGGTTCCTCTTTGATGAGTCGAGATTTTATCTTGTTTCGTTCAATAAACCACATTTTTTGGGACGAAATTGTCAAGCTAGGATTGACATCCACACCTTGGTGACTGGTCCCGCTCTACGATTTCCAATTTCGCCAAAGTTTCGTATTTTCAATCAAATTAGGGACATGTACTAACTGGAAGGGTAAAATATTGTTAATCGCCTGGTGACGAGAGTCTTATACCTATTAGGCCAAAGCATGTCTCTGTAATTCGGAAGGACTTGCGATTCACTTTGGAATAGTCGAAGCTTCTAAACCCGAAGCACTCCAATACTTATCAAGCCTTTCTTTTATATTAACGTAATTTTTATGCGATTTAATACTTGTTACCTAATCATCGTTTTTTTTACACAATAAATTAATACACGTATACTGATACGCTATACTTGATTCGGGATTATTGGACATTCTTTATGTGATGAACTGGTCATTAGCTTCGTAAGAAGCCACACCTTAACGTATATAGTGCTTGTGAAGCACTATAGGAGTAGCGCACCGCTACATGGATTTGTGGTTACGTTAAGTTAAACTTTTACGGTCTTTATAGCAACGAAATGATGACATGTGCTATAGAGATGATACTAGCGGACACGTTGGTTCGATTTGTTCGAGCCTCACCTTAACATATATAGTGCTTGTGAAGCACTATAGGAGTAGCGCACCGCCTCATGGACTTGGGGTCATGTTAAGTTAAACTTTTACGGATCTTTTCATAGCAACGAAATGATAACATGTGCTATGATTAGATGACGCTTGCGTTAAACGTTGGGTTGACATCTTGTCATTAACTTCGGATGAAGTCTCACCTTAACATATATAGCGCTTGTGTAGCGCTATAGGAGTAACACCCGCTGCATGGACTTGCGGTAATGTTAAGACATTCATACATACTTGTGGACACGATGGTTTGACCAGTGATATCACATGCCAATAATGTGTTAATCTAGTTAATTAAATATCTCGTGTGGACTATTCAAAGACTTTAATCATACTCGTACTTATAACCTCTCTCATACTTAAATACCAATCATGCATGCATACTTAAAATTCTATACGCTATCGTTATCACTCGTAATACGTTAATGTACCCCGACCCGTACACTACTAGTACAAACTATGCGGATCATGCACATACCAAAATGATCGCGGATGCATACGAGATTATATTGGTAGATGCATGAAAACCATAGTAGGTTCTACTGTGTATCATAACGCGGAACGTAACATAAAACCGAGTCGTGAAACGGACGTAAAATGATACGAACATAGTGGATACGCCGCTGGTACTTCCTATATATAAGTGTTCCTATCATATTACCAAACTTTTGTAAAAATGTGCCATGAGAAATTCGGTGTTTCTCCTATCATATTGAGTACAAACTTTGATCACTCACAATCTATTTCTCGGTTATACCCAAAACACACTTCGAAACTGCCATCTTTCCCCAAGGTCTTCCTCTTGAATAAATTTCGAGACGAAATTTCCTAAAGTAGGGGAGACTATAACGCCTCGCATTTTCGTATTTTTATATTTTTAGAAAATTTAAGTTCCTGTTTCTATTTTTAGAAAATCATATCGGAAAACGGATTTTAAACGACCAACACCACATTTTACGCGATTTTTGCCGTTAACGCCGAACGAACGCGTGAACGTCTACCGACACTATATCATGTACAATTAACCCAAAAATTTTAATTTACGAGGTTACGGATAATTCGGGTTTTGAAAACGGGTTCGTAAGTACGTTTGGGCCACTTAAAACTCGAGATTGGGCTTGTAGGCCTTGGGCCCAAGCCCACTAGAGAAACCTAGTCCATTTAAGAGTTCAAAACCCTATTATCTCCATTTTTTTTGTTTCAGTCGACACTTCCTTGTTCCCTCTAACTTTTGAGCTGAAACCCCATCCACAAAAATTCATCTCAACAAAGCCCTATGTGCTCTCTCCCCCCTCTCTGTCTCGATCCGACATCGGTGACCGGGGCCGCACCTCCGGCTTCCGGTTATCTCCGCCATACGCCACCCACAACACCTCCTCCTCCTCCCTTTTGTTAACCACACATCTGAACCCCTTCCTTCGATCTGGGCAATCTGCCGACCACCACCACCACCGATTGGTGGTGGTGCGATGATGAAACGAAGAGAGACAAAGATAGTGAGGCTGGAGAGAGAGACTGTTGAAACGAGAAAAAGAAAGCAACGAAAAACGCCGCTTTCCGGCGACGAACCGTCGTCAACGACAGAGCCGCGGTGGTGGCGGCGGCGATTTCGACGGGACGGTAAACCCCCTCTCCCCTGTTTTCCTGTTCATTTTTATTATATATATTTTTATGGCGATGAACTGGTATGCTAATGATTGACAATGATGCTGTTGGTGCCGTTTTCCGGCGGAGGAGGTTCTCCGACGAACCCATGTTTCCGGCAAACCGAAACCTTCATCACATTTTACTCCCTCACACCTTCACAACACCTTTCGTAAAACCTTTGCACCCTTGCCGGACAACCGGAGCTTGCCAGAGTTAACAAGACCCACCGGAGACGCTCGGGCATCATCTTCTCCTTTTGGTTCGCGCTGGTTCACGTCAAAACTCGGTCCATTTCGTTCTGGTATATCTTCCTTTAACGTTTCTTTTCTCGTTTAGTTCTCTGTTGAAACGTATTGCTTTTCAGTTTTTATAACATATCAAACTAATTGAAAGAATAAAACTGTTAATCTTTCTGTTGTTCATCTTTTTCACTATTACAAATATATGTTAGTTCATCTTTCTGTAGAAACATATTGCTTTCCAACTTATGTTAATTACATATATATTATACATATACATATACATATACATATACATATACATATACATATATATATATATATCAAGTTTGTGAAAATGCTTTTGGAATTCAAATTAAACAACCATTGGATAATGTGTGGGTGTACTAATTCACATGCTCATATATACGTATACAATTACAGAACTTATATTTGATAGGAATATAACAAATATAATCAAATATTTTAAACAAGGAAGATGATTCTGGTGAAACAAACATAAATGGAATCGAAATCATCTTTTATCAAAACTGTAATTGTAGTCTTTTATAAACCTCTAAGTTAATAACGTACATAAATTATCATATATATTTCTTTCATAATAATAAAAGATATTATGAGATAAATATTAACATTTAAATAATTAGATTATAAACCATAAATATTAGGATTATTTATTTAACCAAAAAAAAACATTAATTAGATCGTTTACGTGTGATATCTTTCATATCTAGGATAATTACTCTCGTACGTTCGGTGTTTTCTGAACCTTTCTTCGTGCGTTATTTCACAAGGAATCGCAACGCAACCAATGTGAGCATACTTGACCCATTTTTACGCTTTAAAGCATTTTGGGTGCAACATGTATGAACTAACAAAATCCACTTTATACAATCAAACATATTCGACCACTCAATCCATCGAACACGTTATTTGTTATGCTTAGGTTGTTTATGTATGTTAGTTCCAACTTGAATATCTACGCTAATTGTATTGCTTAGGTTGTTGATGTATGTTAGTTTCAACTTGTTTATCCATGCTATGTGTTACGCTTAGATTGTTCATGTATGCTAGATTTAACTTGAATGTAAATTGCCATGTTGGTTTGAGATAAACTTTTATACTTATATTTATATTCAAACTTGTATGCTCTCCAATACTTTTGTGTTGATTTATGCTTTTAATATATGTTGCAGGATTCTGATGATGTAAGGAATCTAGTAGGATTGCCTAGAAACGCATTTAAACCTTAATACTTGTTGTATCGTATTTTATTTTCAAGCATGTTGTATTTTGTTTCCAAACCTTGTATTAAACCGTTATTAATGAAATGAAATTTTAGTTCTCTTATGCTTGTTGTTATTCAAACCTGTTATATTCTAGTTCAAGCAATGTAAAAAAAAAAGTAATTATTAAATACTTGACACCACTAGCGTTATGAAGTCTCTTGCAATCTAGTTTTCGTCTTACTCCGATGTTTCCGCCATCGGTTGGGGTGTGACAAATGGTTAGGATTGTGATTGACCCATTCTCTGGCGGGATTTAATGTGACAACTCGTAATTTAGAACCCTTCATTGTATCTCGATGTATCAAATTTGAACGTTATGTGCTTGCATATTAGTAAATGAAAGTTCGTGATTATCTTGATGTGCTATGTGTTATTAAGGTGTACGTATAAAGTATAGTTTTTATACAATTATGTGTGTAGTGAACCGGAACCAAAACACAAGGACCCGACTCGAGACCGCTTGGTCTCGAGTGAACAGGAAAATGGTGGGCCGGTTGGGCCATGCACCTCTCGAAACCCAAAACCGAGTATAAAAGCCCCAAACCCACACTCACTCTCACACACTCCCCTCCACACTCTCCCTCTCTCTCTCACTAAAACCCTAAGTCTCAACATCCTTCTTCCCTCATTCTCTCGGATCAAACCAACAATCGCAAGAGAGTTCTCGGATTTGCTTGTAACCTCACTTGGGAGCCGATTCATCGACTCTTCATACCCCCATACCTTGGAATCTTACCGGTTAGTGATTCATGCTATGTGCTTTTATTTATGTTGATGATGAATGATGAGGTTGTATGATAATATGTGTTTGCTTGTTAAGTTTTATGCATATTGAATATATCTTTCTTGAATAGTCAATATTAAGATTCGTTGCTATCCATGATGAATGTGTTATGAATGTTGTTCGAGTCTAATAAAGGCGTTTGTTGGTCAAGTGGTACTCATGTCCATGTTTGATATGTATATCTCTATAGGATTAGGAAGGTTGAAGTGATTTGATAATTGTGACACTAGTTGATAGTAGGGTGTGTAATGAATAGCATAAAAATGGATGAGTGTTAATGATAAATCTTGTGCAAGCATGCTAGTGTTGA
This sequence comes from Helianthus tuberosus, assembly GCA_030545235.1. Taxonomy (NCBI): domain Eukaryota; kingdom Viridiplantae; phylum Streptophyta; class Magnoliopsida; order Asterales; family Asteraceae; genus Helianthus; species Helianthus tuberosus. The sequence goes on along the minus strand of CM060360.1, from coordinate 63,842,980 downwards.
TTGTATATGCTAGATTTAGGAACCGATGTTGATATTGACTCGAGTTCATGCTAGGAGAGATTTTTTGATAAATCATGATTTCAAAATGATGAAAACACTAGATGAAGAACTTGTTGAATGTGGTTTGAATTTTTGAAAATTGCTATGTTTGATCCGATTGATTAAGGTGTTAGACAAGAAAACATGTTGATGCATTTTGGTTGGATAGTACACAAGATCATGCAATGGCAATTCTATTGGTTAGTACAAATGCTGGCAATCAGCAGGTGTGCCAGTCGAGACCCCTGGTCTCGACTCGAGACCAACCCAGGACAACTCGAGACCGCGGTTGCGACATAGGTTGCGAGTCGAGACCCCTAGTCTCGACTCGAGACCACGCATTACCAGCACAAACAACATGACTCGAAACCAGGTTGCTTGTCTTGTTGCGACTCGAGACCTGACTTGAGACCACCAGGTCTCGAGTGATGAAGGCTACAAACCGAGACAGCACCGTCTCGACTCGAGATCTCTAGTCTCGACTCGAGACCACTTGATTAGGTATATTCTGTTTGGACCTGCATGGTTACAGGCCTAAGTAATTGGGCCGAATATATGGACTCTATGTGTATTGTTAAATGTGTATGTTGTGCACTATTGATTTGGACTGCCATGAATAACACTTGTTTGCAATGTGCTAGTATACGTGTAGAAAATGCATGTGCATTACTTGGTTTGTATCTGACTTGCGTGATAACTATACTAGGACGTGGTTGACCACAATTAGCTCGACTTGACCTTTCGTTTAACTGCCGAGCAACCCAAGGTGAGTTCACACCCTCTACAAAGCATGGGATTCCCAGGGGTTGGGAATGGGGTTAAGGAACATGGATTCCTCGTCCTTTATTGGGTAGGACAGTGCTGGTTCAGGAATATAATTCCTCGTCCTCTTGGACAGATAACTTTCACTAGACCAAAACTCTATCACGAAGTCCCTCCTTTTTATATCGACTTAATCGCCGGGCCAATGGCGAGCGGGTCATTAGTTAGATAGCGCTATTTAGGTTTGACAAACCTCACACCGTGCCGCAGAGGACGGGCGTGAACTAATGGATCTGGGCACGTCAATGATGATAGACATTGACAGTTCAGGGCACATAAACATGACTACAGTCAGCAGTCGATATAGTAACGAGTCTAGTAAACATACATGGGGTAGCCCCCACGGCCGTGGGGCCAGATAATCAAACATGGGGTAGCCACCACGGCTGGATTGCCAGGGTAATTGGGTTAAACAAATCACGTTTTCAACTATGGGGTAACCCCCACGGCAGGATGCCAGATAAAGGAAACTGTTTTCGAAACAACCTAAAACGAACACCCAACTGTGAATTCGCTCAACATTATTGTTGACTCGTTACTACATGCTTTGCAGGTCAATAGGTACTTAGCTGGAGCCTGTATGGAAGAGAGTCGTTGTGGGACATGGACAGCTGTGTGCCATGTTAAACTTTGAAACACTTAAACTTATGTTTTGGTTTTAAACGTTATGCTTCCGCTTGCAACTTAAACTATGTTTTGTTTGGACACCAATTGTATTAGTTGGATTTTTATAATCACTTACATGCTTGTTCAATATGATTGGTGGCTGGATCCTGGTCAGTCACGCCTCCAAGCGGTGGTATTCCGCAGGTGGATTTTGGGGGTGTGACATTTAACCTGAAAGTGTGGATGAACTCAGCTCAGGAAGTGTCAATTTCATTTCTGCACAAAGGGAAGGAGATCGAACCTACAAATTGTATGTAGATGATTTTCTTCTAGTAATTCCTGACCATTATTATGATTATTATGAACATCTACATGCTCTAGAACCATACTGGTACTGATACAGATTTCACAAGCAAGTCATGAAGCGTCAATTTCTGCAAGTTCTCTATTGATGAATGGATCGAACTAGTGAGTAGTTGCATAGATTGATTTAAACAATAGCAGATGAAATTGCCATTGATCGGTGTTTGGTTAGGGCAAAAAATTATTAAAAAAATAAAGAAATAAATAAACACCCATTTTAGTAAATATTTTTCAAATCACCAATTTTAGTAAATATTTATTCCTCTAACACATACTTGGGAAAAAACTCTTTATATCACTGTTTTCAATTAATCTACTGTAATTCTTTTTTTTTTTTTTCATTTTATTATTCAATCACCCTATTATCTATTTTTTTTTTACTTTGTATTTATCTTCGATCAAATCATATTTTTTTTGAATAAATCATTTTATTTTTTTTCTTTCTATTTTGTTATCAGCCCATGCTAGCAACCATTTCTTTGTAATGCCATCTATCATCTTCTCCAATCTCTACTGATTCTTCAAACTTTACCATATTAATAGATGTATATATAATTAAGTTTAACTGAACTTGATGGATGAATGAATGGATGGATGGATGGATGATATTTTGCAAACCTCAAACTCTCTAAGAATCCTCAGTTTCCACAAACATCATTGGTTAATTTGCAACTTTTTTCTCCATTGAACTTCCTCATGTTCAGATCTAGAGACGATATAATGTACAAACACACATTCTAATTGGTCATCCTTTCCGGTCATGCTTTCGCACACTTTCGCAAATTTTACCATTTTGCCATGAGAAGGTTTGTTTGAGATATCTATTGAGTGTAACTGAGTCAACCCATTGATTGAATCCGGGTTCTCAACATGGAATTGATTGGAACCTAAGTCAACACTAATGGTTAGGCCTGTGATTGACCCGTTCTCTAGCGGGATTTAACCTGAAAGTGTGGATGAACTCAGATCAGGAAGTGTCAATTTCATTTCTGCACAAGGGGAAGGAGATCGAACCAACAAATTGTAGTGTAGATGATTTTATTCTAGTAGCTGACCATACTGATACAGATTTCACAAGCAAATCATGAAGCGTTAATTTCTACAAGTTCTCTATTGATGAAGGGATCGAACCAGTGACCAGTTGCATAGATTGATTTAACCAATAGCAGATGAAATTGCCGTTGATCGGTGTTTGGCTAGGGCAAAAAATTATTAAAAAAAATAAAGAAATAAAAAAACACTCATTTTTGTAAATATTTTTCAAATAACCCATTTTAGTAAATATTTATTCCACTAACACCTACTTGGGAAAAAACTGTTTATATCACTGTTTTTTAGAGAAAAATGCCCGGATAGTCCCTGTGGTTTCACCTTTTTTCACCTATAGTCCCTATCTTTCTAAAACTACTTGAATAGTCCCTGTGGTTTTCCGTTTTGTTCTCGGATAGTCCCTGGGTCTAACTTCAGTTACTTTTCTCTGTTAAGAGGGGTGTGAAATGACAAAAATACCCTTTCTTAAAAGGCCAAACCATAGGGACTATCCGGGCATCTTTCTCTTTTATATATATACACACAACTATCTTCTCTCTCTATTCCTCTCTCTCTCTACCATTCTCACACACAGAGATCTCTCTCTCCCACCTCTCAACACCTTCACCACCATTGATCAACCCGCCACCACCACCATCAACCTGTCACCGCCACCACCATCAACCCGCCACCTCCAACACCCCACCTGTCATCAACACACCTACCACCACCACCAGCAACACCGTCACCCACCTCTCAACACCGTCACCACCATTGATCCACCCTCTCCCTCCTTCTACAACCATCATCAAGCCACCACCACCTAAACCACCGCCACCGTCGATTCAGTCAAGGTTTTACTGATTCTGAACTAAGAATTCCGTCAAGGGTTTACTGATTCCGACATCTTTTCTGAAACCGATTCCAGCGCAGAACACATTGACGGAGCCGATGGGGTTGCAGGTGATTTTGGTGATTTGGGTTAACTGATTTTAGGTGATTTGGTGATTTGCAGGTGATTTGGCGACTTGGGTTTACTGATTTTAGGTGATTGGGGTTTACTGATTTTAGGTAATTTGGTGATTTGCAGGTGGTTTGCTGAATCGACATCTTTTCTGACAAACCGATTTTAGGTGATTTGGGTTTACTGATTCTCGGTAATTTGGGTGATTTTAGGTGATTTGGGTTTGCTGAATCGACATCTTTTCATATAAATATTTGCTGTTTTCAGGTGGTTCTGCGCGGCGGAGACCGGCGGCGGCCGGTGATGGTGGAGGGTGGAGGAGGGTGATGGTGGGTGGAGGTTGAAGATGAAGTGTGGTGGTGGGGTTATATAAATAAAAATGAAGAAGATGCCCGGATAGTCCCTATGGTTTGGCCTTTTAAGAAAGGGTATTTTTGTCATTTCACACCCCTCTTAACAGAGAAAAGTAACTGAAGTTAGACCCAGGGACTATCCGAGAACAAAACGGAAAACCACAGGGACTATTCAAGTAGTTTTAGAAAGATAGAGATTATAGGTGAAAAAAGGTGAAACCACAGGGACTATCCGGGCATTTTTCTCCTGTTTTTTATTAATCTACTGTAATTTTTTTTTCATTTTTTTATTCAGTCACCCTATTATCTATTTGTTTTCTACTTTCTATTTATCTTCGATCAAATCATTTGTTTTTTTTTAATAAATCTATGTATTTTTTCTCTTTTAATTTTGTAATCAGCCCATTCTAGCAACCATTTCTTTGTAATGTCATCTACCATCTTCTCCAATCCCTACTGATTCTTCAAACTTTACCATATTAATAGATGTATATATAATTAAGTTTAACTGAACTTGATGGATGAATGGATGGATGGATGATATTTTGAAAACCTCAAACTCTCTAAGAATCCTCAGTTTTCACAAACATCATTGGTTAATTTGCAACTTTTTTTCTCCATTGAACTTCTTCATGTTCAGAACTAGAGACGATATATTGTACAAACACACATTCTAATTGGTCATCCTTTTCGGTCATGCTTTCGCACGCTTTCGCAAATTTTACCATTTTGCCATGAAAAGGTTTGTTTGAGATATCTATTGAGTGTAACTGAGTTAACCCATTAATTGAATACGGGTTCTCAACATGGAATTGATTGGAACCTAAGTCAAGACTAATGGTTAGGCTTGTGATTGACCCGTTCTCTGGCGGGAATTTAACCTGAAAGTGTGGATGAACTCGGATCAGGAAGTGTCAATTTCATTTCTGCACAAGGGAAGGAAATCGAACCAACAAATTGTAGTTTAGATGATTTTTTTTTTATTCTAGTAGTTGCTGACCATTATTATGATTATTATGAACATCTACATGCTCCAGAACCATACTGATACAGATTTCACAAGCAAATTATGAAGCGTCAGTTTCTGCAAGTTCTCTATTGATGAAGGGATCAAACCAGTGAGAGGCTGCATAGATTGATTTAACCAATAGCAGATGAAATTGCCACTGATCGGTGTTTGGTTAGGGTAAAAAATTATTAAAGAAATAAAAAAAACACCCATTTTAGTAAATATTTTTCTAATCACCCATTTTAGTAAATATTTATTCCACTAACACCTACTTGGGAAAAAACTCATTTTTTAACAGTATTAAATAGCTCTTTCATTCTTTCAAAATTTTCTGATGCATTTTCTGTCAGATTGGGGGTTTTCGTTGGAGAAGATGATGGGTCTAAGAACAATTTAGGGGTTTTGTGGTGTAATTGGGTATTAAATTGTATTTAAGTGCATTAACATCCATCCCACCATATTTTTATCTTAAATTACACTAAAAACACTACATTTTATATCTGTTTTTCAATTAAATAATATTTTTTTATAACTTTGTCATTGCTTTTTCTCTCTCCTCCACTCACAACCACGTTCAAAATATATTAAAAATTATAGGGGGTGAACAGTGTACGCTCAAATATACAGATAAAAATAACATTTTATTTCTGCTCCACTCACAACCACTTTTTTATACACTTTATATTTAAAAAAAAACACAAATAGAATTTGATGTCATGGATGTGAATGCTGTAATAGGTGTCAGTAAAAAGGGGAGGGGAAATTACAAATATGCCCATCATGTGTCTGAGATGTGATAAATAATTAACCAGGGTAGGGTATTGAGTTATTCTTAAGGGACAAAATAGTTACTTGTAGAGATTATGAGGCACAGATTTAAAAAAAAAAATCATATTTTAGGCTAATATAGTAAAAGTGATATAACCGTGGGATAAAATCATAATTTACTTTTACTGAAAAATAGAAAAGCTTAAATTAATATAAATATGCTGAAAAGGCCCCTTGCCCTACGACATATCTCCTCGTTCTGTCGTCATCTGTGTGCAGAAAATGAAAACCCTAGAATATGAATATGATGAGCAATCGACGGCAGCAGATAATCGATCAACCAAGAAAGCAACGACTTCATTTCCAGGTGAGATTATCGAAGAGATCCTCTCCAGACTCCCCGTTAAATCCATCCTCCGATTCCGATCAGTTTCCAAACCATGGCTCTCGCTCATCTCCACTCCATCATTCACCAAACTCCACTTCACTCGCGCCACCGCTGCCCACCGCACTGCCTTATTCATCTGCGCTTACGATTTTTACACTGGCAAACGACACTTTCTCTCTGCCCCCCATGACGGTGGACCCCTCACTCATCTCATGACACTCGACCAGCCTTTTTTTGCTAGTATAGCAGCCCAACATTTGAACGGGTTAGTATGCTTTACTTACCATACATGGTCTTCCCACGCTCATGCTTTCCTTGTTAACCCAAGCACGCATAAGAGTTTTAAACTCCCGGCTCCGGGTTCTTTAATGTTTTATTTATTTGGGTTCGATGAGTCTAGATACGAACATAAGATTTTATCCATCAGGAAACTTTTTAAACCTCCTGCTGTTGAGATTATGATTTTGTCTTTGACAAATTATTCATGGAGAAAGATCGATACAGAACCTCCTGCTTTTCGTTGGGATGGTTATAACACCAAGGATGGTGTTTGTGTCAATAGTGTAGTATATCTAATGCTGGAATCGTATGATATTTTGGCGTTTGACTTTAGAACCGATAAATTTTCTTTAATTAACACTCCTCAAGATGTTTTGGCCCATGCTGATGCGGTGAAAAATAATCCTTACATCATAAAAATCAATGGCTGTCTAGGAGTTTGTTGTCATGATTTTGTGGATGATATCAACGAAATGTATATCTGGATATTACAAAACTATGAAAATCGTATTTGGATCAAAGAAACCATTACATTCCCCGAGCCTTGGAGACGGTCAGGTTTCCCTTTCTCTGTAGATTCTATTAATACGGATGAGATTATCATTTCCTCAAGCAAGTTTTCCAAAAATGTGATGACTGTACCTGTCTATAACAGGAAGAGTAGATGTTTTAGATCATTACATTTCACTCCCGGCCATCAATTTCCGTTGTCAAGAACATTGATGTTTGATAAGATCGGGTGTTATGTTGAAAGCATGCTTCCTTTGTAGAGGAACATATGACAAGACTTGATCCAATACAAGTTCTTCCATGTGTTAATGCTAGTTCTTGCATCCTACTTTGCAATTCAGGTTTCACTTTCTTTGATGTATGTTTTTATGGAGATTTATGTTGTTAAATAGTGTTTTATTTACCAACCTTTTTGGAACTGGTGTTCCTAATCCTGTTTTGCTACACAGTAAATCAAACCGCTTTGAATTGTGTTATGTTCTGTCGTTTGTGTTTTGGATGGGATAAGATGGGAAACAGGTGTCATAAGGAGACCGAATTGCGTATGGGTAATCATCTCACATTATTTTCTACTCTTTAGATTCAGTGAAATTACATGGGATTTTAGGAGTGTTAATGCTGATGATTAGCATAGCTATTGGAGAAAGTAGGTTGGACCATACCTTTGAGATTAGGATATTAATATCCACCTTTGAGATTAGGATATTAATACCTTTGAGAATTAAGATGCCAATCAGATAAATAAGTATTCTATGTATAGTTAAAGTCAATATTTTATGTGGCTAAAGCTTTCCATACTCGAGAGAACACGTTTGGGGGAATTGGAGTGGGCTAACAATTTAACTGGCCGAGGAGCGGAAGAAGGGCATCATGACGATCGTTTTGTCGACTCTTTGGCACATCTGAAAAACAAGGAATAAGATAGATTTCTCCCAAAACTTCATCATGAATAAATTAGAATTTTCTCATAACTTCATCCCGACTTAAAACGATATAAGACGTAAAGTTAAACTCGTTCTAATGGTTAACAAGTAGATCCAAATTCAATTGCTGAGGTAGATGGTGTGATTCCAATCTAAGAGATGTAATCTTGTAATTGTACTTTTTGTTGGGTTTTACAACTTCTTGCTCGCCCTTGCTATATATAATTTTCTACCATTCTAAAAAAAGGCTAAATACATACTTATAACGTCTGTCGCGGAGGGAAGATTGTTGCCAAGCATTAAATAACATACTCCAATTTGTGATTCTACATAGATAGATTAATGATCTGTATTCATACAAGTCATTTTTAAGTTTTTGTTTTGCTGAGTTGTGTTTTACATTATGATCTGTATTCATACAAGTCATTTTAAAATTTTTGTTTTGCTGAGTTGTGTTTTACATTATAAAAGATAAGAGAATAAAAGGTAGAAAATGAATCAAAAATGGTTTCAACTAGTCCAGCAATGATAGTTAGACGGGTCGCAAAAGCGGACTTATACAAAGTTTACCAAGGTGAAAAAAAAGCAAGCAAGCACTACGGTTATGTTTGTATCTTCAACGTTAACATGAACAGTCAAGGAAAATTAAAGCATGCAGTTTTTTGTTGTGGGAAGTAGGGTTTCTGAATGCAAACAATCGTGTCTTTTTTTCTCCTTCTCTTTTCTGCTAGATTTCGGCCTTCCTGCGACCGACCCGAGCGACGAAGCCGGCCTTAATTGGAGCGACGGACCTTTGAGAACCGCACTAGGAAGAAAATAAAAAGGAAGACAAATGTAAATTTAATTAAAACTGAATGAGTGTAGCAGCGAACAAGTTAATAAAGAAACCGGGTCGAGAGGACTGAAAGTTGGCTTTATTCAAAAATCAATGTGATGACTCGACCCACAAATCCCGACTCGGTTTGACATGCAAATAAAAAAAAAGCATGTTCTGTCAGGTATGAACATGATTGTGTGTGTGTGTGTGGGGGGGGGGGGGGGGGGGTACCTCGTCACAGTTGAGGAACGTCAGACGGTTCTCCTTATCCTTTTCAATGCGTGTATCTCGGCCCTTGCAACTGTTGCAGATAACATAGTCATCTGAGTAAAAAGGGAAAGTTATCAGGGCTTTGGCCTCTAAAAAACAAGCAATGCAAAGAAAATCATGATTTGGATAGGTAACTTACTCATGTATCGGCGCAGAATCCCTTGAAAGCTTTTGGGTGCAAATCTACCCTTGACCACCAATCTTTGCTGCCCATCAAGCGATCCACTAGTACCGAGTTCAGCAAGCAAGAAGGTGATCACATGTTCCGGCTGCCTACGCATCCTAAAACCAGAAAACATATTAATTTTATAATTCCAAATAACACATGCAAGTGATTATAATTTCTACAGATGATACTTAAGCACCTACATTTTGCAAATATCCACAAGATTCACAAACACTGTTTTCTTTGTTCCTTCGCGGAGAATTTCTGGTATCTTCAATATTGTTTTCCTTTTTTCTCCGGCAAGCTCCGGATTGCTTTCACGAAGAAAATGAAAGACTCGGCTCAGAAGCTGTTACATTTAGCAAAAAAAAAAAAAAAAAAATTAGCAACAAAAAACAAAAAAATTCAACAAATATTTGAGACACAAGATAGTGTACCTCCTCATACTTGAAATCACGATCTGTCCCTTCCAATGGCTTCTCAGGATCTAGGTAACAAACAAACAAACAAACAAACAAAAATCAGCGTTCATCCAAGAAAGTAACAACAGTAAGTTGATTAACAGAAACTACTTACCATTTATATCTTCTTCGGCATCAACATCTTCGCTTTCAGCATCTACCTAAAATGATCATAAAAAAACTCTTATTCAGGCCTATGTACAAGTCTAAAATGTAGAGGGTGTGCGTGTAACTTACCTGTTTCTTCTTTTTCTTTTTCAGACCAGTAAATGAAGGTTCAAGATTTCAGCTACTGCATGCTAAGTTTAGATATTAGTAAACTTGAGAGAAAGTAAAACAAGCAACTTCAAAATAAAAAAAATATCATGTAAGGATGACTCGTCTTACAGTATAAGTGGCCGGTATCGTCAATTAACTGTTGAATAACCTTCTTTTTCTTCTTCTTTTTCATTGGGTCAACTGGTGCAAACTGCATCATGGTATTATATATTCTTATGGGTACGTTGGGTAACATGTCAAAATAAGTTTTAGGTCAACACAAGTAATTGCTATAATTCGGGTCGTGTCAGTTGACCCAACAACACAATTTTGTCTTTTAAATCGAAATATGTAAATATTCAATGTATGAGATATGATCATAATTTGTTTTCAAGAATAAAGCTATATATTATTTGCACAATGGAACAAAAACTAAAAACAAAGGGAAAACTAAAACTTACAGGTGCAACTTCAACAGCCTTCGAGTCTGCTGTCTGCCATCTGAAATAATCCTAGCAAAGAACAACAAGAACGTGAACAGGGTTTGGGTTTATATGACGAGGGCAGGGCAAGGGGCCCGTGTATATATAGGCCCAGTGGTATCCCCTCTTGGGTTATGTTGGCCGGTTCCTCCTTTGGGAGGTCACCGGTTCGACTCCCACTGTGGTCTTAGGGGGGACGTCCCAATGATGGATCGTATCCTACCGAGGCATGGTGCGGTCTTGAGGGCAACCCGGTTTTACCCAGCTGTTACCCCAGCGAGTCTCTCGTGTGGGGGCAGTATGGTTTCCGGGCGGAAGTCAGCTTGCGCGACGGCTGGGGCCCGATCGAACATCGCGTCCGAGAGTGTGGGGCTGACGGGGGAATGTCTTTGACATGAACCCGGTGACCAATAGGTCCAGTACATAGAAAGTCACCTTCCAAAAAAAAAATATATATAGGCATTAGGTGAGGAACGGATGAGATTTTGGGGACTGTCCCCGATAATTCAACCTAGATTATCCTAAACCGACATTAACTAGGATTTCTTTTTCATTGTTTTCTATTATAATTGATCTATTATATTTATCTATAATATAAAAAGACTAAAGTGTCTATTGGCACACCAAACCCTAGCAAAATTAGGGTTAATCTACGCTGCGTATTGGTCAATACGCAGCGTATAGGGTTAACCCTATACGCTGCGTATTGATCTATACGCAGCGTAGAGATACCATAGATCTCAGTGCCTGATAACCAATCATTGCACAGAAAACAAGGTTTATATACGCTGCGTATAGGTCAATACGCAGCGTATATAAAACAGCTGCAAATTTGGGGTCATTTTGGTAGGTTTGAAGTGTCAAATTTTTTCCAGGTTTATATACTTATAATTATTATTATTATTATTATTAACGTAACTTTTTTTTAGCGTTTCATGTCTCTAACTGATTTGAAGAATTGGGTACAAGAAACGGGAAAGAAGTATGGTTACGTAATTGTTACCCGCCGATCAAAAAATATACGCTGCGTATTGACCTATTTGGTCATTTTATGAAACTCATACTTCAGGGACTAATATGGTCATTATTGAAACTATATTAACTGAATGGTTTAGCCAGGTTAACTTTCATATAAAGATTTCTTCTTTAAACACTAACTCAGTTAGCATACTTAACTGAACAGTACAGGGATCATTTTTGTCAATTTTCAAAACTTCAGGAACCTTTTTTGTAAATTTTCGAAACATCTGGGACTATTTTTGTAAATTTAAGAAACTTTAGGGACCATTTGTGTCAATTTTTGAAACTTCAGGGACCATTTTTGTAAAATTTGAAACTTCAGGGACCAAAGTGTAAATATATCAAAAATCGGTTAAAAGGGGGTCTTCTTTAAAGAACCGGCCCTTGCTGTTAGAATATGAAACTATCGTTTAGAACAGCAACGCCTTAACCAGATTATCCTCCGTCTCGGAGCTGTTAGAATATGAAACTTAATTCCTTATATACACTAGTTAGGTTATACGCTGCGTATTGACCTATACGCAGCGTATGCCAGGTTTATATACGCTGCGTATAGGTCAATACGCAGCGTATATAACCTTCCTCAATTTTTTATTCACAACAGAACATGTTAAACATCCAGAATTTTATATAACCTGTCAGAATTTTATATAACCTGCCAGAATTTTATATAACCTGCCAGAATTTTATATGTACACCATAGTATATATATAACCTTTCAGAATATATCCCAACAAATCATTCATACCTTTCATTCCCTGAATCCGTCTCATGGATTCAAACATATTATTCATATCTTGTTGATCCGCACTTAATCACGGATTCAACATTATTCATTCTTATCAGGCATGTTTCTCATTCTTACATAGTACTCTCAATTTCCCGAGAGTTTTACTTCCCATATCCCCCACACGCCCGCCCGCTACCCAACTCTACCGGACATACCTGTAACAACTATCATGATCTCACGAAAGTCATACGTTTCTCGTCTACTGGCCAGGTACACAATCCACATAGTAGTTTCGTGCCTTCATGTAATTGTCACCTTATGTCCGTAGACTTAGGTTTCGGCGCGTGTATCCCTTTAAGTACTTCATTACTATACTATCATTATCCTTCATTTAACATTTTCCTTCTCTTAATGAATTTTACTATTACATATACCAACATATCGAATTTACGTACCTGGATTCAAATTTGGCTTATTACCTCTTTGCGTGCTTTAGTATTCATCCTAGACTGCATTCACATATCATCCTCTTCAAACACTTATGCTTACCTTGCACATACAAAACCGTCAGTTTCTTTATACGTATACATAAGTACATAATTACATTAGCTTTTACCTTTGGATCTTGATCGAGTCTTAGATTGTACGGGTTTCTTATCTCAAGATCACACAAGTTTGAGTTCAAGTACTTACCTTCTCGTACTTGATTCCCTCAAACCAGGGCTCTGATACCAACTTGTTACATTCTAATGCGAGTTATATTGGTTCCGTTAACATGCATAATGATCAACAACATTTCTAGTACTCAAAATTAACAAGTAAATCAGCAAGTAATCAGCAATATATCCCAACAACTTCATACTAACATTTTTACATCATGTTTCATCTTCTTGTTTAAACCCTTTTTAGTGTTCTTGTAGATTTAACATATTACATCTTTTAATCATGAAACAAGATGAACAAAGGTGATGTTACACCCTAATTCGTAACTGACTAAAGTCGCAGCGGAAAATCGTACCATAAAAATTTCTTTCGTTACAAACACCTTGACGCACTTAAATTCATTTTTAAGATTAATTCTTTCACAATAAATACATTTATTATACTCATTTTCAATAAGAAGCCATAACCTAGCTTCACTCCATTACGTACTCAACACTCCCGTAGAATCTATCTTGTGACTCGATCCTCGATCTCCAATCCTTGGATATCCTCATGACTGGTACTACCTGCGTTCACCATATAAAATTCACAACATTAGTATGCATTATAAACCTACAAGGTTTTCACGTTTACTTCCTGTTTCGTTAACTCTTTACATCCCAGCTTTTCCATCCTGTCATACCATCCGTGATGAGACTTCTTGTTATTCCTGCATTTCACTTATAACTCCAGGTACACGAATAAACAACGTAAACACTTAATCATACCGAAAGACTTACATACATACCTAAACTTCATACATATTATCTCCATATATACATACGTACACACATGCATACATACCTACTTGCATACATATTCGCACACATACATGCCAATCTACATGCATACTTACATATACACACATCTACATCATTAAACACATATCTACATGTACACATACCAACATCATTACATACACTCATGACATTATACATATTTACATACATACAACCCTACGTGCATCATACCAAACTCATACATGCCTACTCTCATACATACCATCAAATACCCACGCACTTGTTCACATACTTATAACATACCTACATACCTATCTACACATGTGCATACCCTCCAGTTCATAAAAACATAAATTAAATTAGTCATACGCAACTTAAAACGCGTTTAAACGAGTTCCCGAGACAAAACGAGACACGAAAACAACTTTCGGCGAAAAACAACCCGTCGCGTCGCGCGACCCCCCGTCGCGTGGCGCGACGCCCCTGTTTCAGCAGAAAGTTTGCAGCTGAAAGCTGCATATTCCCAGCTTATGGGGTTAAGATCCGACATCCGGATTAACAAAATTCCAGACTTTTGAACCTTCGGCTTATTACCCTTTTTCCATATCTTGTCCCGTTCATGCATTTATCCACCTAACTTGTTTATTTGACCATAAATACTTATACACCTAATAATATCAATGACGTCTATCATAAAAGATTAAATTCTCGGATGTCTTGCATTCCTTAAACTCATTTTTACTCGAAAACTTACTTTGACCCGTTAAGGGTATTTCCATATTTCAATGCATTTGATTCTCAAAAACATACATTTCGCTTCCGTACTTATCCTAATTATTCACTTGATCATGTATCTTATTTCTAAACATCTTTTAAAGGTCGTTCGTCCAATATACCCACCAAGGGCATTTTAGTCAACTTTAGCCCCAACATTTACGATGAAGGACTTCAACACATAATTAACCTCAAACATCATGCTTAATTAGTTAAAACACTATGTTACTTAGCAAACTAAGAAGTGATTACAGAAATCACTTACCTTATGCATCCGTGCTCGTATCCGATTCCTTGCCTCCTCTTGACCCGTTAGCCTTTCATGCTTAAGTCCGTCTTGACATGATTCCTATACTCTCTTTTCATCAAAATCACGCTCTTATTAGCATATGCATTCGTACATGTTAACAATCATATCAATCGTATATTTCACACTTAACTTTCATTAATCATTTCTAACAAACATAACTCATATAATCATATCCGTATACGTTTAAACTCATGTAACTCATCATGTCATTATATTCAACACGGATTGCTATAACATGTACCATACGACTTCCCATAAACCTACATTTACGACAACGAGTCAAATCATGTTTCTTATACTTAGTTGACTTTCAAAAGTCAACTATTAACCATATTTAACTATCGACTTATCATCATATACTCGCAACATCACAATCGACTAGACGGACGACACTATATACATTTCATCACATATTTGGTGTGTGTACCATCTTCTAAACATAACGTACAACTATTTCATGCATAATCTTCTAAACTCATACATAATGCATCAAGCCCTATTACTAATCATCATGTTTCATTTCCAAATAAACATCAAACATAGCATCATCATATTTCTCCTAATTCATCTAACAAGAGTTCATCATACCCACATAATACATCAATCTTTCAACAAGACTTAGACATAGGTGGTGATTCTAGTAATCCACTTCACCATAACTAACGGGTTTCACCTCTAATCATCAAATTAACGCAAACCATACATAACCCATGTTCTATACGAGGATTCTAACCCTTGTACGTGCTCAATTTCATATTAACTCACGGATTAGAACATAACCCACTTCACCCATGATCACAAATCTTAGACTTAAGACATACCTTACGATCCCCTTGTGTTAGTGATCATTAATCCATGCTCGGTTATGGATTTGAGCTTCGATTCACCCTTCAATTTGATGAATATTGTTGAGTTAGGGTTTGGCTCCTTTTGGGAGCTCTGGAACGATCCAGAACACACACACACGAAGTGTGTGTAGTGTGTGTAGATATTTTCTTTTTAAGTTGGATAATTCAACTTTCATCTTGTTCCACTTTAACCCCTCGGGTTTGCCTTTTAAAACATAACCGACACTACCTTCATCATTTAATACTTTTGACCATACCCTTAACTAGGTTAAATAGCCTAGTTATTAATTTCATGACGTGTCATATAGGAACACACTACAATTATTAACATTCAGAATTTGGGGCGTTACAGGTGACATAAGGAACTTACTACTAGCTTAAAGCTAGGGATGATCTAGTGATGAAAATGTAGAGAGAAGATGATGAAAAAGACTAGAAACAAGCTCCTTTGAAAGCCCTTCAACAAACAACCTCCATGGATGAACTTCAAAGCTTTGAATGGAAAAAGACTACAACAATGTATTTGACAAATATTTGGTGTCCCGGGTAATGTCCGGTTGTTCGGTCGGATACTGTTCCGTTAAATTGTTTAATTGTTCCGTAAGGCGTCTTATACATATATTTTTGTAACACAATTAATTCCTAACACATAAGAAAATATTCAGGACCATTTAGTCGAGTTTTCTGCATACTACTAGTATGCTAACACACATATGTAAGTATAACACCGTAATCAGAGAGCAGTTAAATAATTTAGCACAATCATCAAGCACTTTAATTATCGTTAAATAAATTGTACGGATACATGGAATTACGAGGGTTGTCACATTCTCCCACTGTTAAGAAAATTTCGTCCCGAAATTTAGTGCGTAGTTACTGAGGAAGCTAGTTAAGTTGAGGTGTTTACTGGTTTTCCTGGGGTGTCACATCATCCCCCCGTTGATTTGGAATTTCGTCCCGAAATTCTGCAGTAGCTTCAGCCTCAGTAGTGGTTGCACTGTTTCCGAACAACTGGGGATATCTGAGTTTCATCTGATCTTCTCGTTCCCAGGTATACTCTGGGCCATGACAGGAGTTCCAACGAACTCGAACAAGAGGTATTCTGGTGCGCTTGAGGACCTTAACGTCTCGGTCCGTGATTTCAACTGGTTCCTCGACGAATCGCAACTGATCGTCGATAGTGAGCTCCTTCAAAGGAACTATGAGGGTCTCATCTGACAGACACTTCTTCAGATTTGACACGTGAAAAACGTTGTGAATTGCACTGAGTTCTGCTG